>JAPDEU010000012.1:0-577939 GCA_027569275.1 Emericellopsis terricola | reverse complement strand
GCTCATCGTGAAGCTTGATGGCGCGCCCCGCGCCCCCCCCCCCCCGCCCCCGCGCGCCCCGCCCCCCGCCCCGCCCCCCCCCCCCCCCCCCCCCCCCCCCCCCCCCCCCCCCCCCCCCCCCCCCCCCCCGCCCCCCCCCCCGCCCGCCCCCCCCCCCCCCCCCCCCCCCCCCCCCCCCCAGCGACACGATCTTGGACGGCGACACCGGTCAGGTTGGGCTGTGGACCGGAGTGAAAAGAAAGGGCAGCTCTCATTTCACCGACAGGGCCATGTTCGTTCGCCAAGCCACGACAGCCTCGCCGTGTGCCCTGACCACATGCAGCCATCGACCCTCACAACGAGCAGCCTCACCACTGTCCAAAAGTCCACGCCCAGCCCCAGTTGGCTTTGTGCAATATGCTCGCTTTCTTTGTGAGGAGCCCTTGATTTGCTGGCCGACCCGGGCAATCTAAATGGGGATTGCATCCATCAGGCAGCCTGGGCCAGTGTTGGCTACAACTACCCTGACGACGCTGCCCGCCCAATTCTCAACAACAAACGCCGTACGATCATGCGTCCACGGCCCTATTGAAGGATGTACCATGACGAATCGGACCTCGCAGTCAAATATTTATACAACTGGCCCTCACAAGCTCAGAACGTCTGTGAACGAACGCGCCAACACCTGTGCCTCTTCTGCCTCCAACAGCCGCCAACCAAGCCAGCCGTCGTCCATTAAGGCTGTGTTTGACGACAACTGACCTGTGCTCCTGTTCCCGATTTGGTCCACCACAGCTTTCAGTGCGTCGTTCCTTTTCAGAATGGTAATGTCCAAATGACCATTCAAAAGGTGGCGGATGCCCCTTTCCAGCTCGAGAACGTACAGGCTGCCAAGGGGGGCGCCAGGAGAACACATTACCTCCTGGGACAAGACAGCCTGAGCAAAGTATGAGTCAAGACATTCTTGAGCACGCGCTTGTAGCTCTTTGGCATGTGAATCGGCGCATGAGAGTATAGGTCGGAGGTGGGCTGACAGAATGCTCAGGTGGTGCTCTGTGGTACCTGGGGTCGCTACGCTGGATAGCTGGGGCCCTGGAGAATAGGCCTGCCCTTGACGCGGAGTATCTTGATTCTCGGTAGGAGAGTAATAAGAGTGGACGTGTCCCGTAGCCAGCGCCGGCAGCGAACTGCCAGGCGATGGTCGATGGTCGCTCACTGCATGCACTGTCGGTTGCGCAACTGCCTCTGGCTGAATGGGGCAATAGGGACTTGGTTGCTGTGGGTGAGTCCCCTGACTCTGGCTTGCGTGTAGTTGATTCTGTGTGAAATCCGGCACCTCAGACGCTGGCGGCGAGGTGTACCACTTTGCGAAATCTCGCACCGAGCCAAGGGTGCCCTGCCGCAATTGTATCAGACTTTTTTCATTTCAAGGGCTGCTCCAAACGGAGAATAAGAGCAAGCACTTACCAAAAGAGATGCGCCACTTTGCGGACCTTGCAGCAGGCTGGCGCTCGCCGACGGCCCTGCTCCCTCGTTGCGGGACGAGGAAAATCTGCTCTGCCTCGCGCGGTCCTCGCGATACCTCATGTGCGAGTTCGCAATGGTGCCCTTCAAATCGCTCCACGGGTCCAGCCTCATGCCTTGCAGTCCTGTGGTGCTCTCGCTTCGCCTCGTCTTGAGCCCCCCCCAGATTTTCTGCATTGTGTTCCCAAACCCGTGCTCCAGCGCGGACTCTCGGCCGAGCTGATACCCCTTTTTGAAGTTACTGATTCGTTTCTCCTTGCATGCTTCAACGTAGGCTTTGGAAAGGGACATGGTGGGAACCTTGAGCGAACCATTCAGCCTCCGATCTTCTCGCCCGCCATACTGTTTCAGCAGGAGAATGATGGATTCGTAGTCGTCTTGCAGCCATCTTGCCTCGCGACGGGACAGTGTGTGGCCGCCAAGGGCAGCAAACGTTTGTGAAGGGGCTTTCTGCAACCTTTTCAGAAAGAGGAGCGCGTAATTGAGGCTTGACACGCCTCCGAGGTTGGGATCCGCCCCTGCGGCGAGCATCTCTCTGATCAAGTCTAGACGACCCATCATGACGGCATTCGTCAAGGGCGGAACTTCCATGGTATCTAGTTGGTTGAGAAGCTGCGGCTGGCCCCGAACTCGGCTCTGCTCGAGGAGGTATCGAAAGTTGACCAGAAGCTCTAGGTCTCCCAGAATAGGGTGAGCGCTGAGAGCGTGGAAACAATTTCGCTTGAACCTGGCATACCCATCGAGCGACAGAGGCTCGATTCCTCCAGGTGGCTCCAGCAGGTAGCGAAGGCGGGAGACAGGGAGACGGGGCAAGGCGCGAAATGTCATCATGAATGCGTCAAATTCGGATGCAGGGGGTACTATGCGGCCAGATCCGCTTTGTCGGATCAGAAATGTCGCCAGCTCAAAGTTTCCCAACAAAATGGCGAGAAGATGGGGCGAGAATTGGCTGAGTGACTCGGTATCTTCCTCTATATCGGGGTCGTACCCTGCCCCAACAGCCAGCTTCGCCCCGCGAGCGATCAGCACATTGGCGAAGAAGATGGCCCTCGATCCCAACTGGGCGCATAGTTGCAGGTACGAGAAGCCCTCGGGAAAATGGAGCCGCCTGTGGATATCGGCGCCGTACTGAAGAAGTAGAAGAAACGTCTTTCTGCGGTTCAGTTGCATGGCGAGTTGCAACGGGGTGTATTCATGGACAACAGAGACAGTATCCAGCCTCTCTTGGGCCCCATTCTGCAGGAGATGTTCAATAACCTCTGGTGGTACGCCATGTATGATACAGGTATGTAGCAGGGATATCCCAGAGGCTACGGCCTTGTCGTCTGCTTCCCAATTCCGGAGCATGTCGATCATCTCAATCAGGGCGCTTGCGTATTGTGCCCCTAACGACATGCGGCAAGAGGTCATACTCGCCGCACGGATTGCATACTGCACAATGCTTTCAGTCTTGGAGTTGAAATAGCTTGCAATGTCCGACGCCAATGCCGGTGATGCCAAGATCCTGCGCACAGCGCTCGACAAGAGCCCTTTGATAGCCAGTCGAAACGGCGTGTACGAGCAGAACTCATCCGCACGCTCTGAAAGATAGTCCAGGAAGGGATCAGCGCCCGCAGCAAGCAAGGCTTCGGCGGCGACCTCGTTGCGGGCTAGTATAGCATAGTGCAGCGGTGTACCAAACAGATTCAATTGTTCACCTGCCGAGGACCGTCCTGGAGACACCGAAGAATAGAGGCATGGGTATGCCCCGCTCTGGAGGAGCAGCGCTGTGGCCTTATCGATCTCCTGGTCTTCGAATGCGAAGATCCAGTGCAATGGTGTCTCCCCTGTCCCTGCCGCCATGGACGGATCCGCGCCTCTGCTCAGCAGAAGCTCGACGGCCGCCAGGCTGCCGGCTCTGCAAGCTTGGAGAAGGGCGGATTCTCCGTCTTTGTTGATGCTATCGGGAGCGGCACCCAAAGAGAGTAGCTGATCGACTGCTGTGAGGCATCCGTATCGTGCAGCAGCGTGGAGCAGGAGGTCGCCATTTCCCGTGACGGTCATTTCCAAGAGCTCTGCGGTACATCCCGCAAACTTGGCCGTAATGTCTTCAAAGTAGTCCTCAAAACAGCCGAATGGCAACATACTGTTCATGTGGTGTTTCTCTTCACGGCGCAGAGGCCCGCCCTGCGCGCGATATTCCTCCGCCATTGCCTGGTACTCGGAAGGCGAGCGCTTCCGAAGTTCCCTCAACGAATGATAACAGCCTCGCCGAGCAAATGTCTTGAGAATAGAAACGAAATCAATGTCGGGAGGGAGAGGTCGATTGAGTAATTCAAACGCACCGCAGACATGGCGCGCGATAGTCCCATCGGAGTCTCTTTCTATGGCCTTGGCGTACCATTTGGCCGCAACATCTTCAGCGCCGGGCCATTCCAACCGATGCACATATAAATCGAACAGCATGGAGCAAGCGTAAGCGCTCATGGTATCTGATTTGGTTGATAAGGCCTCCAGCTCCCGAATGATGGAGAGCTGAAGGCACATGGGGGTGACTTCCGCCTCTAGTACTGCAATGTCTACCTGGAAAATTGTCAGAAACACAAACATGATGCAAATACAATGGGAAGGTGAGACTTGCAGCGTTGTAATCCATCTGCATTAAAGGAGTGGCCGGAAGTGGGAGAGCACACCCTGGCTCGAGCAGCAACTCCAAAGCACGATCCAATTGGCGCCTCGAAGCGTCCAGCCTCAGAGTTGCATCAAGAATATTGCCGATGAGTCCGGATTCTTCGGTGTTGCAGTATGGGCTCCTAAGTGTGGACTTGGCCAGTGAAAGAAGACGGTCCTCCATCTTGAGTATCTCAGCTTGGCGATGGAACTCTTCCTTATCCAGGGAAGCGAGCGACGCAATGTGCCGAAACGGGTTAATGCCATCTAGAACGATTCTCCAAACAAGCAGCCCGAAGCTGTAAACGTCGGTCAGCTGGAGAGCATCTCGTGGCAGCCGGTGAGGACTCTCTGGCGCATTCCAGGGTTTAGTGTACGCAGGGAGTCGCGCCGTGTCGGAAGGCCCCAGGTCAATCACGGCGCAGCCAAAGTCTGCCAGCTTTGCGACTACCGCTTGTCCACAGGCGCTGTCGCATACGAGGACGTTCTCCGACTTGAGATCACCGTGCACGATGCCAGCATCATGCAGGGCCCGCAGGCCGGAACCCACATCCCGACACAGCTGCTTCCGCAGGGAGAAGGATAAATGGGGATAATCAATTTGAAAGTCGGCCAAGGTGCCGTTCTCTGCATATTCCAGCACAAGAATAGGCCACGCTTGGTCCTGGAGATCAGGATCAGGCTCCCACGCGAGGCAAATGAGGCTCACAATGTTGCTGTGGGCTTTGAGGGGCGGGTGTGTCAAGACACGCACTTCCAGAAGCACGGCACGAAGCAACGCGCCTCTCTCGACGGGGTCCAACGAGTCTGTAAGCCCTCTGAGCTTCTTGTAGACGACAAAACAGGACCTGAGGCCCGAGCGCTGCCTCGTCCCTTCGTCGGTCCGGACAAGCTGGACGGTGAAAGAGAGACCGCGGCCAAGCGTCTTGGATGCCCTCATGGACGTGATCCCTTCGGCACGGAAGTCCTCGGCAGCCGCATTCTGGCGGCTGGTGGCTGCCCATAAGCTTACAAGCTTGAGGAAGTCCACAGGTCGGGAGTCATGATGACTGGGGATGTCGTTGGCGATCCGTTCCCCATCGCTAGCCGCGTTGGCCGTTGTGCTCACGAGGGAGGCAGAATCGTGCAGGCCGCCCTGGTGATTCGTGTCCGTGGTGAATGCGCTGGCCCACGGCGGCGGATCGCGGGTGGATAATGTGTGGGTTCCTGAGCTCTGATCGTGGAGGCCAGTCCACGCAGGCCGTGAATGATTCAGGGAAGGGTCGTCATGCATGGCTCAGTGCGAAGTAATACGTTCGGCGCAATCGAGTATGAAGGTCGCATGTAGAATTCAAGGCAGAACACATGTGCCATTCATTGCCATTAGTCATTGTAAGCAGGCACCTTGCCTGAAAACCCGCATGGGCTGAACATCTCAGCCCTGTCTTGAGCCTTGAGGAGGGGCTGCGCTGCGGCACATCCCTGCAGCCTGGGTCGGTCGATCACACACATCACTTGGCTCCTCAATATGGCTCCGATCCGCCAACATATTCTTTGTCGAGCAGGCGCTGCACCACGAGAGCCATGGAGCCCGTGGGTCTCGGGCTGTCGGTCCTCGCCATCTACATCGAGTGTATCAAGACGTACAAGCTCTTCTCCACGGCGAGCTGTCTCAGCTCGGATCTGAAAATACTCAGAACAAAGTTCCAGATTGAGGAGACGAGGCTGACCCAATGGGGCGCATATTGGGGGTATCGATCTTCCCCAGCAGAGTGTACCCTAGATGCCTCCATTGAGAATGCTGGCCAAAATGTTGCGGTCACTGTGAAGTTGACGCTTCAGCAGATCGCGACCCTGCTGAAGGAGTACTCTTCCTTGACGGCCAAATACGATGGCGTCCAACGCGGAGGAACTCTAGTCTACCGAGGCATGACATGGGCACTCAAGGACAAGACCACTCTAGAGACGACAGTCCAGAACTTGACCGACTTCAACAACGCCCTTCACCAGCTTCTGCCAAAGAAGAATGAAGTCTCCCTTTCACAGGCGGTGGCTTGCGTCCTGACCCAGGAAAACGACAAGGATGACCTCGACAGTATCATCGCTGCCGCGGCGAGTCTGCACCACGTCGATGTCGCCAAGCTAGCAAGATTCAAACGGGCCTACCAGATGCTCGCTTTGGAGGAAGAGGAGCACGACGCCCGTTCATCTGGGCTACCCTCTTCGCTCCTGCTCGACGAGCGCAGGTTCCAACTGTCGACGAGACACGCCACCAAGGAGCGCACACTGGCCAATCTGGATGGCAACACACGTGTCATTGTCGAGTGGAAATCGTATCATCCGAGCATGCTCTCGGGAAGTCTTACAGCTCAACAAACGCTGCGGAACCGGGTCACGCACCTCGCAGAGCTCATGAGCGCCCGAACACAGCGCCCGGACGGATTCAACATCCTCACTTGCGTTGGGTACTTTGACCAGGCTTCCTCTGAGCACTTTGGATTCGCGTACGACTTTCCCCCAAACGTCGTGCGTCACATGCCCTTCACTCTCTACGAGCTTTTCACATCGTCCAGTACGCCCGCGCTGGGGACACGATTCAGGCTGGCCCTGTCGCTCGCGCGGACGTTGAACCTGCTCCACTCCAGCGGCTGGCTTCACAAGTCCATTCGCTCCAACAATATCGCCATCTTCCAGGCGGCGAAGAATAACGAGCCAGAGTACGAGAAGCCATATTTGCTGGGGTTCGGCTTTTCTCGTCCTGACGGATACCATGAGGAGACCTTCCTCGAGCAGTCCGCCGTGGCGTCCACGAACCAGCTATACCGTCATCCTGAGGTACAAGGTCAGCATGCGAGACGATACACAGCATCGGATGATAATTACAGCCTCGGTCTCGTGCTCTTGGAGATCGCTCTTTGGATGCCCTTGACCAAGATTGAGGGTAGAAAACAGACGACCAGCGAGCACGTGCCCTTGGACCGTGACAAACTCAAGGCGGCCGTGTCTTCCCTGCCCAAGCGGGTCGGAATAATCTATAAAGAAGTTGTGGAGAAATGTTTGAATCTAGAGAAAGGTCGAGATGAGATTCGCGGAAACGTCGCCCCGCCGGCTGCGAGTTGGGAGACGGAGCGGCTGCGGAATCAGAACATGTTTTACTGGGACGTAGTCAAGAGGCTAGAAGAGTGCAGAGCATAGAATAGGGATTTGATCCTAAACCGTGATCCATTACAGAGTTTTCTAGCAATGATTGGTCCAGGGTATAGAGGATCGCCTACATGTGGTTGAGCGTAGAATTAGTAAACTTTCTCAGCGCGTGGGAGAGTACATGCCCCTGGAAAGGGCCTTGTTCTCATGGCAATGCAGGAATGCTCGTCCACTGCCCTGGTCAAATGGCCTACGTCTTGAGGTATAGGCAAGCTATTTGCCACAACCAGACAAGAGAGACTGGAGGGAACTTTGGGCAAACTTGGACAGGACGCAGTAGCCATGGCTTAGGTCTTAATAAACTACCCTTCCACGCTGCAGAATTCTGGATATCTTTCGGCATCTGCATGCCGCAATCTCTCTTGCATCACTCTTTGTGGGTGTAGATGATAGACGAGAATGCTCCTGCATACAATCATCGTTTGAAACCTAGGGCACTCTAAAAGCACACATAGGTCTTTACTTTGCTAGCAATTCTCTTCTGACCCCCTAGTTTTGATTAGCAAATCGGTCCGCACACTCATCCTCGTAGGCCTTGCGTTGCTCCATCTTCATTCTCACCATCGGTTCAAGCTCTTCCTGCGTCACCGCATCGAGCAAGCCGAAACCGTCACCGTCTGCCTGATCATGTAGAGCGTACCAATATATATCGTCCATATCTAAGCACGTCCTCGCGGCATAGTTGAACCAGAAGCGCCCAGTCTTCCACGACTCTCTCATTCGGGCAGAAAGACGTTCTTCTTGCCTTTCAGATCCACCTGCCGCCGCATTTTCTTCCACTCGCTCGAGCGCTCGCAAGAACTGCTCCATCCTGGGGACATACCGCGCTAAGAACTCATCCATGCGATTTCGATCAAGCCACACATCGGGTCCCCGCAACAGCAACCACCACGGCGGGTCACAGATGAATTGCGCTGGCATGCTATTTGTGAACTCGAAATCAAGCAAGGCGGTAATTCGAAGGGATTTTGGGTCGATGAGCATGTTTCCCGGTTGCATGTCGTCGCAGAACACTTTGAACGGGCCTGTATCATCGATGCAGTGCTTTGGGATCAGTTGTTTAAATCGATGACGGGCGATAAAACGCCTTCTAACATCGAACTCGTCGGTGGCGAGGTTCCTCTGCGTCTTGAAATGGAGAAGGCGCTGGTTCGAAACTGATTGGAAGTATTCTGTTGCACAATGAAATTGCGCAGTGGGAAGTTGGTCTATCGGATATCCTGTTCCAGTTGCTAACTCGTTCATGTCGTATGTGAGGGGCCTGCTCGCAACGGTCCATGTGTCGGAAGCATCCTTGGAGATGGCTCCGATGTGAGAGAACTCCAGTCGAGAAATTTGGAGCATGTAGTCGGCCAGTTGATTGTAGATAGTGTCAAGCGTTTCCTCTTCAATGGCTGGGTTCAGGATCATGTCCGCATCCTCATCCTCGGATGGTTGTTTGAGGAACGTTGAAAGCCTGGTCCCTTCAATGAAATCCATGATGATGAATGGCCCCAACTGATGTGGGCTCTCCTCCGTTAGACCCCAACAGTGTATGAAAGGCAAGGGAATAGTGGTGTGCTGACGGAGGTACTGAATGATATGCACTTCGTTGGCAACCTTTTCAGTCCTCCACAGAGAATTGGTATGACCCGGTTTCGCAAAACGAATAAGAACTTGTCGTCAATGCCCCCCAAAGCCGATATGCAGGCTCAGGTTGAACGATCCCTTCAGGAAACCAAGGTACGCCCCGGTTCCTCTTCCATCCAAGCGGGCATCAACAAAGGCTACGACTTCATCTCGCGCGTTGAGCATCTTCCGTATCCAAGCCCTACATTCATCATCGGCCTTCGCTTGGGCAAGTTCGTCGTAGGCAGTCATTTCCCCTGTGGAATTTCCAAACCGGTTGCGTTAAAACGTCCATCAGCTGGCGCGGCAGTCCATTTACAGTCCGATGTGTCCACCACGCCCTCATGTACGGGCGGGTGCGGACGGTGGATCTTGCATTGCATCTGTCAGAAACGGACGCCAAGGAGAGCACAGAGGATCCCCGCTGAAGTGGTCTCGTGCGTGGTCGTAGTGATCTGTGAACACTGTCGTCTTCAGCGCGACCCCGCGAGGGCAGAAATGGAGGGCCACCCCATTTCGATACAGGCACAACAGAACTGACACAATAGTGCATCATGTACCATACTGTGTCATGCGGTTATTCTGTCCGGCTTATTTTAACGCCACTGCGCCCCACTGATGTCATGTGGGCGCTGCACCCGAGCGGCAGCGGGACGGGAGGGACATCAAGGTCCCTGGAGCCTGGACGCGGCTCAGACCTCCCGCGTACTTGCCGCCTCGACTCCCTCCCTCCTCCATCAGATATCAGCGGCCTATGCATCAGTTGCTGCTGCTGTCAAGGCTGCCATCATCACCATGATCACAGCAAAGACCCTCGTGCTCAGTGCAGCCGCCGCTGCCGTCCACGCTGCCCAGCCTGGGGCTGTCGCGCCGGTCGCGGCGCCCATGCGCAACCTGACCTGGGGCCAGCTCAACTTCCTCCACACCACCGACACGCATGGCTGGCTAGGGGGCCATTTCCAAGAGTATGTATCCCTTGTTCATGGCAAGGCTGTCTGCTGATTCTCCCCAGACCCCAGTACTCGGCCGACTGGGGCGACTACATCTCGTTCGCCCACCACATGCGCAAGCTCGCGGACGACAGGGGCTCCGATCTGCTGCTCATCGACACGGGGGATCGCGTCGAGGGCAACGGCCTCTTTGACGCGTCCACGCCCAAGGGACTGTACCAGTACGACATTTATGCCCAGCAGGATGTCGACATTATCTGCACGGGCAACCACGAGCTGTACCAGCACTACTCGATCGAGCGCGAGCACAACACCACGCAGCCCAACTTCAAGGAGAACTATGTCGCGTCCAACCTGGACTATGTCGACCCCGCAACTGGCAAGCAGTCGCCTATGGCGCAGCGCTTCAGACGGTTCCAGACAAAGAACCAGGGGCTGGACATTATCGCCTTTGGCTTCCTGTTCGACTTTCTCGGAAATGCAAACAACTCGGTGGTGCAGCCTGTCGAGGACACCGTCAAGGAGAAGTGGTTTCTTGACGTCCTCAAGGAGAAGCCCGACGTGTTCGTCGTCATCGGCCACGTGGGTTTGCGGATGGAGGAGTTTGAGGTCATCTTCAAGGCCATGCGCCAGGCCAACTGGCACACCCCGATCGCGTTCTTTGGTGGCCATGCGCACGTCCGCGACGCACGGAAATTCGACGCAAAGTCCATAGCGCTGGCTAGCGGGCGCTACATGGAAACGATTGGGTGGATGTCCATTGATGGCCTCAAGAAGACCGACGATGTGGAGATGCAGACATCGCCCACCTTTACCCGCAATTACATTGATAACAACCTGCTTGGCATGCACTATCACACTGGTCTCAATGCGTCCGCCTTTTCCACAGACAAAGGGCGAAAGGTGACCGAGATGATTGACAGGGCCCGCAAGGAGCTCGAGCTGGACCGCAAGTTTGGCTGCGCCCCACGGGACTATTGGATGTCCCGCGCCAGGTTCGGCGACGAGGGAAACATTTACAAGCTCATCAGCGAAGAGATATTTCCCGACATTATCACAAATCAGGAGCGCCGCAACCAGTCGCGCCTGGCCATCATGAACACGGGTGGCATCCGCTTCGATATTTTCAAGGGGGCCTTCACCAGGGACTCGACATACATTGTCAGTCCCTTTGTGAGCGGGTTCCGCTACATACCTGATGTGCCGTTTCCCGTGGCGGACAAGGTCATTGGCCTCCTCAACAGCGGCAGCCGGATCTGGAAGTCTGGGTTGGGTGATGTTGGCTTGTACAGCGTGAAAGACGCGCCCCCACGGCCCAATGAGTTCATGAGCGCTCCCGAGCAGTGGGCGCACCCAGAGCGGAGGAACGCGCCTCCTCATGAACGCTTTGACTTTTCGTCTCCCTCTGCTGCCGGCCGATCGTCCCAGTCTGAGGAAATGGCGTTTCCTCCTCGAGACCACGCGGATGGCCAGGTGCCGTTGAAGAACAAGCCGAATCTCATTGCGGGCTACACCACCAAGGACGACTTTGGCAGCGACGGAGACGACACGGTCCACGAGCCTCTCGAGTTCTACTACCAAGCCAATGCTTTCCAGTCAAAGATCAACTTTCCCGCCCGCGGCAACCCCGAGACAGTGGATTTGGTCTTTATCGACTTTGTGCAGCCCTGGATCATCCCCGCGCTCAAGTTCTCGGGGGGCGACTATTATGACAAGGACGTGCGGCCCTATATGGAGGGCACATTTACATCGAAGCTCGCCGAGTGGATTGGTGAGAATTGGCAAGGACAGTGTTAGTTTATCGGATTGTGCATAGCGAGCGATTTTTATTTGTAATTGGGAGATGGCATTATTACAGTGCGATTACACGGAATTGAGTCATCTACTTCTGGTCCTGGATTGCGAATGAAAACCAGCACAATCAAGTTGCAGACCGTTCGCATCGCCGTTAGGCGAACACAAAGCCGGGCGGCACACAGTACGGGCTTCCGCTGGCCGCGTAGAATTTGCAGATTGTGGCCGGGGGACAGACGCCGGCGTGCTAGGCAAGGGTCAGCATACTTCCTAGGAGTGAGACGAAGAGAAGAGGCACATACCACAAAGTGGCCACTGACGTCGCAGACTTGCCAGCTGTTCGTGACCTCGCACGCGTACGTGCCAGGCTGGCATGCGCTGCCCTTGGGGGGGCTTCGAGGTTGCGGCCTGATGGGCTGCGGGAGGTGCTGGCACGGACACGGCGGCTCACTTTCAGGTGGAGGAGGTGGAGGCAGCCATTCTGCCTTTTTTTTCTTGGGCTCCTCTGCCTCATACTCTTGAGCGGTTTTGTCGTCGTACTCAGGAACCGGTTCCTTCCCATGCCCCACGGGAGGTGGTGACTTGTGGTCAGGGGTTGGATGTGACAGCCGCTGCACAGTGTATTCCGGCGGAGGACGATCTTTCCTCTCATAAGGCCCTGGTTTCTGCAGCCCTTTCTCTGCCCGGCGCACGTGACCGTAGTTCCGGCCATGGGCGGCCTTGTTTCCCTCGTAGCCAGGAGGCCATCCTGGGGGGTAGTCGCCCGAGGACCGTCCTCCCGAGGACCGTCCTCCCGATGGCACGACGTTTGGGGACGGTTCCAGGCGGTCGCGAGCGTCCAAGTCGCCCAGTTTGTTGTGGTTGCAGGCAGGACCGGCAAGCACCGTTGCCACAACATGGGGCAGTAAGCAGGTCATGAGGACTGGCAGCTTCATGGTGCAGTCACGAGTTGAAGAGAATGCTTGGATGCCGGGATGGAGAAGGGGTGGGAGATGTGGACACTGGCATGATGAATGTGCCACAATTTATAGAAGAGCATCCCGGATCACTTGGAAGACTGGTTTTGCTTGGATTGCAAGGTCGCTTAGGAGCCTGCGAGATCCAGGCAGGCACAGCGGACTAAGCTGCTCAGATGATGCAATGACGTCTAAATTCGTCAAGCAGCACGATGACCTGCGCGTCATTGTCAGTGAACTGAAGATGAGAGATATTTCTTGGATGGTTTGAGGAACCTTGATAAAACGCCGAGTCCTGGGAACAGCTGTGCGATAGTGCATGACGAACTGCAGGAAGAGGTTGGGCAACTCACATCGTGTCATACACATTAGTGCATAAAGCTGTAGCGGGTGCTCTCTTAGGTGTGGCTCTTGTCTCCTATACATTTTTTTTTCTTGCTTGAGGATATGGTTCCATTAGACATCCATCTTGTTCTGATACTCAATCACCCTGCTTCGACGTCGAAGACAGTGGTTTGTGTATTAGTCAACAGTACTAATGGCATCGTCTGGGAAACGCTAAGAATATAAAGTTGGCTTCTGAACCAGCCACCCCCAGATGGGGACACTGAAAGCTTAATTAGCGCATATGGATTGCTATCTTCCAGCTATTCTAGAATTTTATTTGTGCCTGCGCATGTCACACGCACGTCATGCAGACTTGACCAGATGCATGCACTGTAACCTCCGCGACAGCCGAGCGGTCTCATAGATGAGTAGGTAGCTGTGGGTCGTCTCCATTCAATACTCTTTTAACATCCGAGAACCTTGATAATCCGTTTTCGGTGGAGATTTCCAACAAGAGCCGCCAATGTGGGCGACACAGTGTGCTTGGACAATGATATATCAGCTGTAGGGTAGGCCATCTTCAATGAGAGCCAAACCACATGAATCCCATCGCATCCGCAAGACATACATGAAGCTGTGGATTGTCTGAAACTGCCTCGGGATTATTGACTATGCGCGTCTGGACTTGACGAATTGGACCCGACCGCAGAGTTGGGCGGTCAATGGCGTAGGAGAGGTGACAATGTTGACTGACCCACCCTGTCAGCCCTACGCCAGGGTCGTCTTGGCAGACAACGAGTCCCACCCAGGCCGTGTGACTGTGTCGGCGTCGCCAATGTCTTGGGCCCTTGGCTGCATTTTGATGGCCTCACATGTCCTTAAGACGGGTGGGAACCTCATCAATTCATCTCCTCCCACACCAGCAACAAGTCACTGCGCTCATGGATGACAATACTCTGCGCGAGCTGCGCAACGCGAAGCCTCGCGAGCAGGTGCGCATCCTGCGAACGCTACTTGACACAGGCGACGCCAAGATACTGACAGATCTGATCCTTCACCGAATCGAATGCGGATCTCTGCCACCAAGGATCCTCAATGAATGGCTGCATGCCTCGCAGAGCCCCGCTGTGGCCGCCATGGCTCTCCGACAGTCGAGTGGCGTCGCAGTCCGAGATATAGCGATACCATGGCTCGGTCGGTTCTCCTCCGTAGAGCGGTCATGCAATGCTACATGGGATGCCCTGGGAGCTGTAGAGGACCTGGCTGCCCTCATGGCTACCATCAGCCCGCGGCATCTTAAGCAACTGTGCCAAGCGCTGGGCCACCCTGCAAGGCGGCTGAAGAGCCCAGACACCCGCCGGTTTCAACAGGAACGTGTGACGGAACTGTTCGACTTTGTCACGGACGCAGACAGAAACATAATGGAGAGGAGACCGGTACGACGCATGTACAGCTACCTACTCCCCGGATGCACACCCCAGCGGCAAGCAGAGTGGTTTGACAAGTTCGACCAGAGCGAGTGGCGGGACGAGCAGGCCACGCAATTTTTCGACAAGAACTTGATTGAAAAGATCGAGAGACTCACGTACCAAAGCGACATGGATTTCTTGGAGAGGCGCGCCCTGCACAAGCTGGCTGACCCTGACCGACTGCTCCACCTACGGGAACTCAAGCCATTCATGGAACGAGGCGTATCGTTCGGCCTCCAAGTGATGGAAATTCTCAGCCAGTCAAAAGATCTGCGAGGGATTGATGCGCATGGCTTTGTCCTCGAGATCATTACCCCTACAGTTCGCCGAGTCGTCAACCACCGCATGGAACAGGGCAGACGCGTCTGGGATCTCCTAAACGCATGCTTGGAGATGCACAAAGACCTGAGAACACACAATGATGCTTGCATCAGAAAGACAGCGTGGTCGTGGTCGTCGCACAACTTCCGGAGAGATATCTCCATCAGGACAGCTCCGGTTCTGAGCCTGGCTATCAAATCGAGGAACCAGGCACGGGTGGCGCAGACGGACGAGCAACTCGCAAAGCTGATGGATTTGCGATCAGAAGAGATTGCAGGGCCGACGCTCGATCAGTACCTCAGACTGGCATTCCAAACCCAGAGGTACGACTTTCTTCGACTGGCCCTGAAGCACACGTCTCGACACGGGAGCGATATTGGGCCTAGCAACTGTGCCACACCTCTGGACAAGGGTATTCGCATGCCTTGGACTGTTTTGACTCTACTGGCTCCGAAAGACAGCCTGGCCTTGTTTGAGCGTGCAAAGCAGCCAGGGCAAACGTTTCAAACGACAAACGTTGTCAATCGACTCGAGTTTCTGCGCCCGGCGCGAGGGATACAAGGGAAAGCCGAGATTGATGTAGATGTCTTGCATGCCTACGTGATTCGAAATGCTCGTCGTCGGGACGAGCCATTGAAAAAGGAGCACAACGAAACTATCATGCGGCTGAGCACGAGCGAGCTGGAGCGACGCAAGAAGCTCGCTGCCGAGGGGCGAACCCCTGATGTTCGCACATTCTGGGCGCAGTCCGCTGTCAAGCTCGCCGTGGCCCTAGCGGACTCGAACCTGTTGAACGAGACTTTGCTGTGGTGTCGTCGGTTCATCAGAGACCCCCTCACGTACCAGGAGCTCTTCGGGTCAAACGGCATACCATTGGACATTTCTTCCGCTCTGACGCTGGAGTACACACACCCACGCCTGACAAGAGAGGCTGTTGGCCAGTCCATCGTCGAGTCTCATGAAATTGTGGAAACAATGCTGAAGACGACTGTCGCTGCGAAAAATGAGCCTTTCTTCCGCGGCAAACCTTGGCAGACCATCTTGGAGCTCATTCAGACAGTGTGGCAGGACCGGCTCATCCAGACTCCTCGTGTGGTCAAACAGCTCAAGCTCAGCCACGGGGGCGGCTTTGATCATATTCTCATGCCCACAGTCGAGATGGTCGCTGATGCAGAGGCATTGATCTTGCAAGAAGAGAAGAGGAAATCATTCCAGTCTCTGTGGACGATGGGCGGTATAGTTGAGTACGACACCAAGCTCGACTATGGAAAGTACGACAGGAATCGAGAATGGTTTGTGACGTATATGGACAAACTTGCCATCCGTCGGGACGAACTGTGGGCAAGGCGAAGAACCGCAAGTCATCCCAAGGTGGCTGATCTCGATACGCGTTGGCCTCGAGGCCTGCCCATCCAGAACCTGCTTCCGGTCAACATGAGCGCGGATCAAGAACACAGAATCCCGTACGTCCTCAAGAGAGCAGAACGTATGGTAATAGGCGATCCCGAGGTCCTACTCTCGCCATTGCCCGAAGACAAAGACACCATCCAGGCCATTGGACACTATATCGATTCATGGAACTATGCTTTGCGCGTCTGGGTTGGCAACGAGCATGGCCGCTCGTCCAAGTCTGAAGTCCAACAACGCCGATGGTTGCAAGCATGGGAGCATGCTACCGGGCCCCTCAGCCAAGGTCGAATCACAGATCCGGAGAAAATCCAGCATTTCTGGTGGGACCATGGCTTTGACGGCGTCGTGAGCGCCGGCCTGGTCACAATCGATCGCCTGAGTGCGCGTCGTCCGCATCCTCTGCCGATGCCTGGACCAGCCGATGAGCTTGTCGAATACGATCCTGATCCGATCAGCCATGAGATGCGAAGGTCGATCCCGGCATTCAAGGTGGAAACGCCAACATACCTCGATGCCTTATTGGACATTGCCCGGACCTCGAGCGACGAAGGGATCGCGTCTTGGGTTATGAACAAGACTGACGAGAATATCAGGCCAGCCGAGAAATTCGTCACACAGTTTGACGGCGTATCTGAGAATGGCTCGAGAATCATGCCCATGACGATGGCGGAACGGGACGCACTGGGTGCTAGTGCAGTGGCTTTGTTCTGCGCGAGGAACAACGTGCCCAACGTGGACGATATCTTTCGGGCCCCGTTTCCTTCTTACGCTGACTGCCGTTTCCCACCCGTGCGGTTCAAGCAGGAGTTTGTGGAACGCGAGAAGAACGAATGGATTTCTTCGGGTCCCTTGCTGACGTCGCTCGCGAGGGACATGCCTCCTTCGTTCCTGGTAAAGCTTGTCGAGGTCATGTTGAAACACATGGAGTCGTCTGAGAACGTTTCACGAGGCAGTATCTCTGTGGACACGATCCAGATCCTGGTTGAAAGCAACGAGCCTGCACTAGCCCTGCCCTATATCCGGGACTTTATTGTCTCCAGCCCCGACGACAGCAGTTGGCATCGACACCTGCTGAGTGCAAAAGTCATGAACCGCCTCGACGCAAAGAGTGCAGAAGATCTTTACACCTCACTGGCAGAGATTGTGCTGCGAAGTCTGCGTGAGTGGAAGACCGGAAGCGCGCAAGGCCAAGGGGAAGGGGGGAAAGCCGAAGCGCCAAGGATCAAAATCACCACCATCAAGCTCATTACTCAGCTTCCCCTGGTAGCCAATACTCTCCCAACTTCTGTCTGCCTCCAAACGCTCATGGAGATCGCCAAGGCGTCATCGCATATTGACGTTCGTTCGGCCGCCTTGGACAGCATCCTCCGTTTGCCAGCGGACAAGTCCGTAGTCTCAGACTTCTTCAACACATGGGGGCTAGAAGCAACGAGTGATCTGAACGAGAGACAACCCTTGCGCGAAGAGGACTGGGACAGAGCAGAAAACGGCGGGGATATGCCTGAAATTGCGCTCCAACCGGATGAACGACCACTCTTGCAACTTTTCCTCTCAGGGGACCACGCCATGAGTCATCTTGGTCTCGAGGCCATCCGCCGCATCAGCGAGAAGTATCAACGATGGATGCGCCTCTTTGCCAGACGTCTAGGCGCCCCAGATCTGGACATGAAGCCCATCGCACCCTGTCCCGAGATTTTGGGTACAAGTCTATCCGCCTTGTCGAAACAAAAGCCGGGGCCCAGACGCGTGTCGATGCGCGAGTTTGCGCTGGTGCGCGACTACTTGACGGCGTTTTTCAACCCGCCACCTGCCATGAGGATGATCACCAGACGTGTCAAGAAGGATGCAATGTTGAAAAGCTCCAACGCAGGAAGCCATTGGCTGAGCATGTGGGATCCCGAGTCTCCCAGTCACCAAGCTCCCCTGACATGGGCTTACAACTACATTCAGCCAGAACAAGCAGACCGCGAGCCCACCCCCGATGAAGTACCATACTCGACAGTCGAAGACTTCTTCTTCGATCTTCTCATGAAGCTAGTGGACGCTGGGGATATTGCCAGCTTCTGGAAACGCTGCTCATCCCTGCTGAGCCCGCTACCCTGGACCCCCCTGACAAGGGCGCCTGATCACCCATCCTCTGACCACTCATCGTTGCTCAAGCGCCTCATCAATGGCATCGAAAGCATGAGGACGGATGAGTGGAATCGAGATCCAGAAAGGAAACCAGCACGGTTGCCAGACACCTTTCCTTTGAAACTCCAGCTTTTACTGTATTCTCCTTTCCGTGACGAGGCCGGACATGGTCCACCCAGGAGCAAGGTCTCTGACTTTGTCAACATCGAAATCATCCCGTTGCTCACTGGCATTGCGCAACAAAAGTTGTACTGGGACGAGCTTGTAAAGCTCAAGTCTACATTGATAGGCTTCAAGGGAAAGAAACTCCGTCTGGCCGCGGCCCTTGGTCAAGTGCATACCACGTCGCTAAGCTTGGTCGACGTGTTGCGTGTTCGTCTCGCGTTTGGCTTGCTTTCCGCGGAAGCCGATGCACCGACAGATGAGGATGCAGAGGACGTCCGAGCGGTTCGACAGATGATCTGTGACTTGGAGCAGAGCGTTGTCGAGGACATTCGGGAACAAGCTGCCGTCATCAAGGAAAAGCACAGGTCATGGCTGGACGACAGCGAGTCGAGCGAAGACGAGGAGGCTTGATATTGGTTTCGTCGTGCATAACCATCATCTGCGACCGAGATCAGTTGCCTTCATTATCACTCAATACAATGTTCACAGAATGCCGAATTTGTTGAATTAGTATGAAATATTTACAGCGTTCCATTTCCCACGAGTCGACATCATGACGGAGCGCCCCAGATCATGTCAATCTGCTTTCTCCTCACCTGATCAAGTTAGCGAACGAGTCATTCCATAGGATTGTGCGTCTTACCATGGGTGCAAGGAACATCACGCCGAGGAACAGAGCAAGGACTGTGGCAATCAACGTCGACTTGTTGAAGCCCCGGCCCAGTATATCAAACACGCCGCTCGGGGCAACCCGTGTGCCAAAAATATCTCCACCGTAGGCGATCACCAAGCTTGTACTTTCGACAATGGCCGGACTGGCGAGGATGCCCTTGATACCGAGGACCTCCAGCTCGTGGGTGATGGTGCTGCGCGGGTCCATCTCAAGAGATGGGTTGTACCTCATCAGACCCTCTGCCTCCATCTCGGCGGCCGTGGGATCACGACCAACAGGGCGGCGAGGGTCGACTGCTTGACGGGGAATGGCAGTGATAGCCTGGCTCTCGGGCATGAAAGCCAGGATTTGGCGGTTGGCAATGCCCTGACGAGTCGATGTCACAGCGAGATGTGTCAGCGGCTGGTTTGTCACCCAACTCTGGGTGACGACCCAAGGCAGCGGCGCGCCAGTGGGCGTGTCAACAGGGTTCAAAGACGAGAACGCCTTGGCATCACCCAAAGGGCCCCGGTCATTGGGGGAAGGGGATTCGTAAAGATCCGTGGCGACGATCTGGTAGCCCATGACCTGGCGATTTGTGCCGTCGTTGAGCGTAAAGCGCCCGAAGAAAGAACAGACGTGCCAGTTCTCAGCCATGGCACAGGATACGTCCTTGGTCGAATCCACGCCGGCGTAGGATTGCGAGGAGAGGACTTGGCCAGAAACTGTGTCGATGGTCTTGATGGTGAGAGTGCCGGCATCATCGTCGCTTACAGCGATGACAATCGTGTTCGGGTTGAGGTACTTGTAGTTGACCTGGCGATCGCCAAGCACACGGCCGATCGAGGCAACAGGGTCGTGAAGCGGATGCGCGGCGATCTCAACAATACGTTGTCCGGGGAGAACCTGGTGCTGCCACATATCCTGCTTCGATACGGTGTTGTCATCGTGGACAAAGCGGATGCCCTTCAAGAGCTTCTGGTCTGCGCTGCGAATCACGATGGTGTCGTTCGGCGCAGAGTCAACAGTTATGTCACCGATAGCATTGCCATCTGGGCCAAGGGCCAGCAGCCAGTGGCCACTGGAGCCCTTGACGTAGGCAGTGCTGGCAACGTGAGCAGCTGTGCCGACCGACGCCAGCTGGAGGACCTCGCCAGTAGCGGCGTTGATTTCGGCGTACTCACCCCTGGAGCCGCTGACAAGTACCGCACTGGAGGGTCCATCATGATACACAAGGCCTTTGACATCAAACTCCTGGCCCGCCTCTTGAGGGAAAGCCATGGTAGACCAAATGACCTCACCACGGCCGCCTGTGCTTAGGCCGTAAAATCTGCCGCGACGAGTCGCAATGACAATGAGTTTGTTGAAGCCAAATGAGTCTCTCGCAAGACCTTCTTCCTTGCGTACTGCCTTGTCTCCAAAGACGCTCTCCATGATCGCCGATGGGATCGACTGCAGCCACGCAGGCAGGTGTTGGAGGTCATTCACGTGGCGATTGACGCGGTGAATGTAGGCCGCCAGGGGGCTCTTGGCGTGGGCCTCCTCCTCGAGCACTTTGGCCAAATCCTCAGCCTCGGGGATTTCGGCCCACACAGCGGCAACAGCACCACTTAGACCCTCGGGGCGAGTCCAGTCCGTTTCTCCATTGCGCACCATCACCCACTGCTCATCGATGGTCAGAGTAGCCGAGCGCAAAGCAAACTCCTCGCCTCCGGGCTTCTTGATGACTTCGGAGACAGCTTGGACCGGCTTGATGTGGTTCTCCTTCTGGAGTAGCCACCTTGCCAGGATTCCGGGACCATCTGAGGAAGTGATGATTATTTCATCCTCTGCGATACGGACGAAGTATACATTCGCTCCCTCTGAGCTGACGGAGAATGCACTGTCGGCCTTGAGGTGAGGCAGCTCATACGCCTTGGCGATTTGTGTGTTCTTCAAGTTAATGTGGTACACCTCCGCACGATTTCCATCCGTACTCTTGGTGTGGACAAGGAAGTGAGGCTGCGAGTTGGGCTTGTGAGGAGCATGAATGCTGACGGCTGTGGTGCCCGGGGCGAGAGGGATGTCTTGCTGCTTGTTCTTCGCGCCCAAGATGTGAATGTGGAGCTTCGACAGGGAGCTGTCTGTCCAGGCCAGGATGGGGGCCGCAGAATTCGCGCCAACAAACATGACATCCTCTGGTTTTTGCACCTCGCCCTTGGTGCCGACGTTCCAGTCGTGAACTCGCGTGCCGGTGAGAGTGTCCAGCGACGTGATCTTGAGGCTGTAGGACGAAGGCGACCCATGGAGACTAATTACGTAGATGTGCGCCGAATCAGTCGAGACTTGCAGAGGTAGATCCTTGTTGTGGTCGCGGAATTCCCAGACGACTGTCCCCAGGGTTCCATGAAGCCTGCGGAGCACCGTAACACCGTCCTCCTCGACCAAGGCCAGGACATCCTTTCGAGCTGTCTCGGTGATCTCCATGATCTCCAGATCCTTCAATCGACCCTCAAACTCCATGTGCCAAACGTTGCGTCCCGTGAGCGCGTTCCAAGCCTGCACGGAGGATCCATGTGCGGCAGCAACCCAGTCCTCACCCTCCGCTGCGCGGAAATGCGCGGCGCTGGCAGCAGCAACATCGGAGATTTGATGCCTCCAAACAACCTTTCCATTGCCAGGGTTTACGGCTCCAAAAACGCCCGCATCACCCAATGTGTACAGCAGACTCGCCTTATCTTCTTTCCTCGGCCGGTGGAAGAAGGTCGTTTCTGACTGGGGCAGGCCGAACAACGCATGGTGAAAATCAACTTCGCCGACTTCATCCTGGAAGACGGCTGAGGTGAATGATGATAGCCCGAGGACTATCAATGGATTGAGAAGCCGCATCGTGGGCTGTGGTGGATGGGCGTTTGACGTGGTGGGACAAAAGCACCGCTGGCAACGGGAGCTCCCAAGTGACGTTTGGGGGGGGTGGGCGTTGCTGAGTAATCGGAGAGGCGCGATTCATCGCGTCTGCGAACATGCGCATCTCGCTGCTCCAGGACTATCAACTACAACAACCATTGCTATCGCTACCGCACTTGGTATAATTCTTGAAACAAATCGCTCTCAATATACGGTACTTAGGACACTGCGCACTCATTATTGGCACTTGAGGTCCGCGCAATGGCGCCCGGCGTAAGGCTTCACGACCCATCCCAGGCCATCAGCTGTCCAGCCTGCTAATCGTACTGATAGACTAGACGCGCGGGCAATCGAAGTGGCTACGCGGAGCACGACGACTTTGAAGGTTTGCCCGTGCGACAATGGCGGCAAGAATGGATGACCATTGCGCCCCCGCCACAGCAAGAGCCCCAGGCCCAGAACGACATTTGGGCGATTGAGCTCATTCACGGCATGCCCAAGGACGCGAACCTGCTCCCTTCCCATACGCAGGAGCTTCTACGCGCAGCGCGCTCAGGCGCCATTTACAAACGCCAACCTCTGGTTGAAGAGGAGGAGGGCCCCGACCCCGAAGCTGTTCTGCCCGAGAAGCCGGAAAAGAAGGAAGAGGAGGACGAAACGGTCAAGGGCTACACAGTGAGAACATGGAAACAGCTGCCCAGAAATGTGGAAGCCAACACGACATCGTATCTGGCACCCAGGAGGAAGAACACCGTGCGCATAGCAAGCAAGACTGTGGAGGACAAGGCCAGCGGGGGCGCGACAGTGACACGCGCGACAGTGCGGCGCATAGACGCGGCAGGCAATCCGTACACGGAGGAGGTCACTCTGGTGGAAGGGCAGCAGGTGGAGGGGGAAATCATAGCCACTCGACAAGCCCCAGTCGCAGTCCCAGGAGAGACACTCGCCCCTCCGCCCGTGGTTCGAAAAAGGCCCCCGCCACCGAAGCGCAAAGGAGGCCCCGGCCGAGGCAAGAAGAAGATCAAGCTCCCATTGCCTGGGCCTGGAGTCCCAAGCGCTGGGGGCGTTGTCGGCGCGGACGGAGCCATCAAGACGGAAGGAGAGGCTAACGTGCGTATTGGAAACTTAATCGATCCCTACGAGCGTACTAATTGGTTGCAGGGCGAGAAGAAAGAAAAAGAAGCGAACCAGGACAGCGAAATGGCTGATGGCGATGAGAATGACGAAGATGATGAGGAGGGTGATGAGGATGACGATGATGATGGTGAAGAAGGCGACCGAACTGACGCCGGTACAGACAAGGAAATGTCAGATGCCACGCAGCCGGTCGATCCATCTGTATTTGACAAAGCCGATATTGAGATGACAGATGGCCAGACATCGGACAGGAAAACACCGCCCCCCAATCCCCTGACACTGGCGCCCCCAGCAGCGAGCTTAGCGACGGCATCCCCCAAGATTGAGGGAAGCCCTCTAAAGAACGTCTCGGTCGCGTCGCCGCCCGCCGCGGAAACAGAACCTGTCTCTGAAGGACCTGCAGTCATGGAGACTCCAGCGCTCAGTCTTCCCCCGGTTGAAAAGCCACCAGCGGAAGGCTCCGCAGTCGCCGAACCGCCATCGACGATTGTGGGAGATGAGCCTGAAAAGGCTGCCGATCGAGACATTCCTGCTGATGTACCGCCAGTCATCCCTCATCAACCGTCGTCAGATCAAGCACTGCTCCCGCCTCCTCCCGATCAAGTGGGCAATATCTCGTCCCCGAAGGATTCCCCTGCCGCCGACAAGTCCTCCGATGCCGGTGCGACTATCAAGGCAGATGTCCAGCCTGGTGAAGAGGCAGTGCCTCCTCGTCCCAAGCTCGTCCACACGCTGACTGAAGAGACCATCAAGCCAGATGATTCTGCTTCTGTAGCTGATGTATCTGGACCGCCGAGCGAAGCTGCGCTGGCAACAGGTGTGCCATCAGAAACCGGAACAGTCGCGCCCCCTGAGGAAAAGCCAGAGCCGTCCGAAAAGGCCGTGATTGCTGAGCCGGTTACTGTGACTGAGGACTCTCTGATGGCCGATGCTCCTGAACAGGAACAAATCTCCATGCATCGGGCTGACAATCAGTCTGGGCCGCAGTCAATCGAGGAAGCCCAATCAAATAAAGGCTCTTTGCCAGTTGATGATCAGGCTGTTGCGGCCAAGTTAGAGTCTGCTCAGGATGGCGAGCCCGATCGTGTTGGTGAATCAGCAAAGGAAGAACCAGCCCCGGCGAATGATAGTATTACAGAAGGGCCTGTTGTGACAGAAGCAGGTCCAACGCAGGAGGCGCCACCACCAGCACCGAACTCCAATGAGGAGGCAAAGCCAAATGTCACAGAATAGAGTTACACTCGGGGCGCGATTAAAGGGCCACCAAAAGATATCCTGTTGTCTGGCTGCCCATGAATGTGGCGTGCAGTCTGATACTTTTGCTGGAGTTTGGATGTGATCCCCATGACCTTGGGATAGCACGTATTGGATACGATCACATAGCGAAGAATGGCGAAAAGATTCCCGTCTTTTGAGGATGTGAAGCATGTGGAAGGAACCACAATGTATTACAGCGCTTGTCGTGAAAACTTTGACAGCAACATAGTTTTACAGCTCGGCCTCAACCTAGTGTACAGCCCAGTCATCCTACAGCGCCTGATTGTCTTTTAGTCGTATCTGTTCAAAAATTAGCGGAAATCGAAGCAGTCCGTGATTAGAGGTTAGGGTACCCTTGCTCCTTTTGTCTCGTAATCTCGCCGTGTTTGCCAGTTTCCTTCCCCTAGTCTCGTCAGTTCGCGATCCCCGCGAGCGGAGTGTCGGCGCTCTTACTGATTGTCCACCCTCAATAACAAGCCTGTCAATCTGATAGAACTGGCCGATGACCGTCTGTCTCTGTCCACGAGGTCAGCACGCCCCGCTGGTCTTCCGCAAAGGTGGCGAATCGCGTGTGTACCTTCATCATCTGCAGCTCCTTGAGACCCTTTTGCACCAGTTCCTGTATCCGCCTCTCGTCCTTGACGTCCTTGTTTTCGTGGAATGCATCGATCGTCCTCCGTTTGGCGTACTCGCGGAAGTTGTAGGCGGGGAACTGCTTCCCCTGGCGAAGGAGCTGCCGGAACTGCAAGATGTCAGTCTTCATGCGCGCGTCGCATCCTGTGGTCCCAGGGGTCGTTGTCGTGGCCTCTGACGCGCCCTCGCTTCTTGAGCACCATCAAAGGAAAACTTACGAGCGACCGAACTTGTTGCGCCATGTTGCCTTGTGCTGGTGTCGACATGTTGCAGGAGGATGGGAATTCTTAGTGCACCTGAATTGATGATGCTTAGTCCCAGCTACGAAAGTCCGCCCCGGTCTTTGCGCCGGGTGGAGAATTTGCCGAGCTCCGAGGCCGGAACAACCGCCACTGCCGTCGACAAGGCCGTGGCCGTGACAAGGGAAAATTGTGGATGATGGCGATGAGTACATGGAGTTGCAGTTCAGATCTTAATCAAATTGATCAGTCATTTTTTAATGTACGACATTGAGGTTCGCCTCCAGACTGTTGGCCAGTAGGTTCGTGGTAGACCACCAAAAGTACGGGAACGTTTGATCTTTTCTAATGCGGCAAATGCTATAAACCCGCAAATGTTGTCGCTTTCATCGACTGTAATATCTCGGGAGCCACTTTCATGCCCTCATCGGCTTCTGCGCCGTGGCCCTCAAAGCTGTGAATGGCGTCTCGTATGGTCTTGTCTGTAAATCCGGGGGTGTTCAGCATGTCATCAAATCGAGATTTCCCACTCAGTTGGCCCTGTAGTTGTGCTGTCAAAGTATGCTGCTTCTGCATCTGATTTGGCTTCACCACCGTATGCGGTTTCACCTTCCCCTCCATGCTGATCAACGGTGCGAACAACAAATTCGTTACCGAGGCGTTCAGATTAGCCAGCAATGTGGGCGGTGCGTTAGGCGCCAATGACCACCGAAGGATCTTCCCGCTTGCGTGGCCCGTCAATATGGTTGTACCGTCGTAGCTGCTTGTGAGACAATTAAACTCTCCGTCATCCTCCTCGGCCATGGCAAGCGGCTCGTTGGCCTGCACGACTATGCTCGGAGGCTCCGTTGCGCGGCCGCCCAGTAGAGGCTTCTCTCCAAAGAACTCGACGAGGTAGAGGGCGCCGCCTTCAGCTGCGACATAGATTGCTCTTGAGCACGGATCGAGAGACAGGCACAGTGGCACATTGGGGAACAAAATGGTCCGCAGCACCTGTCCTGTGCGATAATTCCATACTATGCAGGTCTTGTCTCGGCTGGCAGACACGCAGATGGAGCTGAACTCGGACGCGCCAGGGCTGGCCACGAGGTCCGTGATGCCGCCTCGGTGGTTCGACAGCACGAGTGCGGGCTCAGGCTCAGAACTATTGGCGTCGAGGTCGAGCAGCGTGGCTCGGGCCCAGACATTGATGTTGGAGTCATCCGATGCGGTGAGGATATAGTGTGGCGTCACGGCGATGCAAGTGATGGGCTGCACATGGCATGGCGGCGTCGTTACCTGACGTCCGGTGCTAGTCTATGTGTCACGGTCAGTCTAGACGGCTCATCAGGCAGATGGGATGCAAGAAAGGGGAGATGAGGTGAAAAAAGCAACGAACCTCCCAAGCGATGAGCCTCCCTTCAGTAGTGCCCACTAGTAGCACCCGGTCAGCAAGGGCAATGCTTTTCACCCGCTCGGGGAACGAGATGAGCGCCTCTTGGTTGCCACGTAGGCGTGAATAAACGTGGACATGTGCTTTGCCATCTTGGGCTGCGAAAATGTGCGTCTCGCTAACGGCCAACCCGTGTTTTGGGCTGGAAGTTTTCTTGAAGGTGGATTTGACAGCGTAAGTGGGTGTGAGTGTCTGCGCGTAGACGCCAATGTCCTTTGAGATGGCAGTATTCGCAGCCAGTGGCGGTCCGCAGATTGATGAGAAGAAGTCTTCGGTGAGCATGGTGTGTGGCCGGGATGTGAGGATGAACCTTCAGCTGGGCGTGCGGCGACTCCCAAAAGGCGGCAGCCACAATGCGAAGGGGTTGCCGCAGAGTAAGTGGGAGGGAGGAGCCGTTTCTCGAATGAGGTCTGCTGTAGACAGCTTCAACCTTTCGCAATCGAACGGTCTCTGGTTGTTGGCGAGATTATCAGTTGTCGTTGTGAAAATCTGGAGATCGCCGCTGGGATGCATGTGTGGGGCCCTCCGTGCTGCACAGCAAGGCATAGTCGCAGCGCCCTTGCGCTCCTTGGCGCCCCCAGCAGGTTCTGAGCTTCCCACCCAGGCTCTGCACAAAGAACGCTCAGACCAGCGCTCAGGTACTTGTGCAGCTGCTAGTGGAGGGAGCGATGCACCCGCTGATGGTGCAACTGTCACCGGCGCAGGCGCGCTAATCCGCTCGGAGGCCAGTGGCAGGTGCTGTAATTAGCTCCCGTCTGCCTCTTTCCACTTGTGCCTGTTTTGGGCTCCATCACTAAGAACGCAGCAGTTGAGCTCATCATCAACCTTCGCTTCACTCTGCCCCAGGGATATGCTGCTTTGCTTTCCTTTCTTTCCCAGTTCGGCCCTTTCGGTCATCCCCATACTCCTCTCCAGGCCATCCGACTAGCCATATCATGCGGCCTGCATCCGTTGTGAATGCATAGACTGCATTGCCTCCACACGCGCAGCGCACCACCCACGGGTGAGACCTCTGCCACGCGACGTCGCTTCGATGCGAGGGACCTTTCATCTTCACACTGAGAGTCTGGCAATCCGAGACAGCGCTGGTACCATGTGGGAAGCTGCAGTCGGCCGCGCTCTGGAATGTGGGCGCGCTGCTGGGCCAGTCGCAAGGGAGACTCCGAATGCCAGTCGCGTCATGGGCCGTCATGCGTGGAACATGTGTGATTATCACCACGATACAACCATCCAAGACCCAACCACACACGCAGCGGTGCGGCTCATGATGAGAGCGAGAACTCCTCGCCATCCCTGATCATGCCCCCGTTACCGGTCGAGGTATGGTTCTACTGCCGGGCAGCAAGATCGGAAGCCCGGTCGGGTTGCCGTGCTACCAAGGGTTCCGTCAATACGAAGCCAAGCATCCGCTCGGTTTCAAGTCCATGATATCACAGAGACAGTGTTTGGCAAAATAGGCTGGATTCGGGGGTTGCACGACCTGGGTCGAAACGGGTTCAGTCGCCGTATCATGCTGGTACCCGCAGTTGATGTCCTTTATCAGATGGGGGACCAACAACAGGCAGTCCATTGGCGCGGCCCACCCAGGCTCCATGCCGCGAACTATCTCTCCTAGCAGTTGCAGGGTTCATCTCGATATGGACTGGCATTGTCTCGAGGCTGCACTCGAGTGCAGTGCTACGGATCACCTTGGGTAACACACGCTTGTCCTCGAGGCTTGCCTGATTCTGTGGGCGTCTTGGTCCGCCACATTGAGCATGATACACATTTCGACCGCCTCTCGATTGACGGGCTGCTGGGTTGGTTTCTTTTCAAAATTCAAAATCGTCCCATCCGATTGACAGCCATTGGACATAACAGTCATACTCAATGCTGTCTGCCACGCGCTCGAGCCCAGGTCGAGCCCACCCTGTGCAAGCCGGCAGACGCTAGCCTGGTCCCACATTGTGTTGCTTCTTCTTGTCTTGTGTTACCTTGCATTCACCTCGACCAGGGCGAATGGAGAGATGGAGAGGCTTCACGCCGCATCTCAGGCAGGCTTGATGGCTTGCGGCCGCCCGCGCTGCCCATCCCTGCACATTGTCGCGTGTAGAACGGACTTATTAGGTCGGCTCGTCCCTCCGCCTTCACTACAGCCTCGACTCCCATTCCAGGCCTCACTGCCGCGGGACCTGCGACAGGTGCTCTCACTTTGTCTCGGTTTGAGCTTGTCCGCTGTTACACAGCATGAGCCCCGAATAGCCAGCGGTTGTGTGTCTTGGCCTCGAACGCTGTGCCCATTCCTGGCGCCATCCTCGTCACCAAACTGAGCCTTGTCTCTCGCCTGCATACTTATAACTGAAGCCGCCTCCCAGGGAGAACTTACCCACCTGGGGATTAACTGGAACTAAGGCCCGATACACACATGCTTCCCCTGGATTTCCAGTCGGAGACTGGGCGTCGCGTTGCCGTCACACGCTCCCTTCCACCCCAGAAGCAAGATCCTTCACGAACCCGCACAACCACCTCCACGCCAGTGACACGCACCCGCGCGTCCTCTCTGGGCACTATAAGAAAACGCAGATCGGTTACCAGCATGCGAGAGCTCATGCCGTTGGCGCTGTCGCCAGCTATATCGCCAGCTATATCGCCAGCATCTACGCCGCCGACATCCGGGGAGCAGGTCGGCATCATGGTGGACGATTACTTCCCAGAGCTTCTCGCCAAGGACCTCCAGCGTTCACAGTCTGCATCTGGCTACAGGCCTCCCGCCAGAGAGCTGACAAGGACGGCAAGCCCTGCGAGTGACCGTGGAACCCTGCCGACGACATCATGGGGTCATCGCTCCGTCAGCTCACCCTACCACAGCATCACAGGGGCGAGACGTTGTCTGGGTCCCATTGAGGAGCGCAACTCTGTCGTTTCATTTCTCGAGCGAAAGCACCAACAGCAATCAGCCTTCGACGACGACTCGAGTGACGATGACTCGTTTACGAATTTCTCCACGCACAAAGGCCCAGGTGCACGCTCCATCAGCTTTCGAGAACAATCCATCATCACAGCTGCCACGTCGTTGGCCTCGTCGTGGGTGCCATCGCCGAGCACATCCTCATGCCGTATGGGCCGAGAGCAAAGCTGGATTGAACCTGATTCGGAGGACGAAGGCGCGCCGCTCGAAGACACCGCCGACGTTCAACTACCAGGGCTCACGCCAAGACCACCCACACCACCCACTTCCAACAGCAGTGCTGGTTCTGGAACTGAGATGCCTCATATTTCTTGCCGAGCACCACAAAACAGAGGCCACAGAAAGTCTTACTCGATTGGTGGTTCGTCACCACCGCGTCGGCGGCATTCAGGCCGTCGGCCAGATCTCTCGTACCGGGCTGGCGCCGCATCACCTGCCCCTGACGTGCCGCGATACCCACGTCAGACCCGCTCCACGTCAGCCTCCCCAGCGCAACATCGACAAAGGGCGTCGAGCCTCCAGACAGGACGCGACCATGCTCTCATGGGCCCGGCGTTACGCTCGCGGGGCCATGGGGATCCCACTGTCGGGCCGCCGGCAGAGCCTCGTTTTGCCTCACGACCTGCCGCATACCAAGACGATGAGCTACTCATCTACGATGAGCTGGATCGTCCAAAGCATAGTCGCGCCAACAACACTGTCTTCATTCGCCCATCGCCTCCCCCATCGCCCCTGCCTAGCGTGCAATCATGGCTCAATGGGAGCATGCAGCCTTACACGGCGCAGGGCCCCAGCGATGATTTGCCCAAGGCTGTGCCACTCCCGCCCAACGTTGTGGAAACCCTGAGGGTGTCCATTGCGTGCTTCCCGGAAACCATGCTGCTCACCGACAGCTTGACCGTGGAAACAATTCGCAACTACTCGAAAAAGGTTCGCCAGCCCATCAACGACACTCTCGTCGGCAGCCAACCACCCGACTCGCCCACCGGAGCGCCCCGCAAGTCTCTTTGGAAGCGTGCCATGTCGTACAAGCGTGCGGCCGCTCACCAAGACTCGCGATCCCCCAACGGCGGCGGTGCTCCGCTGCGCTCGCCTAGTACGGCGACACTCGAGAACTCTAGCCCCAAGGCGTGGTCGCCCCTCAAGCATGTCTTTGGAGGCTGCTCGGACTACATTTTGGATGCGCTCTGGGCGCACATCGTTGCATACAACTGCGTCTCAGCCCTCGTACCGCGGGTTCCGGTCAACAGGGCTCACAACCGCCTGAGCAGGATAACAGGGACGAACGAGAAGGACGAGATACCCAAAAAGGCCGCGTCGCTGCTCGGCCTCGCCGCATCGCCCGACATCCTTCCTCGTAAACTTACCTCCCAGCTCCCCTGGGCCCTGAATAAGGAGAGCATGGTCACCGAGTCATCGGCCAAGGCAAGCAACTACGATAATACCGCTAAAGACATACAAGCTGGTCTCATGATGTGCATCATGCGACTGATTGCCACCGCTAGGCTCATGGAAGAGGATGGATCGACGGGGGACCGGTCCGTGGAAATGGATATTGGTAATGTGGATGTCTTGTTTACGCGGTCGCTGTGCGAAATTGTGCGCATAGCAGAGGATAACGCTTGAGCCGCCGTTGCTCGTTTCCTTTGTTCTACATACTAAAACATCGTGGGCGCTGTCTCTGATGGGAGGCACGCGGCCTGCAGCTGGCAGTGGGAGTTTCGGAGTGTCCTGACGGAATTTTGGTGTTTGGATATGGGATACCCTCATTTACTCGGCAATTTTTTTGTTCACTTGGCGGAGTCAGGTAGCGTGCGTGGGATGATGATCTCTTATGAAGCATCTAGCCCTTTGTTCCTGAAGAGATATGGTCTTGGCCTTGACGCCGTGGTGAAGTGTTAAAAATAATGAATCAAACGTCCAAGGCCACAGATCGCAATAATGCTTCACCCACTCGGCAGAAGCGCCTTCAAGCGACGAATATCCTCTGCGTCGGCCATGCAGCAGCCTCCCACGACGACGCACTCCCAGTCGCCTTCCGCGACAGCACGCTCGACCACGTTGACCAGCTGCTGCTCCCAGCTCTCGCGCTTGTCTGTGCTCACGTTGGCGGGTATCCCCCATGTCTGTGTTTCGGTGTTGTAGACTTCGCCGTTTGTGCCGTCTGGGTACAGCACCAATGCCGGCCACTTGTGGAGTTTGCCCTCTGCGATCAACGTGCGAATGGCGCTTTGATAGGCGTTTATTATGCCCCTCAATTTCCACACCTTTGTGCAGTTGATGCCGATGCCCCATGGGAGCGGGCCGTCTGCCGGGTCCATCATGGCCCTGGCAGCATCGGCTGCTGGAGTTCCGTCGGGGAGCTTCTCGTCATCCCCCGGGAACAGACACGATACCCAGTACGGGACATGGGATAGCGTTGAGACGGATCGCACGGCCCGTCTCGTGGCTCTGATTTCGTCTAGCCTCGGCACCGTTTCGAGAGCCACGTAGGCAATGCGCGAAGAGAGATACTCCACCTGCGCGAACAACCCTAATCTCTCCTGGTGCCATTTTTCCAGAGAGCCCAGAAACTCATGCTCCGGATCGTACCGGCCACTGTACTCTTGGCTGGGAATCATGCATGCGCCGTAGGGCCCGATGCTGAGCGCGACCTGAGCTGACCCAGCTTGGTTGGCAATGTCCACCGCGCTGGCCAGGTACCGCGCGATTTCATTTTTGGCGACACCATCTGGACGCGCTGCCGACTTTGTGGCCCTGAACCCATGGATCGAGACTTGGTACGTGGCCGTCAGGAGAATGTCGACGGGGACACGGCCGAAGTCGGCCTGGCAGGCGAGCAGGGTTTGGGGGTCCGAGACCAGCAGGTCTGTTGACCATAATGGCGTCTTGGCCGATGAGAATTGCACGCCGTAATTTTTCTGCAGCGAGGTCCCCAGACCGCCGTCTAGAATCAGAATCTTCGTCATGTCCAAGGTTCTGAGGTGAGCTCAAGCCAAGACCGGAGTCTATTGTGGATGAGGGCCGTGATCAGGAACGGAATAGCTTTTCTCCGTCGCGATAATATACAGTGACTTTATTGTTAAGGAATAAGTTGACCGCTAGTCGTTATATAGCTAGATAGGCAGGTTATAGAGGGCAGTACTAGAGGTACTGTGAATTATATATTTAAAGTGACAGTTAGGTTAGGCTAGCTATAAGGTAGGTGTCACAAGTTAATATATAACTATATACGCCTCTTATTTATACCTTATTTTTTTTTTCTTTAGTTAGCTATAATAACCTAATAAATAACTATATTTACTTCTTACATGCCCCCTACTTTTTCTAACTAACTATATACTAATTATACTAGTTACTAAATATAATATTATAACTATAGTAATTAATTATAGTTAATTACTTATAATTACCTTTACTTACTTATAATAACTTAGTAATTATTATAATATATAGGAATATAATATTTAGGTTAGGCTAGCTACTAGGTATATAAGCTAAAGTGAGTTTATAACCTAAGTATACAAGGTTATTATAGACTTAAGTAATTAGGTTATAGTTAATATTAAAGATTATAGTAGTCTAAGTATTAATTATATTATTAATAATTAAAGAGCTAAGTAAAGACTAACTATAGTAAAGTATAACTTCTTATATATTATAAATAAATATAGTTATTAATTATAGTTATTAGAAATACAGTCTATTCTAGGCACTCTAAGGTGCCCTACGAGGCCCACTATTAGGGCTATAATAATCCTTATAGAAGCTTTAAACTTAAAGCTTATAAGGGTCTACAGAAAGTTATTCACTATACGGTTTCAATATAGTAGCCTTATAACCGCTATAAGGTTTCAATATAGTGGCCTTGTGACCGCTATAAGGTTTTAATATAGTAGCCTTGTGACCGCTATAAGGTTCTATAACCTTCGTTATTATAGTAGGAAACGCCTATAAATATAGGCCTTTACTCCCTAGAAGTTAGGAAGTTAGTTAGTAAGTCACTTACTTAATAATTAACTAAGTCTATCCTTATCCTTCTTCCTACCCTAGAGCACTGCTCTATATTACCGATACGCCTACCCTATATCGAGTCTAGATAGTTATAGCGATAACTTCCACTACGCCTAGAAAGTATATCCTTATTATGAGGATCCCTACCTTCTAATAAATATTATATATCTTTTATAACTATAGACTTTATATATTAAAGAAGGGTATATATTAAGCTTACCTAGTTTAAGGATACCTAGGATAAATTATTAATAACCTTTATAAGATTAATAAAGTTTAATACTCTTAAGTAATAATAAGCGAGCCTTTTACTAATTATATTATACTAAGATAGTTATTAAGATACCCGGAAAAATATATATAATACCTAGTATAATAGAAGGATTACTTATTAATAAATTACTTAATCTATATAAAATATAAGCTATTCGATTAGCACTAGTATTACGACCCAGCATGCGACCGCATGCGCCTCTCACGTGCACCCTACTTTTTCCAACTAACCACACACTAATCGTACTAATCACCCAATATAACACCATAAACTTAATAATTAATTACATTTAATTACTCACGATTACCTTCACTTACTCGCGATTACTTAGTAATTATTATAGTATATAGGAAGCTATACTTTACTATAGTTAGTCTTTACCTAGCTCCCTAACTATTAATATAATAATCAATACCTAGATTACTACTATCTTCGCACATCGACTATAACCCGACCGCTCAAGCCTACGACAACCTAGTATACTTAGTTTATAAACCAACTTTAGTCTATCTACCCGGTAGCTAGCCTAACCCGAATATTATATATTAATAGCTCTTATTTAGTATATTACCTTATTAGGTACTTAAGTAATACAATACTATAGCTCCCGAGTCTACCACATCCTAGGGTAATAGCGCCGCCTAATTTATAGCTATACTTTAGGAACTAAAGTATAAGAATAAACTACTTAAAAAGGTAGTTATTAAGTAAGCTAGATAGTATACTACTAGTATAATACCGCCACCTACTATATTCGATAGTAACCTAGTAATATTATAAACCTTCCTTATATAAGTACAAACCTACTAAAAGTTTTATAATAATAACTTTAGTTATATAAGGGAGAGGGTCGCGAACGCCGCCTCCTACCTCTATAGAAACCCAGCTATATAGTTCGAACTATACCTACGCGAGTATATAATAAAACTATAGAAAGATTTAGTATTAAGCGTGCACGCTATTTTTAAGAATCTTAATAGATTTAAAACCGCCTTAAGGGGCGCGTTTAGCGATATAAATAAAACACACGCTAATAAGAAGAAGATCCTTTGTTTTAAATAAAAGGGCGTAATAAGTTAATATATAATAGAGTTCTAACAAGTAGTATCTAAACTACTAGACTAGAGCGAGGCTACCCTTAAAGTATAGTTTTATAAAGGACTAAAGGATGTAGTTAAGGACGAACTTATTTAAGAACGAAAGAAAAATAAGTCTCTTATAGACTTAATAACACTCGTGGTAGAAATCGACAAAGCGTAATATAAATAACGCCTAGAGAAAAACAACTATTAAGGCGCTTAGGTTCGCAATATCGCGAAGTATTAAGCTAACTAGGGATATTAATACTAGTACTTTATAAGGAACTATAATAATTAGTAAAATACTATATAGGTATATATAAGAAACCCAGGACTAATAGACTTAGATACTATATAAAGATAAATCGCCGCGATAGATAAAAAGAATCTAACCTACTATAACTATAGCAAGAAAAGCTACTTCATACGCGAATACCGCTCCCTTAAGAAAGAGCGAGGATAGAATAAGGACTAGAAGCTAGTCCCCGAAGGAAAGCCTAAGTAGCTTAATATAACTAGGTTAGGATATAATATACCTAGTAATAGGGAAGTCACTAAGCTAGATATCTCTAGAGTATATAACTAAGTTCCTATAAAAATCTAGGAGGTAGTAATAATACTAGTTAAACTAAGTAATAACCCGCCTACGTATAGCGCTCTATACTAGATAGGATACTATAATAATAATTATCTTATTTATAAGGATAGTAAGGATAATATAGGATAGTTCCTTAAAGAACTATAACCACGCACTATTACTATAATATATAAGGTTATAATAGGACTAAGAAAGTACCCTAATATTATAGACAAGTTACTAGAAGAATCTAGCGATACCGCGTTACTCGATAGCGAGGAAACGTATAAACGCGACGCACGAGTACTTAAAGGCCGACTCTAGAATAGAATAATAATAAAAGAAGAATAATAAAAAGTAGCGCTCAACTACTATACTCTACTACTATATAGTAACGCTATATAGATAATAATTCTTATATAAGTAATAGGCAATAGACTATCCTAGACCTAGGAAAAGGGGCTTATTACCAAAGATAACGAACGACTAGACCCTAAGAACCGGAACTATTATAAGATATTATAGCTTTTTTATATCTTTTATAACTATAGATTATATATATCTAGGAAGGGAATATATTAAGCTTACCTAGTTCGAGGATACCTAGAAAGAGTTATCGGCGACCCCTATAAGGTCGATAAAGTATAGTACTTCTAGGTAATAGTAAGCGAGCCTTTTACTAGCTATATTATACTTATATAATTATTAAAGTGCCTAGAGAAATATATACAATACCTAGTATAGTAGAAGGACTATCTATCGATAGAATACCTAGTTTATATAAAATATAAGCTATTCGATTAGTATAAGACTAAAGAATAATAATAATAATAATAAAATAAATAACTATATATAAAAAAAAAGAAAAAAAAAGTATATAAAGAATAATAGCTTTATATTATAAATACTACTATCTTAAAAGAATATAGAATACTATATAGATACTAGTACTATAGATACCCGGATTATATAGTAGTAAATATATATAAATAAGAGAGGATACTCTATAATAGATATCGCAAATATAGATAGATATACCTAGCAAACTACCTAAGCTTATATAATAATAATTATATATATAGAGATAACGAAATTAATATAGAATACTACCTAGTAAAAAACTACTAATATTGCCTATAAAAAGGGCATAAGATGATAAAAAGAACCTAAAGACCCTTTACTTAGCTAAGATAGCTAGAGGCTAGAAAATAGTCTTAGAAGTCTAGATACGCGGGTATCGCTTGTAAGTACTATTAGATAGTAGAGCGATAGGAAACTATATCTTACTAATAGTAGTTAATTACTACTAGCTACTATAGAATTAAAAGGTTATACCCTATAGGCTTTTTAATATAGAAGGATAAATATTTAATTATAATAGTAGAACTATCGATCGCGAGACTAATTAACTCGATATTTTAATATAAGGATATTATAAGTAAATCGTCTTCGATATTATAGACCTATATAAATATAATATAATTTTAGGTTACCTATAGTTAATAAGAAGTAACCTAGTAGTCGATTAGCGTATAGGCTAGTTAGTATAGATAGATATAATAACGCGATAATTACTATTTAACTAGAGCAAATAAATGAATATTTGTAATAACTTAGCTACTAGAGAAGCTATATAAGAAAGCAATAAGTAAGTCAAGTAGGCAAAATATACTAATATAGTAACCAAGAAGGCTCTATAACTAGGGATATATAATAAATAGAATAAACGCTATAAATATATTATCGCTAATATTATTTAAAAGATATATAAAGTAAATCAAGCCTTATAAAAAGAATAAAAGGAAAAACCTATTATAAAAGAAGAATATATAAGGAATATTCTATAAGAATACCGGAAATATAGCAAGCTATTTAATAAAATACTTAAAACTAGATTATTATAATATAGCTAATAGGATTACGAAATCTATCTTAAGGAAGGAACCTTGACTAAGTTCTACTAACTCTATAACCTTAATAAGAAGTAACTTAAAGTATTATAAGAATATATTAATAAAATATTATAGAAAGGCTATATTCGGACTTCTAAATTAGAGGCGGGCTACCCTATTATATTTATTCCTAAGAAGAATAGGAAGCTATAACTAGTCGTAGACTATCGATAGCTAAATAAAATTATAATTAAAGATAAAACGCCCCTACTATTTATTAATAAGCTTAAGGATAGGCTTTATAATAAGAAATAGTTTACCGCTCTTAACCTTAAAGGAGCTTATAACCTTATCTAAATAAAGAAAGGAAACGAATAGAAAATAGCTTTCTATACTAAACTCGGCCTATTCGAGTATCTAGTAATACCTTTCGGACTTATTAATACTCCTACTACTTTCTAGCGAATAATTAATAATATACTTAGGGAGTACTTAGATATCTTTATTATAGTATACTTAGATAATATCTTAATCTTCTTAGATACCCTTAAAGAATATAAGGAATATATCTATAAGGTATTAAAAATACTATAAGATACAAACCTCTTAGTAGACCTAAAGAAGACCGCGTTTTATATATAAGAAATAGTCTTCCTAGGATATATAATTAGACCTAATAAAATCCTAATAAAATAAATAAAGATTAATATAGTTAAAGAATAGCTAGTACTAATAATACTTAAGGAAGTATAAGCCTTCGTGGGCTTTATAAATTACTATTAATACTTTATTCGCGACTTTAGTAAGATTGTAGTATTACTTATTAGACTTATAAAGGGTAAAAGAGAATTCTAATAAGAAAAAGAATAATAGGAAGTATTCGAAACTATATAAGATAGTATCTTTTTAAATACTATACTCGCAACCTATAATCCTAAGAAACTACTTAAATTAGAAATAAATATATCGGACTATACTATAGGAGTGTAAATTAATTAAAAGGATAATAATAGTAATATTCGCCCGATTGCTTTTTTCTTAAAGAAATTCTATAGTATAGAATTAAACTACCTTATCTATAATAAAGAATTCCTTGTAATTATCTCTATAATTAAGGAATTCAAGTATTATATATTAGGGACTAAGTTTAAGATTAAGGTTTATACTAATTATAAGAATATCGCCTACTTTGTAATAATATACGAACTTAGTGCACGATAAATACGCTACGCTGAGTTCCTTATAGACTATAATATCGAGATTATTTATTAAAAAAGATCGGAAAATAGCCGCGTAAACGCGCTTAGCCGCCGACTAGATTATAATACTAGAGTACCTAAAGCAAAGGGATAGATACTTTAGTAAAATAATTAAGGAAACTATATATAAATAATACTTAACCTTCTATTATTTAGAGTAAAAGTAGATACTACTTATTATAATAAAATCCTATAGTAGATATCTAGTAATAAACCTAAGATCCTAGAAGGGTATATAACTGAATTAGGGAAGGTACCCTATAAGGATAGGATTATATAAATACCCCTACCGCTATATAATAAAATCCTCACGGATATTTATACATACCCTATAGTAGGATACTAAGGAGTTAGAAAGACTCTTAAATAAATTAAATAAATATATAACTATCTAGGAATTAAAGTAGATATTATATACATTATTAGATAATATAAAAATTATACGCGTAATAAGGCTATATAATATAAACCTTATAAAGAATTAAAGCTACTATTAGTGCCTTTATAACTATAAGAATTAATAGTATTCGACTATATCACGAAGCTACCTAAATCTAAGGAACTAGGATCTAACGTCGAATATAATAGTATATTTATTATTACGGACTAAATAAGTAAATTCGGATATTTTTTACTATATTAAGAAGCAATAGATATAGAAGTACTCGTATATATAGTACTTAAATATATCGTGGCTAACCACGGCCTTCTAGAAGAAATTATTTTAGATAGAGGAACGATATTTACCTTTAAGTTCTAGTAAGCCTTAATAGTATAACTTAGAACTAAGCATAAGCTTAGTATAGTATACTACCCTTAAATAGATAAATAAATAAAAAGATTAAACTAGATATTAGAATAATACCTATAGTATTATATTAACTATGAATAAGATAATTAGGTCTTAAAACTACTACTCGCTTAACTCGCTTATAATAACGTACCTATAGAGTTAATAAAGATCTTACTATTTTATATAAACTATAAATATAAACCTAAGTTTAATAATAAAATACTAAAAGATAGACCTCTTATTAAAAAGGCAATACTTAAAGTAGATTAATTACGCTTATTATATAAATATATAAAGAAGTAACTCGAATTTATATAGCTATAAATATCGAAGTACTATAACCTTAAAAGATTAAAAGGACCGATCTTTAGGAGGGGAGATATAGCCTACCTATTATATAAAAATTTTATAATAACTCGACCTTTACTAAAGCTTAACTATAAAAAACTAGGACTATTTAAAATCGAAGAAGTTATCTTAGATATTAACTATAAACTTTTACTACCCTTAAGCCTAAGGATATACCTAATCTTTTATATCTTACTACTTAAAAAGGCACTAAAAAATATAAAAATATAGTATAATATTAAAGTTCTTAAAGAACTCTATAAACTAGAAAAAATTATTAATAAATAAGAAATTAATAAAGAAATTAGGTACCTTATTAAATAGAAAGGATAGCTATTAAGCGAAAATATATAAAAACTACCTAAATACTTTAAGAATTATTAACCTCTATTAAAGAAGTTCTACCGCTAGAAACTCTAGGAAGCCCGGGTAATAATAGATCTATAAGCTCGCCTATAGTAGACTAATTAATAATATTAAAGCTACTAAATAATTAAACCTTAGCGACTACCTCGGCTTCTTCTTGCTCCTTTTCCTCTAACTTATCTAAAGAATAAAGGCCCCGCGTAACTATATCATAACCCTTCTTTATAACTTTATAACGCTATTAATATAAGCGTTATAAATAAGTATAACTCTTATTTATTTTCTTTTAAAGCTCCTTAAGCTTATTTTCGATATTCTCTTCTACCGACTTTAGATAGCGCTTTTCTATAATAATATAAGATACTAAGGAATTAATATATAAATAATAAATAACTACGATTATATATACCTATAGATTAAGGGGTTCTAGTTATATCGTAAGAATGACTATAATAAGTATATTTAGTATAATAGTTATAACTATCTATCACCTTATAATAGTCCCCCTAACTATTACTTTTATAAAATAAGTAAGGTATCTAAATAATATAACTAAATTCTTAGATTAAATAGGAAAGATCTTCACGACACTACTTCAAACTATAAGGCATATTATTAGTATAAATAAAAGGGGAAGTTAGGAGAATATATAAAATAAGATTAATAGTTAGCTTTAATTAATTCTAGGATAGAATTACTAGAAAGGAGATATTATATTATAACCTAGTATATAACTATATACGCCTCTTATATATACCCTACTTTTTCTAACTAACTATATATTAATCGTACTAATTACCTAATATAATACTATAAACTTAGTAATTAATTATATTTAATTACTTACGATTACCTTCACTTACTCGCGATTACTTAATAATCACTATAGTATATAGGAAGCTATACTTTATTATAGTTAGTCTTTACCTAGCTCCCTAGCTATTAATATAATAGTTAACGCCTAGATTGCTACTATCTTCGCATATCGACTATAACCCGACCGCTTAAGCCTACGATAACCTAGTATACTTAGTTCATAAACCGACTTTAGTCTATCTACCCGGTAGCTAGCCTAACCCGAACGTCACAACTAGACTAAAGAATAATAATAATAATACTAGAATAAGCGATAATATATAAAAGAAAAAAAGAAAGAAATATATAAAGAATAATAGCTTTATACTATAAATACTAATATTTTAGAAGAATATAGAATACTATATAAGTACTAATATTATATATACCCGGACTATATATTAATAAGAATATATAAATAAAAGAATGCCCTCTATAAGGGATATTTTAAATATAGATAAGTATATTTAATAAACTACTTAAGCTTATATAATAGTCACTATATATATAAGTTAGAAAGTATTAAAGCTAATATAAATTATTATTTAATAAAAAATTATTAATATTGCTTATAAAAAAGGTATAAAATAATAAAGAAAACTTAAAGACCCTTTACTTAGCTAAGATAGCTAAAGGCTAGAAAATAGTCTTAAAAGTCTAGATATATAAATATCGCTTATAATTATTATTAAATAATAGAGCGATAGGAAATTATATCTTATTAATAATAATTAATTAATACTAATTACTATAGATTTAGAAGACTCGATTATATAGGCTTTTTAATATTAAAGATTAAATATTTAATTATAATAGTAAAACTATAAATTATAAGATTAATTAATTTAATATTTTAATATAAAGATATTATAAAGAAATTATTTTTAATATTATAAACCTATATAAGTATAATATAATTTTAGGTTATTTATAGTTATTAAAAAATAACCTAGTAATTAATTAATATATAGGCTAGTTAGTATAGATAGATATAATAATATAATAATTATTATTTAATTAGAAAAAATAAATAAATATTTATAATAATTTAGTTATTAAAGAAGCTATATAAAAAAGTAATAAATAAGTTAAAAAGGTAATAAAAGCTAATATATTAACTAAGAAGGCTTTATAACTAGGAATAGGATATAAATAAAATAAATATTATAAATATAGTATTATTAATATTATTTAAAGAATATATAAAGTAAATTAATATAACATTCGGGTTAGGCTAGCTACTAGGTAGATAGACTAAAGTTAGTTTATATATTAAGTATACTAGGTTATTATAGACTTAGGTAGTCAGGTTATAGTTAATATATAAAGATAGTAATAATCTAAGTATTAATTATTATATTAATAGCTAGAGAGCTAGGTAAAGACTAACTATAGTAAAGTATAGCTTTTTATATACTATAAGTAATTATAGTAATTAACTATAGTCGATAGTCGGCCTATATTAACTTATAAGTAATATTAAGTATAATATCGAGTTAGCTAGCGTATAAGTAGCTAGTATAGGTAAGGCTAACTAGATTATCGGGCGGCTTATATAGTATTAATAGAAAAAGTAAGGTATATATAAAAGGTATATATAGTTATATATTAAGTTATAATATAATATCTCCCTTCTAATAATTCTATCCTTAAATCTATTAAAACTATTAGCTATTATACTTTATAAATATTCCTTAATTTCCTCTTTTTATTATATTTAACTATATATAGAAATAAATATCTAATTCTTATTATTACTCGCTGCTAGTAGCTTATATACTAGAGAATTCTTATATTTCCGAGATATTATATACTTATTATTTTCGCGCGAAATATATATATTATTTTAGCGAGGATTCTTATTATTATATAAATTATATTATATAAAAGAAAACTTATAATAAGAATAATATTATTTCTTACTATAAATTAATAATACTTATAAAGTATCTTATATTTATTAATAGGGATAATAATATATATTATAAATAAATAAAAAATATATAAAGTTAGATTTAGAAAAGTCCGATAAGGAATTATATAAAGTCCTTTTATATATAGAGCGGTTATATTAATAACAAGACTTATTATATTCTTATTTTTTAGAGTTAATTATTTATAATATACGCGAGTTTAATAAGGAGGATAGGGTTTATTCTTAAAAAAAGGCTATTCTAGAGGAATAATAAGCTATTAAATATACTTAAGAGCTTAGTACTTTTAGTATTATTAATTAATCTTTAATAATTAATATATTTCTTATTAATAATACTATTATAATAAGTACTAGTAATTTATTAAATATTTAGGGGGTTTTTATATTTTTTTATTATTTATATAGCCTTTTTACTTAATAAAATATTATATTTCTTTATCTTAGACTTATTTATTAAGGATTTATTCTAGCTTAAATTTTTTTTTATAAATTTTAATATTTATTTATATTTTAGTATTTTTTAATACCTTTTTAAATATTAAAATATAGAAAATTAAATACATTTTTATATTTAAGGGTAATAAAAGTTTATAATTAGTATTTAAAATAATTTTTTTAATCTTAAATAATCCTAATTTTTTATAATTAAGCTTTAATAAAGATTAAATTATTATAAAATTTTTATATAATAAATAAGCTATATTTTCCCTTTTAAAAATAAATTTTTTTAATTTTTTAAGGTTATAGTATTTAAATATTTATAATTATATAAATTTAAGTTTTTTTTTAATATATTTATATAATAAATATAATTAGTTTATTTTAAATATAGCCTTTTTAATAAAAGGTTTATTTTTTAATATTTTATTAATAAATTTAGGTTTATATCTATAGTTTATATAATATAATAAGATCTTTATTAACTCTATAGGTATACTATTATAAGCGAGTTAAATAAGTAGTAGTTTTAAGACCTAATTATTTTATTTATAGTTAATATAGTTATTATAACCCGATATACGACTATATACACCTCTCACATACCCCCTACTTTTTCCTCTAATTACTAACTACCCGCAATATAGCTTACTACTATACTATAAGCTATCTATAACCTAAGGATCACTACCTTACTATAAGCTAACGCTCTAGTATTATATCTAGCTCACTAGCTCACTACTACCCCGTGAGCCCTTATAATTACTTATAGTATATAGGAAGCTATGCTTTACTATAGTTAGTCTTTACCTAGCTCCCTAGCTATTAATATAATAATTAACGCTTAGATTGCTACTATCTTTATATATTAACTATAACCTAACTACTTAAGTCTATAATAACTTAGTATACTTAGTTTATAAACCGACTTTAGTCTATCTACCCGGTAGCTAGCCTAACCTAAATATTATAATAGTACTATAAGTATTATTCTAGTATCTAGTTTAATCTTTATATCTATCTATCTATTTAAGGATAGTATACTATACTAAGCTTATACTTAGTTCTAAGTTATATTATTAAGGCTTACTAAAATTTAAAAATAAATATTATTCTTTTATTTAAAATAATTTTTTTAAGAAAACTATAATTAATTATAATATATTTAAATACTATATATATAAGTATCTTTATATTTATTATTTCTTAATATAATAAGAAATATCTAAATTTATTTATTTAGTCTATAATAATAAATATATTATTATATTTAATATTAAATCCTAGTTTTTTAAATTTAAGTAACTTTATAATATAATTAAATATTATTAATTCTTATAATCTTAAAAATACTAATAATAGCTTTAATTCTTTATAAAGCTTATATTATATAGCCTTATTATATATATAGTCTTTATATTATTTAATAATATATATAATATTTAATTTAATTCTTAAATAATTATATATTTATTTAATTTATTTTAGAGTCTTTTTAATTCCTTAATATCTTATTATAGGATATATATAAATATTTATAAGGACTTTATTATATAATAATAATAATATTTATATAATTCTATCCTTAAAAAGTACCTTATTTAATTTTATTATATATCTTTTTAAGATCTTAAATTTATTATTAAATATTTATTATTTAATATTATTATAATATATAGTATTTACTTTTACTTTAAATAATAAAAAATTAAGTACTATTTATATATAGTTTTTTTATTTATTTTATTAGAATATTTATTTTTTTATTTTAAGGACTTTAATATTATAATCTAATTAATAATTAAATATATTTATTTAATTAATTTCTAATCCTTTTTAATAAATAATTTTAATATTATAGTTTATAAAGAACTTAATATAATATATTTATTATATATTAAGTTTATATATTATTATAAAATAAATAATATTTTTAAAGTTAGTATAAACCTTTATTTTAAACTTAGTTTTTAATATATAATACTTAAATTCTTTAATTATAAAGATAATTATAAAGAATTCTTAATTATAAATAAAGTAATTTAATTTTATATTATAGAATTTCTTTAAAAAAAAAATAATAAATTATATATTATTATTATTTTTTTTTTAATTAATTTATATTCTTATAATATAATTTAATATATTTATTTCTAATTCTAAAAAATATTTAAAGTTATAAATTATAAAAATAATATTTAAAAGAATACTATTTTATATTATTTTAAATACTTTTTATTATTTTTTTTTATTAAAATTCTCCTTTATTTTTTATAAATTTAATAAATAATACTATAATTTTATTAAAATTATAAATAAAGTATTAATAATAATTTATAAAACTTATAAAAGTTTATATTTTTTTAAATATTATTAATATTAATTAATCTTTAATTATATTAATTTTTATTTATTTTATTAGGATTTTATTAAGTTTAATTATATAACTTAAAAAAACTATTTTTTATATATAAAATATAGTCTTTTTTAAATTAATTAAGAGGTTTATATTTTATAATATTTTTAATACTTTATAAATATATTCTTTATATTTTATAAGGGTATTTAAAAAGATTAAGATATTATCTAAATATATTATAATAAAGATATTTAAATACTTTTTAAATATATTATTAATTATTTATTAAAAAATAATAAGAATATTAATAAAACTAAAGAATATTATTAAATACTTAAATAAACTAAGTTTAATATAAAAAGCTATTTTTTATTTATTTTTTTTCTTTATTTAGATAAAATTATAGGCTTTTTTAAGATTAAAAATAATAAATTATTTTTTATTATAAAGTCTATCCTTAAGCTTATTAATAAATAATAATAATATTCTATTTTTAATTTTAATTTTATTTAATTAATAATAATTTATAATTAGTTATAATTTATTATTCTTCTTAAGTATAAATATAATAAAATAGCTTACTTTTAATATAGAGGATTAAATATAGTCTTTTTATAATATTTTATTAATATATTCTTATAGAGTCTTAAGTTATTTTTTATTAAGGTTATAAAATTTATAGAACTTAATTAAGGTTCTTTTTTTAAGATAGATTTTATAATCTTATTAATTATATTATAATAATCTAATCTTAAGTATTTTATTAAATAGCTTATTATATCTCTAGTACTCTTATAGAATATTCTTTATATATCCTTCTTTTATAATAAGTTTTTTTTTTATTTTTTTTATTAAGCTTAATTTATTTTATATATTTTCTAAATAATATTAATAATAATATATTTATAGTATTTATTTTATTTATATTATAGTCCTAATTATAAAGCTTTTTTAATTAATATATTAGTTTTTTTTACTTTTTTAACTCGCTTATTATTTTTATATATAGCTTTTTTAATAATTAAGTTATTATAAATATTTATTCGCTTCTAATTAAATAATAATTATTATATTATTATATCTATCTATACTAACTAGCCTATATACTAATTAATTATTAAATTACTTCTTATTAACTATAAGTACCCTAAAATTATATTATATTTATATAAGTCTATAATATTAAAAATAATCTATTTATAATATCTTTATATTAAAGTATTAAATTAATTAATTTTATAATTAATAGTTTTACTATTATAATTAAATATTTATCCTTTAATATTAAAAAGCCTATATAATTAAGTTTTTTAATTCTATAGTAGCTAGTTATAATATAAGATTATAGATTAAGTAAGAGGAGTAAGATAGGGTTATATTATTATAGTAACTCAAACTTACTATCCTTTACTAAGGCACTATAAGTATTATAAATATATCCCTAAGTATACCTCTTAAGGTTACCCTATAAGTAGCTAGAATAGTTAGGAATCTCTTCAGGTTCTATATATAGCCTGCCTCGAGTCACTAATATAGTATAGCCACGGCCTTATATATAGCTTATATAGATATAGCCATAGGCCGGCGTTATAATTATCCCCCCTTTTATAGCGTCGACCCTAATATATAGCGAGGTAATAAGCTTATTATATATAGGTTACTATTATTTTAATAATAATTTACCTTATTTTAGAAAATATAGTAATAGGGTAAAGGTTTTAGCCCCGCGATATTAGTAAGTCGTGTGTATTTTTTCTCCTTTCTATCTATAAATCTTTCTTATATATCGTACCTTTAAAAAGTCTTATTAACCTTATTATAATATTATACTTAACTTTTCTTTTATTATACTCGCCCTTAATTACTTTAATATAGTACTAGAAACCCCCCGATACTAATATAGCGCGTCGCGCTATAATATTCGGGTTAGGCTAGCTACCGGGTAGATAGACTTAAGCAGTCGGGTTATAGTCGATATATAGAGATAGTAGCGATCTAAGCATTAACTATTATATTAATAGCTATCGAGCTAGGTAAAGACTAACTATAGTAAAGTATAGCTTCCTATATACTATATTAATTACCGAGTAATCGTGAGTAAGTAAAGGTAATTATAAGTAATTAAATATAATTAATTACTAAGTTTATAGTATTATATTAGGTAATTAATATAATTAATATATAATTAGTTAGAAAAAATAGGGTATATATAAGGGGTATATATAGTTATATACTAGGTTATAATATTATATCTTTTTTTTAATAATTTTATCCTAGAATTAATTAAAACTAATTATTAGTTTTATTATATATATTTCTTTAATTTCCCCCTTTATTTATATTAATAATATATTATATAGTTTAAAATAATATTAAGAAGATCTTTTTTATTTAATTTAAAAATTTAGCTATATTACCTAGATACTTTATATATTTTATAAAAATAATAAATAAAGGGATTATTATAAAATAATAAATAGTTATAATTATTATATAAAATATATTTATTATAGTTATTCTTATAATATATCTAGAATCCCTTAATCTATAAATATATATAATTATAATTATTTTTTATTTATATATTAATTTCTTAGTATCTTATATTATTATAAAAAAGTATTATTTAAAATTAATAAAAGAGAGTATTAAAAATAAGCTTAAGGAACTTTAAAAAAAAAAAAATAAAAATTATACTTATTTATAGCGCTTATATTAATAATATTAAGAAGTTATTAAAAAGGGTTATAATATAATTATATAAGGCCTTTATTCTTTAAATAAGTTAAAGAAGAAGGAGTATAAGGAGGCTAAAATAGCCGCTAATATTTAATTATTTAATAATTTTAATATTATTAATTAGTTTATTATAAGCAAGCTTATAGATTTATTATTATTTAAGCTTTTTAAAGTTTTTAATAATAAAACTTCTTTAATAAAAATTAATAATTCTTAAAATATTTAGGGGGTTTTTATATATTTTTATTTAATAATTAGCTTTTTTATTTTACTAAGTTTTTAATTTTTTTATTAATTTTTTATTTATTAATAATTTTTTTTAATTTATATTCTTTTTTATAAATTTTAATATTTATTTATAATTTTATATTTTTTAGTATTTTTTTAAATAATAAAATATAAAAAATTAAATATATCTTTATTTTTAAAGGTAATAAAAGTTTATAATTAATATCTAAAATTACTTTTTTAATCTTAAATAGTCCTAATTTTTTATAATTAAGCCTTAATAAAGATTAAATTATTATAAAATTTTTATATAATAAATAGACTATATTTTCTTTTTTAAAGATTAGTTTTTTTAATTTTTTAAGGTTATAATATCTTAATATTTATATTTATATAAATTTAAGTTATTTTTTTATATATTTATATAATAAGTATAATTAATCTACTTTAAGTATTACTTTCTTAATAAAAGGTCTATTTTTTAATATTTTATTATTAAACTTAGGTTTATATCTATAGTTTATATAAAATAATAAGATCTTAATTAATTCTATAAATATATTATTATAAATAAATTAAATAAATAATAATTTTAAGACCTAATTATTTTATTTATAATTAATATAGTACTATAAGTATTATTCTAATATTTAGTTTAATTTTTTTATTTAATTATTTATTTAAGGGTAATATACTATACTAAGCTTATACTTAGTTCTAAATTATATTATTAAAGCTTATTAAAATTTAAAAATAAATATTATTTTTTTATCTAAAATAATTTTTATTAAAAAGCTATAATTAGTTATAATATATTTAAGTATTATATATATAAATACTTTTATATTTATTATTTCTTAATATAATAAAAAATATTTAAACTTATTTATTTAATTTATAATAATAAATATATTATTATATTTAATATTTAATCTTAGTTTTTAAACTTAAGTAGCTTTATAATATAATTAAAAATTCTTAATTCTTATAATTATAAAAATATTAATAATAGCTTTAGTTCTTTATATAGTTTATATTATATAGCCTTATTATATATATAGTCTTTATATTATTTAATAATATATATAATACTTATTTTAATCTTTAAATAATTATATATTTATTTAATTTATTTAAGAGTCTTTTTAATTCCTTAATATCTTATAATAAAATATATATAAATATTTATAAAGATTTAATTATATAATAATAAAAATATCTATATAATCCTATCCTTATAAAGTACTTTTTTTAATTTAATTATATATTTTTTTAAAATCTTAGTTTTATTATTAAATATTTATTATAGGATTTTATTATAATAAATAATATTTATTTTTATTCTAAATAATAAAAAATTAAGTACTATTTATATATAATTTTTTTAATTATTTTATTAAAATATTTATTTTTTTATTTTAAGTATTTTAATATTATAATCTAGTTAATAATTAAGTATATTTATATAATTATTTTTTAATCCTTTTTAATAAATAATTTTAATATTATAATTTATAAAAAACTTAATATAATATATTTATTATATATTAAGTTTATATATTATTATAAAATAAATAATATTTTTATAATTAATATAAACCTTAGTCTTAAACTTAATTCTTAATATATAATACTTAAATTCTTTAATTATTAAGATAATAATAAGGAATTCTTTATTATAAATAAAATAATTTAATTTTATATTATAGAATTTCTTTAAGAAAAAAATAATTAAATATATATTATTATTATTATTTTTTAATTAATTTATATTTTTATAATATAATTTAATATATCTATTTTTAATTTTAATAGTTTTTTAAAATTATAAATTATAAAAATAATATTTAAAAGAATATTATTTTATATAGTTTTAAATATTTCTTATTATTCTTTTTTTTATTAAAATTCTCCTTTATTTTTTATAAATTTAATAAATAATATTATAATTTTATTAAAATTATAAATAAAATATTAATAATAATTTATAAAACCTATAAAAGCTTATACTTTTTTAAATATTATTAATATTAATTATTTTTTAATTATATTAATTTTTATTTATTTTATTAGGATTTTATTAAGTCTAATTATATAACTTAAGAAAATTATTTTTTATATATAAAATATAGTTTTTTTTAAATTAATTAAGAAATTTATATTTTATAATATTTTTAGTATTTTATAGATATATTTTTTATACTTTTTAAAAGTATCTAAAAAAATTAAGATATTATTTAAGTATATTATAATAAAGATATTTAAGTACTCCCTAAGTATATTATTAATTATTTATTAAAAAATAATAAAAATATTAATAAAGCTAAATAATATTATTAAATACTTAAATAAACTAAACTTAATATAAAAAGCTATTTTTTATTTATTTCTTTTTTTAATATAGATTAAATTATATACTTTTTTTAAATTAAAAATAATAAACTATTTCTTATTATAAAGCCTATCCTTAAGCTTATTAATAAATAATAAAAGGGTTCTATCTTTAATTATAATTTTATTTAATTAATAATAATTTATAATTAATTATAGTTTTTTATTTTTTTTAAGAATAAATATAATAAACTATCTTATTTTTAATATAATAATTTAAATATAACCTTTTTATAGTATTTTATTAATATATTTTTATAAAGTTTTAAGTTATTTTTTATTAAAGTTATAGAATTTATAGAATTTAATTATAGTTCTTTCTTTAAAATAGATTTTATAATCTTATTAATTATATTCTAATACTTTTATTATAAGTATCTTATTAAATAATTTATTATATTTCTAGTATTCTTAAAGGATATTTTTTATATATTCTTTTTTAATAATAAGTTTTTTTTTTTATTTTTTTTATAAAATTTAATTTATTTTATATATTTTTTAAATAATATTAATAATAATATATTTATAATATTTATTTTATTTATATTATATTCCTAATTATAAAGCTTTTTTAATTAATATATTAGCTTTTTTTATTTATTTAATTTATTTATTATTTATTTATATAGCTTTTTTAATAATTAAATTATTATAAATATTTATTTATTTTTTTTAATTAAATAATAATTATTATATTATTATATCTATCTATATTAACTAGCTTATATATTAATTAATTATTAAATTACTCTTTAATAACTATAAATAACCTAAAATTATATTATATTTATATAAGTCTATAATATTAAAGATAATTTATTTATAATACTTTTATATTAAAATATTGAATTAATTAATCTTATAATTAATAATTCTACTATTATAATTAAATATTTATTTTTTTATATTAAAAAGCCTATATAATTAAGTCTTCTAATTCTATAATAACTAGTATTAATTCATTATTACTAATAAGATATAGTTTTTTATTACTTTATTATTTAATAATATTTATAAATAATACCTATATATCTAGACTTTTAAGACTATTTTCTAGCCTCTAGCTATCTTAGCTAAGTAAAGGGTCTTCGGGTTTTCTTTATTATCTTATACCCTTTTTATAAGTAATATTAATAGTTTTTTATTAAATAATATTCTATATTAATTTAATTATCCTCTAATATATATATATAATTATTATTATATAAGCTTAAATAAGTAGCGGGGTATCTTCTTATAGTTTTCTTATCCTTATAGGGGTACTAGGTATAACTATAATAATAGACTTTATAATCTAATATATATCCTTTATAGTATTTATACTTTATATATTATAAGTATCTATACCCTTATAATACTAAGTATTCCTTTATTTTTATATAGTATTATAACTAAAAGGTTTCCTTAGCTTATTTATATTATTCTTATAGTATATTCTTTAACTAAATATAATTATAGTTATTAATATCTTCTTATATATATAATAATTATTTATTATTTAAATACTTAATATATTTTTTATATACTTAGTTATACTCTATAGTATATTCTTTAATTTAATTTTTTAATAAATATATAATTTATTTATTCTATAATTAATATATTTAGTCTATAGGACTATACTCTTTTCTTTTTAATTATCTTTTTTTTTAATATTTTTATATATAATATTAATTAAATATTTTTTATTTTATATATTTTAAGTAATCTATAAATAAGTACTTTTCTTATTAAGTTTAATTATATATATATACTTCGGGGTACTTTATTAATTATTAAAGTATAATATATCCTATCTTTATCTCTAAATATAAGTACTTATAGTACTTTATTTTATCTTTCTTATATAAGTTATAGATTATTTAGTTATTTAATCCTTTAATAAAGTAGATTATATATTATACTTTTTATTATATATAAATTTTATAAAAATAATAAATATATAATATCTATAATAATTCTAAATATCTATTTATATTAAAGTATAGCGCTAGATAATCTCCTAATAATATCCTTTAATTTATTACTTATTAAATACTTTTTATAAGTATTTAGGCTATAATAACTATCTAGAGGTCTTTACTTTATAATAATAGATTATACTTATTTATTACCGCTTATATCTATTCTTTTAATAATATATATCTATATTATAGGTTTATCTTAAATATTTTTTTTTTTTATAGTTATTCTTTATAATTATTAATTAAGTTTATATTTAAGTTTTCTTTAATTATAAATAGTATTTAATATATTATAATAATAGTATACTTTTATAGTTTTTTTAGGAACTATTTTATATTATCTTTACTATCTTTATAGATTAAGTATATATTATTATAGTACCTTATTTAATATAACTTTATATATTAAATTAGCTTTTTCCCTAGTTTAAGTAATATTTTTATAGCTTATTAAGTTTCCTTATTATAGTTTATAATACTATAATTAATCCTTCTTATTATAATATTAATAATATATTATTAATATTCTTTTTCTATTTTAAGTATATATATAGATTCTATATTAGTTTTATATAATATACTTAGGTTTCCTATATTTAGGTATTTATTATTATTATTTTTTAAGGGAATTTAAATATATATTTTTAAAATATCTAACTTAAAGATTTCTTATTTAGCGAGTATATTATATCCTAACCTAATTATATTTAATTATTTTAGCTTATTTTCTAGTACTAGCTTCTAGTATACTTTCCTTTATTCTTACTCTTTCTTAAGGGAGTAGTATTTATATATAAAATAGCCTTTCTTATTATAATTATAATAAATAAAGTTCTTTTTATTTATTATAGTAATTTACCTTTATATAGTATCTAGGTCTATTAATCCTAGTTTAATACTAATACCTAGCTTATATTATTATTATTAATTATTATAATATTATTATAAGTACCCTTAGTTTATTTAATTATTATTAAATCCCTTAATAATATTTATATAATTATTTTTATAGTAATATTCCTTATAATACCTATATCTCTTAAGTTAGTACTTATTTTATTATTTATATAAGTAATTATTAATTTATATAGCTATTTTAATATATTTAGCTAGTATATTAAGTCTATCCTTTATATAGAGTTTATCTTTAATTTTAGATTTTAAAGTTTTATAAAATATAAATATAAAGTCTTTATTATTTTAGTCTAATTTTATAATAATTTATTAAAATATAATTATATATTTTATATATAATCTTTATTATCTTAATACTTTAAGTTACTTTTTTACCTAATATTATTTATTTATTATTCTAAATATATTAAATAAAGATTATTTAAATATAATATAGTCCTTAAAGATATTTTTCATTTATTATTTTTAAAAATTATATAAGTTATTAATAAAATCTTATAAAGTAAGTTTAAATTAAGATATAACTACCTTATTAAAATAACTAAAAATATATTAAATTTTTTCTTTATTTATTATTAATATTATTAAATAATATACTTAATAGTTCTTAATTTATATTAAGAAGTTTTATAATTTCTTAAGGTTTTTTATAAAGGGTATAAAGTAATATAACTTAAGGATTTTTTTAGGGTTTTTTTTATTAATATATTATACTTTTATTTTAATAATATTATTTATCTAGAGTTTAACCTTTTCTTAGTATTATTAGGCTTAAATAATTATCTATTATAGATAGGTTTATTACTCTAGGTATCTTTCTTAATCCCTCTAGTAATATATTTTAGCCCTATAAAGCCTCTCCTTAAGCTTTTATATTCTAGCTTCGAGTTCCTAGTTATTATCGTTAGAGTTATCGCTAGAATTAAGGTCTATAATAATAATTACCTTAGGGGTAGTTTTAGTAATAGGTATAATAATAAAGGTTATTATTATTTTACCCTAAGCTAGGTTAGTATTTCCTTTATTAGCTATATTTATTATATTATTTAAGTACTTAATAAGGTAATATATTAAATAAGAGCTATTAATATATAATATTTAGGTTAAGCTAGCTACTAGGTAGATAGACTAAAGTTAGTTTATAAACTAAGTATATTAAGTTATTATAGACTTAAGTAATTAGGTTATAATTAATATATAAAGATAGTAATAATCTAAGTATTAATTATTATATTAATAGTTATTAAGCTAGGTAAAGATTAACTATAGTAAAGTATAGCTTTCTATATACTATAATAATTATTAAGTAATTATAAATAAGTAAAGGTAATTATAAGTAATTAAATATAATTAATTATTAAGTTTATAATATTATATTAAGTAATTAGTATAATTAGTATATAGTTAGTTACAAAAAGTAGGGTATATATAAGGGGCGTATATAGTTATATACTAGGTCGTAATACTAATATAGCGCGCTATATACTAGAGGGTTATTACTTAGCTTAGAGTATATAATATCTAGGTACTCTTAGTATATTTCTTTATTTATAAGGATCTAGTTATATACTTTTAAGATATCTAGCTTAAGAACTTCTTATTTTATAAGTATATTATATCCTAACTAGTTATATTTAGTTACTTAAACTTACTTTCTAAAACTAGCTTCTAGTTTTTTTATTCTTTTTTAAAGAATAATATTTATATATAAAATAGCTCTTTTTATTAAAGTTATAATATATAAGGTTCTTCTTATCTATTATAGTAAGTTTTTATATTATATATAAGTCTATAGGCCCTAGATTGCTTATATATATTTAAGTAGTATTCTATTATAAGCGGCCCTAGTTTATATAATAAGTTCCCTACCTCTTATTAAGAGCGTAAGAAGAACTATAGTTCTAGTTATTATTAGAATAATTTCCTTATTTTTATTTATATCTAGCGTGCTATTAATTATTAATCTTAATTATAGTAGTAATATAGTCTATAAGATTATTAAATAAATTATTTTTATATAGTTTATCCTTAATATCTTCCTTAAGATTACTATAGAATATTATTATTAAGGGTTTATTATTTTATCCTAGCTTACTTAAAATCTACTAGAAAGTAGCTATATAATTTAATATAGATACCTTTTACTTTAAGTTCTAGAGTTTTTTAATAATTATCTAAGACTTATTAGTATTTCTAAATACTCCTTTAATTATATTTTTAAACCCTTAAAAGGTTATAAAAATTATAGTAGTTTTAGTATCTTTATTATTTAGATTATTAATAAAGTAGTCCTTTATAATAGGTTTAAATTAGTTAAGTACTATACTTTTTAAGTATATTTATATATAAAGGACCCTAATATATTTATTAATAAATTAAGTAAGAAATAGCTAGTAATAGGTCTTAAGTTAGGTAAGGAAGCTTTAGAATTCTCCTCTAGAGCTAGTATATAGGCTAGGGTGCTTAAGCTTAATAATCTCTCCTAGGTCTTAGTATTATTAATTATTAGCTATTATATTATACTACTTAAGTATTTAATAAGGTAATATATTAAATAAGAGCTATTAATATATAATATTCGGGTTAGGCTAGCTACTAGGTAAATAGACTAAAGTTAGTTTATAAATTAAATATATTAGGTTATTATAACTTAAGTAGTTAGGTTATAGTTAAAGTATAAAGATAATAATAATCTAAGTATTAATTATTATATTAATAGCTAGAGAGCTAGGTAAAGACTAACTATAGTAAAGTATAGCTTTTTATATACTATAAGTAAATATATATTATAACCCAGTATACGACTATATATGCCTCTTATATACACCCCACTTTTTCTAACTAACTATACACTAATTATACTAATTACTTAATATAATACTATAAACTTAGTAATTTATTATATTTAATTACTTATAATTACTTTTACTTACTTATAATTACTCGATAATTACTATAGTATATAGGAAGCTATGCTTTACTATAGTATTACAACCCGCTATACGACCGCATACGCCCCTCACGTGCCCCCCTACTTTTTCCTCTAATTATACTATAAGTCAATACTATACCTAGTAGTCGACTATAGGCGTATAATACTAACTAGCGACTATACTATAAGATACTTATAGATAATAGTCGACTATTGTCGACTATAACTCACTCACCTAGTATATAGAAAGCTATACTTTACTATAGTTAGTCTTTACCTAGCTCGATAGCTATTAATATAATAGTTAATACTTAGATTACTACTATCTTTATATATTAACTTTAACCTAACTACTTAAGTCTATAATAACCTAGTATACTTAGTTTATAAACTAACTTTAGTCTATCTACCTAGTAACTAGCTTAACCTAAATATTATATATTAATAGCTCTTATTTAATATATTACTTTATTAGGTACTTAAATAATATAATAATAGCTAGCGAATCCTCCTTATCTAAGACTACTAAGGCAACCCCTAAGTATACTAAACCTATTTAAATAGCTTAATCTATAAATATAAATAATAACTTTAATAATAAAGATATTAAAGTTTTAAAAAAGTAGATATAGGAACTCTAATAAGCTATATAATAACTTATAAATATATAATAATATAATAAAGAAGCCTATAATATATCTTATTAAATATTCTAAGAAAAAATAGCCGCGTATATATAATAATAAGAGCGATTATATAATAAAATAAATAATATTAATAGTGCTACTATTTAATAGGTTATTAATAAGGACCTAAGAGAGATAATAAAGCTATATTAACTAGGATTATTTAATAAGATTATTAAGGACCTTTAAGGGTTCTTAATATAACTTAAGGCTTATTAATAATATTTCTTTACTCTACTATATACTAAAGAAGATAAGGTCTAATATATATCTAGATACTTATTTAGAGCCGCCTTATACTAGTTTAAACCTATATTTAAGGACTTTATAATTAATATCTATAATAATAAAAAAGAAGAAACTAAGTATATCTTTATATACTATATTTATTTTAAAGAAATATTAAAAATAACCTTTAGAATTATTAATAAAGAATAATTAATAAAAAATTAATTAAAAGTATTAAAATAAAAAAGAATAACCTCTAATTATAGCGCTTAATTTATTTAGATTATATTTAGGATTAATAAAAATAAAGTAAATAAAATAATAGCTTTTTATTATAAACTTAAGGATAAAATTAAGGATAAACTATATAAAGAAGATAGACCCTTTATATTATTAATATATATTATTATAGTTATTAAGATTAATAATAAGTAATTTAAATAATATTATAAAAAGAAAGGATAATACTTTATTTATAAAAAATACTTATAAATATAAAACTTTAAAAACTATATAAATATAGGATAGTAGCGCTTTAAGCTAAGTATAGTATATAGAATTTACGCTAGATTAATAGACCTAGATATAATATAGAAACTCGCTATAATAAATAAGAAAAACCTTATATACTATAATTATAATAAGAAGGGTTATTTCATATATAAATATTGCTTACTAAAGAATAAATAAGGATAGAAAAAAGTATACTAGAAGCTAGTTTTAGAAAATAAGCTTAAGTAACTAAATATAACTAGATTAGGGTATAATATAATACTAATACTAGACTAATTAATTATAATTAAACCTAAAATATAGCGATTATAGGAATATAATAATACCTAAAGAATTATAATAATATATAAAGCCTTATACTAGATAAGATACTATAATAATATATACTTAATTTATAAAGATAATAAGGATAATATAAGATAGTTCTTTAAAGAACTATAATAATATATTATCGCTATAATATATAAGGTTATTATAGGGCTAAAGAAGTACCCTAATATTATAAATAAATTATTAAATAAGTCTAGCAATATTATATTACTTAATAATAAAGAAACCTATAAGTATAATATATAATTGCTTAAAGATTAACTCTAGAATAAAATAATAATAAAAAAAGAATAATAAAAGGTAGTACTTAATTATTATACCCCCTTATTATATAATAATACTAAATAAATAATAATCCTAGCCTAGATAATAAATAATAGACTATCCTAGACTTAAAAAAAAGGGCTTATCCTAGGAGATAATAAAAAGCTAGACCCTAAGAATTAGGGATATTATAAAATATTATAACTATTATATATCTTTTATAATTATAAACTCTATATATTAAAAAAAAGAATATATTAAACTTATTTAGTATAAGGATACTTAGAATAAATTATTAATAACCTTTATAAAATTAATAAAATAATATACTTCTAAATAATAATAAGTAAACCTTTTATTAGTTATATTATACTTAAATAATTACCTAGGTACCTAGAAGAATATATATACTACCTAGTATAATAGAAGGACTACTTATTAAAAGAATACCTAGTTTATATAAAGTATAAGCTATTTAATTAATATAAGACTAAAGAATAATAATAATAATACTAAAATAAGCGATTATATATAAAAAAAGAAAAAAAAGAGGTATAAAAAGAATAATAACTTTATATAAATACTATAATATTAGAAGAATATAGAATAATATATAGGTACTAGTATTATAAATACCTAGACTATATATTAATAAGGGTATATAGATAGAAGAATACCCTTTATAAAAGATATTATAAATATAGATAAATATACTTAATAAATTACCTAGACTTATATAATAATAACTATATATATAACCCTAAAGATAATTAAATTAATATAAAATACTACTTAATAAAAAACTACTAATATTACCTATAAAAAGGGTATAAGATAATAAAGAAAACCTAAAAACCCTTTATTTAGCTAAGATAGCTAGAGGCTAGAAAATAGTCTTAAAAGTCTAGATATATAGGTATTATTTATAAGTACTATTAAATAATAAAGCGATAAGAAACTATATCTTATTAATAATAATTAATTAATACTAGCTATTATAGAATTAAAAGGCTCTACCTTATAGGCTTTTTAATATTAAAGGATAAATATTTAATTATAATAATAGAACTATTAATCGCGAGATTAATTAATTTAATATTTTAATATAAAGATACTATAAATAAATTATCTTTAATATTATAGACTTATATAAGTATAATATAATTTTAGGTTATTTATAATTAATAAGGAGTAACCTAGTAGTCGATTAATATATAGGCTAGTTAGTATAAATAGATATAATAATATAATAATTATTATTTAATTAAATAGAATAAATAAATATTTATAATAATTTAATTACTAAAAAAGCTACCTTAGTAAGCAATAAGTAAATTAATAAGGTAAAAGAAGCTAATATATTAATTAAGAAGGCTCTATAACTAGGAATAAAATATAAATAGAATAAATACTATAAATATAGTAAGCTATTTAATAAAATACTTAAGACTAGATTATTATAATATAATTAATAAGATTATAAAATCTATCTTAAAGAAAGAACCTTAATTAAGTTCTATTAACTCTATAACCTTAAGAAGAAATAACTTAAAGTATTATAAAAATATATTAATAAAATATTATAAAAAGGCTATATTTAGACTTTAAAATTAGAAATAGATTACTTTATTATATTTATATTTAAGAAGAATAAAAAGCTATAATTAATTATAGACTATTAATAATTAAATAAAATTATAATTAAAGATAGAATACCCTTACTATTTATTAATAAGCTTAAGGATAGGCTTTATAATAAGAAATAGTTTATTATTTTTAACCTTAAAAAAGCTTATAATCTTATTTAAATAAAAAAAAAAGATAAATAAAAAATAGCTTTTTATACTAAACTTAATTTATTTAAGTACTTAATAATATTATTTAGTTTTATTAATACCCTTATTATTTTTTAATAAATAATTAATAATATACTTAAAGAATATTTAAATATCTTTATTATAATATACTTAGATAATATTTTAATCTTCTTAGATATTCTTAAAGAATATAAAGAGTATATTTATAAAGTATTAAAAATACTATAAGATATAAACCTCTTAATAAACCCTAAGAAGACTATATTCTATATATAAGAAATAGTCTTTTTAAGATATATAATTAGACTTAATAAAATCTTAATAAAATAAATAAAGATTAATATAATTAAGGAATAACTAATATTAATAATATTTAAAAAAGTATAAGCCTTTATAAGCTTTATAAACTATTATTAATACTTTATTTATAACTTTAATAAGATTATAGTATTATTTATTAGATTTATAAAAAGTAAGGGTAAATTCTAATAAAAAAAAAAATAATAAGAAGTATTTAAGATTATATAAAATAATATCTTCTTAAATATTATTTTTATAATCTATAACCTAAAATACCCCCTAGAATTAGAAATAGATATATTAGACTATATTATAAAAGTATAGATTAAATAAAAAAATAATAATAATAATATCTACTTAATTACTTTCTTTTTAAAGAAATTCTATAATATAGAATTAAACTACTTTATTTATAATAAAGAATTCTTTATTATTATTTTTATAATTAAAGAATTTAAATATTATATATTAAAAATTAAGTTTAAAACTAAGGTTTATATTAATTATAAAAATATCGCTTATTTTATAATAATATATAAACTTAATATATAATAAATATACTATATTAAGTTCTTTATAAACTATAATATTAAAATTATTTATTAAAAAAGATTAAAAAATAACTATATAAATATACTTAATTATTAATTAGATTATAATATTAAAGTCCTTAAAATAAAAAGATAAATACTTTAATAAAATAATTAAAAAAACTATATATAGATAGTACTTAATCTTTTATTATTTAAAGTAAAAATAAATATTATTTATTATAATAAAATCCTATAATAAATATTTAATAATAAATTTAAAATCTTAAAAAAATATATAATTAAATTAAAGAAAGTACCTTATAAAGATAGGATTATATAAATACCCTTATTATTATATAATAAAATCTTTATAAATATTTATATATATTCTATAGTAGGATACTAAAGAATTAAAAAGACTCTTAAATAAATTAAATAAATATATAATTACTTAAGAATTAAAATAAATATTATATATATTATTAAATAATATAAAGATTATATATATAATAAAATAATATAATATAAACCTTATAAAAAATTAAAGTTATTATTAGTATTTTTAAGATTATAAGAATTAATAATATTTAATTATATAATAAAGCTACCTAAATTTAAAGAACTAGGATCTAATATTAAATATAATAATATATTTATTATTATAGATTAAATAAATAAATTTAGATATTTCTTATTATATTAAGAAATAATAAATATAGAAATATTTATATATATAGTACTTAAATATATTATAATTAATTATAGCTTTTTAAAAAAAATTATTTTAAATAAAAAAATAATATTTATTTTTAAGTTTTAATAAGCCTTAATAATATAACTTAGAACTAAATATAAGCTTAATATAGTATACTACCCTTAAATAAATAAATAAATAAAGAGATTAAACTAAATATTAGAATAATACTTATAGTATTATATTAATTATAAATAAAATAACTAGGTCTTAAAATTACTACTTATTTAACTCGCTTATAATAATATACTTATAGAATTAATAAAGATTTTATTATTCTATATAAACTATAGATATAAACCTAAGTTTAATAATAAAATATTAAGAAATAGACTTTTTATTAAAAAAGTAATACTTAAAGTAGATTAATTATACTTATTATATAAATATATAAAAAAATAACTTAAATTTATATAAGTATAAATATTAAAATACTATAATTTTAAAAGATTAAAAAGACCGATTTTTAAGAAAAAAAATATAGTTTATTTATTATATAAAAATTTTATAATAATTTAATCTTTATTAAAGCTTAATTATAAGAAACTAGGATTATTTAAGATTAAAAAAGTTATCTTAAATATTAATTATAAACTTTTATTACCTTTAAGTATAAAAATATACCTAATTTTTTATATTTTATTATTTAAAAAGGTATTAAAAAATATAAAATTATAAATAAATATTAAAATCTATAAAAAGGAGTATAAACTAGAATAGATTATTAATAAATAAATTAAAAATAAAGAAATATAATATCTTATTAAATAAAAAAGCTAGTTAATAAATAAAAATATATAAAAACTACCTAAATATTTTAAGAATTATTAACCTTTATTAAAGAAATTCTACCGCTAGAAATTTTAAAAAGCTTAAATAATAATAGATCTATAAGCTCGCTTATAATAGACTAATTAATAATATTAAAATTACTAAAGGATTAAATATTAGTAACTACCTTAGCCTTTTTTTACTCTTTTTTTTTTAACTTATTTAAAGAATAAAAACCCTATATAACTATATTATAACCCTTTTTCGCGATTTTATAATGCTAGTGATATAAATATTATAAATAAGTATAACTCTTATTTATTTTTTTTTAAAACTTTTTAAGCTTATTTTTAATACTCTCTTTTACTAACTCTAGATAGTACTTCTTTATAATAATATAAGATACTAAAGAATTAATATATAAATAATAAATAATTATAATTATATATACTTATAGATTAAAGGGTTCTAATTATATTATAAAAGCGACTATAATAAGTATACTTAGTATAGCGATTATAACTATCTATTACCTTATAATAGTTCCTTTAACTATTATATTTATAAAGTATATAAGGTATCTAGGTAATATAATTAAATTCTTAGATTAAATAGGAAAGATCTTTATAATACTATTTCAAGCTATAAGGTATATTATTAATATAAATAAAAAGAGGAAATTAAAGGAATATATAAAATAAAACTAATAGTTAGTTTTAATTAATTCTAGGATAAAATTATTAAAAAGAAGATATTATATTATAACCTAGTATATGACTATATATACCTCTTATATATACCCTACTTTTTCTAACTAATTATATACTAATTATATTAATTATTAAGTATAATACTATAACTAAAGTAATTAATTATATTTAATTACTTATAATTACCTTTACTTACTTATAATTACTTAATAATTATTATAGTATATAGGAAGCTATACTTTACTATAGTTAGTCTTTACCTAGCTCTCTAGCTATTAATATAATAATTAATACTTAGATTACTACTATTTTTATATATTAACTATAACCTAATTACTTAAGTCTATAATAACCTAGTATACTTAGTTCATAAACCGACTTTAGTCTACCTACCCTATAGCTAGCCTAACCCGAACATTATATCTATATATTAAAGAAAAGAATATATTAAGCCTACCCGGTATAAGGATACCTAAAATAAATTATTAATAACCCTTATAAAGTCGATAAAATAGTATATTTTTAAATAATAATAAGCGAATCTTTTATTAATTATATTATACTTAAGTAATTACTTAAGTACCTAAAGAAATATATATATTATTTAGTATAATAGAAACACTACTTATTAAAAGAATACCTAGTTTATATAAAGTATAAGCTACTTAATTAATATAAGACTAAAGAATAATAATAATAATACTAAAATAAATAACTATATATAAAAAAAGAAAAAAAAAAGGTATATAAAGAATAATAACTCTATATAAATACTACTATATTAGAAAAATATAGAATAATATATAGATACTAGTATTATAAATACTTAGACTATATATTAATAAGGGCGTATAAATAGAAGAATACCCTCTATAAAGGATATTATAAATATAGATAAATATACCTAATAAATTACTTAAATTTATATAATAATAACTATATATATAACTCTAAAAATAATTAAATTAATATAGAATATTACCTAGTAAAAAACTACTAATATTACCTATAAAAAAGGTATAAGATAATAAAGAAAACCTAAAGACCCTTTATTTAGCTAAGATAGCTAGAGGCTAGAAAATAGTCTTAGAAATCTAGATATATAGGTATTATTTATAAGCACTATTAAATAATAGAGCGATAAGAAACTATATCTTATTAATAATAATTAATTAATACTAGCTATTATAGAATTAAAAAGCTCTATTTTATAGGCTTTTTAATATAAAAGGATAAACTTTTAATTATAATAATAAGATTATTAATCGCGAAATTAATTAATTTAATATTTTAATATAAGGATATTATAAATAGATTATTTTTAATATTATAGACCTATATAAATATAATATAATTTTAAGTTACTTATAATTAATAAGAAATAACCTAGTAATTAATTAATATATAAATTAATTAATATAGATAGATATAATAATATAATAATTATTATTTAATTAGAAAAAATAAATAAATATTTATAATAATTTAGTTACTAAAAAAACTATATTAATAAGTAATAAGTAAATTAAAAAAGTAAAAAAAGTTAATATATTAATTAAAAAGGCTTTATAATTAAGAATATAATATAAATAAAATAAATACTATAAATATATTATTATTAATATTATTTAGAAAATATATAAAATAAACTAAGCTTTATAAAAAGAATAAAAAAAAAAACTTATTATAAAAAAAGAATATATAAAGAATATTCTATAAGAATACTAGAAATATAATAAGTTATTTAATAAAATACTTAAAACTAGATTATTATAATATAATTAATAAGATTATAAAATCTATTTTAAAAAAAGAACCTTAATTAAGTTCTATTAACTCTATAACCTTAATAAAAAGTAACTTAAAATATTATAAAAATATATTAATAAAATATTATAAAAAAGCTATATTTAGACTTTAAAATTAAAAGTAGGCTACTTTATTATATTTATTCTTAAAAAAAATAAAAAACTATAATTAATTATAAACTATTATTAATTAAATAAAATTATTATAAAAAATAGAATATTTTTATTATTTATTAATAAGCTTAAGGATAGGTTTTATAATAAAAAATAGTTTATTATTTTTAACCTTAAAAAAGCTTATAATTTTATCTAAATTAAGAAAAAAAATAAATAGAAAATAGCTTTTTATATTAAATTTAGGTTATTTAAATATTTAATAATATTATTTAGCTTTATTAATATTTTTATTATTTTTTAATAAATAATTAATAATATACTTAAAGAGTACTTAAATATCTTTATTATAATATACTTAGATAATATCCTAATCTTCTTAAATACCCTAGAAGAATATAAAAAATATATTTATAAAGTATTAAAAATATTATAAGATATAAACCTCTTAATAGACCTAAAAAAGACTATATTTTATATATAAAAAATAGTCTTTTTAAGCTATATAATTAAACCTAATAAAATCCTAATAGAATAAATAAAGATCGATATAATTAAAGATTAGCTAGTATTAATAATACTTAAAAAAGTATAAGCTTTTATAAGCTTTATAAACTATTATTAATACTTTATTTATAATTTTAATAAGATTATAATATTATTTATAAGATTTATTAAAAATAAAAGAGAGTTTTAATAAGAAAAAGAATAATAAAATATATTTAAAGCTATATAAAATAATATTCTTTTAAATATTATCTTTATAATTTATAATCTTAAGAAATTATTAAAATTAGAAATAAATATATCGGACTATATTATAAGAGTATAAATTAATTAAAAAAATAATAATAATAATATTTATTTAATTATTTTCTTCTTAAAGAAATTCTATAATATAGAATTAAATTATTTTATTTATAATAAGGAATTCCTTATTATTATTTCTATAATTAAGGAATTTAAGTATTATATATTAAGGATTAAGTTTAAAATTAAGGTTTATATTAATTATAAGAATATTACTTATTTTATAATAATATATAAACTTAATATATAATAAATATACTATATTAAGTTCTTTATAAACTATAATATTAAAATTATTTATTAAAAAGGATTAGAAAATAACTATATAGATATATTTAATTATTAATTAGATTATAATATTAAAGTCCTTAAAATAAAAGGATAAATATTTTAATAAAATAATTAAAAAAACTATATATAGATAGTACTTAATCTCTTATTATTTAGAGTAAAAGTAGATATTATTTATTATAATAAAATCCTATAATAAATATTTAATAATAAATTTAAAATTTTAGAAAGATATATAATTAAATTAAAAAAAGTACCTTATAGAGATAGGATTATATAAATACTTTTATTATTATATAATAAAATCTTTATAAATATTTATATATATTCTATAGTAGGATATTAAAGAGTTAGAAAGATTCTTAAATAAATTAAATAAATATATAATTATTTAAGAATTAAAATAAATATTATATATATTATTAAGTAATATAAAGACTATATATATAATAAAATAATATAATATAAACTTTATAAAGAATTAAAGTTATTATTAATATTTTTAAGATTATAAAAATTAATAATATTTAATTATATAATAAAGCTACCTAAATCTAAAGAACTAGGATTTAATATTAAATATAATAATATATTTATTATTATAGATTAAATAAATAAATTTAGATATTTCTTATTATATTAAGAAATAATAAATATAGAAATACTTATATATATAGTACTTAAATATATTATAACTAATTATAACTTTCTAGAAGAAATTATTTTAAATAAAGGAATAATATTTATTTTTAAGTTTTAATAAGCCTTAATAGTATAACTTAGAACTAAGTATAAACTTAGTATAGTATATTACCCTTAAATAAATAAATAAATAAAGAGATTAAATTAAATATTAGAATAATACTTATAATATTATATTAATTATAAGTAAAATAATTAGGTTTTAAAATTATTATTTATTTAACTCGCTTATAATAATATACCTATAGAATTAATAAAGATCTTATTATTTTATATAAACTATAAATATAAACTTAAGTTTAATAATAAAATATTAAGAAATAGACCTTTTATTAAAAAAGTAATATTTAAAATAAATTAATTATACTTATTATATAAATATATAAAGAAATAACTTAAATTTATATAAGTATAGATATTAAAGTACTATAACCTTAAAAAATTAAAAAGATTAATTTTTAAGAGGGGAGATATAGCCTACTTATTATATAAAAATTTTATAATAATTTAATCTTTATTAAAGCTTAATTATAAAAAACTAGGACTATTTAAAATTAAAAAAGTTATTTTAGATATTAATTATAAACTTTTATTACCCTTAAATATAAGGATATACCTAATCTTTTATATCTTATTATTTAAAAAAGTATTAAAAAATATAAAACTATAAATAAATATTAAAATTTAAAAAAAAAAATATAAATTAGAAAAGATTATTAATAAATAAGAAATTAATAAAAAAATTAAGTACTTTATTAAATAAAAGGATTAGTCTATAAGCGAAAATATATAAAAACCCCCTAAATACTTAAAGAATTATTAATAGCTATTTTATTAGTATTATTAGCAGGAAAAATATCGAGTAGTATGCTCTAATTAATAATACTAAAAATACCTATCTCCTATATACGACTAATAGCCTATTATTCTTTAAGAATAGCCTCTTTTTATAAATAGATCCTATCCTTTTTATCTAATTTATATATACTATATATAATTAGCTCTAATATCTAACTATAAATTAACTCGCGCTAACGATATAGACGCTACACGCGCTTAAGAGCCTCCTAGAGCTCTCTCTCGGACTTTTCTAAATCCGCTTCTACTTATTTCTATTTAGATATTATATATATTATTAAGTAATAGAGTTAGTATATACTATACCGCTAGAATCGATATAACTTATAATAAGATACTATGCTTATACTATTATAAGTCTTCCTAAGCTTAATATATAAAATATAATAATAAGAATCATCGCTTATTTAGTACACGCGCTTTACGCGATAATAATAAGTATAAAATATCTTACTTTTAATATTATTAAGTTAAATAACCTTAATTAAAGTAGTATAATATAAATCGTTTCTATCTTTATAAGAGTAATAATATTTCTATATATAATTAAGTATAATAAAAAAAAAGAAGTTATTAAGTATAAACTTATAAAAATAATTAATAGGTTTTAAATAATTCTAGGATAAAATTACTAGAGGGGAGATATTATATTATAACCTACTATATAACTATATATACCCTTTATATACCCCCTTACTTTTTCCTCTAATTATACTATAAGTTAATACTATACCTAGTAGTCGACTATAGGTATATAATACTAACTAGCGACTATACTATAAGATACTTATAAATAATAGTCGACTATCGTTAACTATAACTCACTTACCTAGTATATAGAAAGCTATACTTTATTATAGTTAGTCTTTACCTAGCTTAATAATTATTAATATAATAATTAACGCTTAGATTACTACTATCTTTATATATTAACTATAACCTGACCGCTTAAGTCTACGATAACCTAGTATACTTAGTTTATAAACCGACTTTAGTCTATCTACCCGGTAGCTAGCCTAACCCGAACGTTATATAATAATCGGCCTATATTAACTTATAAGTAAAGTTAACTATAATATTAAGTCGGCTAGTATATAAGTAGTTAGTATAGATAAAGCTAACTAGGTTACCGGGCGGCTTGTATAGTATAAGTAGGAGAAAGTAGGGTATATATAAGTAGCGTATATAGTTATATATTAGGTTATAATAAAATACTAGCTTTAGGTAATAAAGAATAATTAATTAAGTTTATCCTTAATAAGATTAATAAAAAATTATAGCTAGCTTAATATTAATTATACCCTAAGGATATTACCTAGCCTAATAGTCTAGGATATCTCAAGGACCCTAATTATTAGGGATACCTTGTATTTATCTTATATATCTATACCTAGATTATTAAGCTATATAAGAGCTATAAGTATAGGTATATAAGGGGTTACTAAATTACCCGCGAGCTCGTTATTATTATTTTGTAATTTAAGGCTATTATACTTGTTATTATACTTTTAATAGTTTTTTCTTTTTAAAAAAAATAATAAATTAATTTATTAAAAATAAAATATAAAGAAAGATAAAAAGGTATATTATTATCTATAGTTATTATTAAGTCGCTATATTTATACTACTCCTTAGCTATAAGGTAGGGGGTTTATAATAATTATATTAATCTCTAAGGGACTCTAAGGCTTCTATAGCTCTTATGTAAGAATATTCACTAGCTGTACTAAGCTACCCGTGGCTATGCTAGCTAAGCCCTAGACTTAGTAGTATAGCCGCGCTTAGTCTAATGCTTCTCTAGCTATCGCCGGCCTTATAAACCTATATTATATATTACCTTAACTCGCGCTATATAGAATGCCTCTATGCTTAATATATCCTTTTTTTACTATAATTATAATAAGTAAGGTTCTTCTTATTTATTATAGTAAGTTTATATATAATATCTTAGTCTATAGGTCTAGTATAACTCTATATATTATACTTAGCTTAAATAATTATTATTATATATTTATATAATTTTTAAAATTTTCTAATTATATATATTCTTTATAAATATAGTATTATTTTTTTTTATAATATTATTTAATATATTAATTATTAATCTTAATAATTATAATAATATAATTTATAGATATATTAAGCTTATTTTCTTTATATAATTTATTTTTAACTTTATTCTTAAGTTTATAATAAAAAGTTATTATTTTATTTTTTTTATTTTTAATAGTTTTAAAAATAATCTATATAAATTAAGTATTATATTTAATAAGTTTCTTTTTTTATTTTAGTATTTTTTATTAGATATTTATTAAATAGTTTTTATTATTAATTTTTTAAATTAATTTTAGTATATCCTTAAAATTAATATAATATATAAAGACTTTTTTATAAACTTTTCTTTATTTTAATAAATAATAATAATAAAATTCTTTAATATAAGTTTAAATTATAATAAGGCTATTCTAAAGAAATAACTATATATATACTTAACTTTATTTTCTTTATTATAGAATATAATTAAGAAGTATTATTAATAAGCCTTAAGTTATATTAAAAACCCTTAAATATTTTTAATATTCTTATTAAAAACTTTTAATTAATATAACTTTATAATTTCCTCTAGGTCTTTTTTATAACTTATTTAATAATAATATTATTAGTATTATTTATTTTATTATATAATTATTATTATTATTAATAATATATTATTATTCTTTCTTAAAGTATATAGTATAATATATTATAGCTCTCTTTATTATATTATCATATATTTAAAATTTCTTATATAGCTTATTATAGCTTCTAGATCTATCTTTATAAAGCTTTATTATTTTTATTATTAGAATTATTAGTATCTTAATCTATATTTATAGGCTAAGATAATAGTATAAGCTAAATATATTTATCGAGCTTAATTATTATAAAAGTATTAGATTTATTAGTTAGTATTATATTACCTAAGTATATCATAAGGTAATATATAAAATAAGAGCTATTAATATATAATACTTAGGCTAAGCTAGTTATTAAGTAAATAAACTAGAGTTAGTTTAAAAACTAAGTATACTAAGTTATTATAAACTTAAGTAATTAGGTTATATTTAAAATATAGAAATAATAATAATAATCTAGGTATTAATTATAATATTAATAATTAAGGAATTAAATAAAAACTAACTATAGTAGAATATAGCTTCTTGTATACTTTAAATAAATATAGTAATTAATTATAGTTAATAGTTAGCTTATATTTATTTATAAATAAAGTTTATTTTAGTATTAAGTCGGCTAGTATATAAGTAGTTAATATAGGTAAGGCTAATAAGGCTAATAGGCGGCTTATATAATAGTAGTAGAAGAAGTAAGGGGTATATATTACGACCCGACATGCGACCGCATGCGCCTCTCACGTGCACCCTACCTTTTCTAACTAACTATATATTAATCACCCTAATTACCTAGAATAATACTATAAACTTAGTAATTAATTATATTTAATTACTTATAATTACCTTTACTTACTCACGATTACTTAATAATTATTATAATATATAGAAAGCTATACTTTACTATAGTTAGTCTTTACCTAGCTCTTTAGCTATTAATATAATAATTAATACTTAGAGTATTACTATCTTTATATATTAACTATAACCCGACTACTTAAGTCTATAATAACCTAATATACTTAGTTTATAAACTAACTTTAGTTTATCTACTTAATAGCTAGCTTAACCTAAATATTATATATTAATAGCTCTTATTTAATATATTACTTTATTAAGTACTTAAGTAATATAATATAATAGCTAATAATTAATAATACCAAGACTTAAGAGAAATTATTAAGCTTAAGTACCTTAGCCTATATATTAAATCTAGAGAAAAGCTCTAGGGCTTCTTTATTTAACTTAAAATATACTATTAATTATTCTTAACCTAATTTATTAATAAATATATTAAAATCCTTTATATAAGAATATACCTAAGAAGTACTATACTTAACTAGTTCGAACCTATTATAAAGGACTACCTTATTAATAAACTAGGTAATTAAAATATTAAGATAATTATAATCTTTATAACCTTTTAGGGCTTTAAAGATATAATTAAAAGAGTATTCGGAAATATAGATAAGTCTTAAATAATTATTAAGAAACTCTAGAACTTAAGATAGAAAGGATCTATATTAGATTATATGATTACTTTTTATTAAATCTTAAATAAGCTAGACTAAAATAATAAACCCTTAATAATAGTATTTTATAATAATCTTAAAGAAAAAATTAAAAATAAACTATATAAAGATAATTTATTTAATAACCTTACTAATTATATTATTATTATAGTTAGGATTAATAATTAATAATATATTAAATATAAATAAAAATAAAGAAATCGCCTTAATAATAACTAGAACTATAGCTTATCCTACACCCTTAATAAGAGGTAAAGAAATTATTATATAAATTAAGAATAATTATACTAGAATATCGCGTAAGTATATATAAATAACCTAGGACTAATAGACCTAGATACTATATAAAGGTAAATTACCGCGATAAATAAAAAAAACCTTACTTACTATAATTATAGTAAGAAGGGCTACTTTATATATAAATACTATTTGCCTAAGAATAAGTATAGATAGAAGAAAGTATACTAAAAGCTAGTACTAGAAAAAAAGCCTAAATAACTAAATATAACTAGATTAAAGTATAATATATTATTAATACTAGACTAATTAATTATAATTAAACCTAAAGTATAGTAACTATAGAAATATAATAATACCTAAAAGATTATAATAATATATAAAACCTTATACTAGATAGGATATTATAATAATATATACTTAACCTATAAAGATAATAAGGATAATATAAGATAGTTCCTTAAAGAACTATAATAATATACTATTATTATAATATATAAGGTTACTATAGGGCTAAGAAAGTACCCCGATATTATAGATAAATTACTAAATATATCTAATAATACTATATTACTCGATAGCAAGGAGACCTATAAGTATAATACACGATCGCTTAAAGATTAACTCTAGAATAATAGCGATAAAAGAAGAATAATAAAAAGTAATACTCGATTATTATACCCCCTTACTATATAATAATACTAAATAGATAGTAATCCTAGCCTAAATAATAAGTAATAGACTATCCTAGACTTAGGAAAAAGGGCTTATCCCTAGAGATAATAAAAAGCTAGACCCTAAGAATCTAGGATATTATAAAATATTATAATTATTATATATCTTCTATAACTATAAGCTCTATATATTAAAAAAGGGAATATATTAAGCCTACCTAGTATAAAGGCACCTAAAATAGATTATTAATAACCTTTATAAGGTTAATAAAGTAATATACTTTTAAGTAATAATAAGCGAACCCTTTATTAGTTATATTATACTTAAATAATCGCTAAAGTACCTAAAGAAATATATATATTATTTAATATAATAAAAAGACTATTTATTAATAGAATATCTAGTTTATATAAAATATAAGCTATTCGACTAGTATAGGACTAGAGAATAATAATAATAATATTAAAATAAATAACTATATATAAAAGAAGAAAAGAAAAATATATATAAGGAGCGATAGATCTATACTATAGATATTATTATATTAGAAGAATATAAGATAATATATAGATATTAATACTATAAATATCCGGATTATATATTAATAAATATATATAAATAAAAGAAGATATTCTATAAAGGATATTATAAATATAGATAAGTATATTTAATAAACTACCTAAGCTTATATAATAATAACTATATATATAACCCTAAGGATAATTAAATTAATATAGAATACTACCTAGTAAAAAACTACTAATATTACCTATAAAAAGGGTATAAAATAACGAAGAAAACCTAAAGACCTTTTACTTAATTAAGATAGCTAGAGGCTAGAAAATAGTCTTAAAAGTCTAGATATATAGGTATTATTTATAAGTATTATTAGATAATAGAGTAATAAAAAACTATATCTTATTAATAATAATTAATTAATACTAGTTATTATAGAATTAAAAGACTATACTTTATAGGCTTTTTAATATAAAAGGATAAACTTTTAATTATAATAATAGAACTATCGACTATAAGATTAATTAATTTAATATTTTAATATAAGGATATTATAAAGAAATTATTTTTAATATTATAAATCTATATAAATATAATATAATTTTAGGTTACCTATAATTAATAAGAAATAACCTAGTAATTAATTAATATATAGGCTAGTTAGTATAGATAAATATAATAATATAATAATTATTATTTAATTAGAAAAAATAAATAAATATTTATAATAACTTAATTACTAAAGAAGCTATATTAATAAGTAATAAGTAAGTTAGAAAGGCAAAAGAAGCTAATATATTAATTAAGAAGGCTTTATAATTAAGAATAAAATATAAATAAAATAAATACTATAAATATATTATTATTAATATTATTTAGAAAATATATAAAATAAATTAAACTTTATAAAAAGAAAAGAAAAAAAAACTTATTATAAAAGAAGAATATATAAAGAATATTCTATAAGAATACTAGAAATATAATAAGCTATTTAATAAGATACTTAAAATTAGATTATTATAATATAATTAATAAGATTATAAAATCTATCTTAAAAAAAAAACCTTAATTAAGTTCTATTAATTCTATAACCTTAATAAGAAGTAACTTAGAGTATTATAAGAATATATTAATAAAATATTATAAAAAGACTATATTTAAACTTTAAAGTTAAAAGTAGGCTACTTTATTATATTTATACTTAAGAAAAATAAGAAGCTATAACTAGTTATAGACTATTATTAGCTAAATAAAATTATAATTAAGGACTAAATACCCTTATTATTTATTAATAAGCTTAAGGATAGGCTTTATAATAAGAAATAATTTATTATTTTTAACCTTAAAAAAGCTTATAACCTTATCTAAATAAAAAAAGGAGATAAATAAAAAATAGCTTTTTATACTAAGCTTAATTTATTTAAGTACTTAATAATATTATTTAGTTTTATTAATACCCCCGCTATATTCTAATAAATAATTAATAATATACTTAGGGAGTACTTAAATATATTTATTATAATATATTTAGATAATATCCTAGTCTTCTTAAATATTCTTAAAGAATATAAAGAATATATCTATAAAATATTATAAATATTATAAGATATAAACCTCTTAATAAACCTAAAAAAAACTATATTTTATATATAAGAAATAGTCTTCTTAAGATATATAATTAAACCTAATAAAATCCTAATAGAATAAATAAAGATTAATATAATTAAGGAATAATTAATATTAATAATACTTAAAAAAGTATAAGCCTTTATAAGCTTTATAAATTATTATAGATACTTTATTTATAACTTTAGTAAAATTATAGTACTATTTATTAGACTTATAAAAAATAAAAGTAAATTTTAATAAAAAAAAGAATAATAAAAAGTATTTAAAGCTATATAAAATAATATCTTTTTAAATATTATATTTATAACCTATAACCTAAAAAGATTACTAGAATTAGAAACTAATATATTAGATTATATTATAAGAGTATAGATTAATTAAAAAAATAATAATAATAATATTTACTTAATCGCCTTCTTTTTAAAGAAGTTCTATAATATAGAATTAAATTACTTTATTTATAATAAAGAATTCCTCACTATTATCTTTATAATTAAAGAATTCAAGTATTATATATTAAGAACTAAATTTAGGACTAAGGTTTATACTAATTATAAGAATATTACTTACTTTATAATAATATATAAACTTAGTATATAATAAATATACTATATTAAGTTCTTTATAGACTATAATATTAAGATTATTTATTAAAAAAGATTAAAAAATAGCCGTATAAACGCGCTTAATTATTAACTAGATTATAATATTAAAATCCTTAAAATAAAAGGATAAATACTCTAATAAAATAATTAAAAAAACTATATATAAATAGTACTTAATTTTTTATTATTTAAAGTAAAAATAAATATTATTTATTATAATAAAATCCTATAATAAATATTTTATAATAAACCTAAGATTTTAGAAAGATATATAACTAAACTAAGAAAAGTACTCTATAAAGATAGGATTATATAGATACCTTTATTATTATATAATAAAATCTTTATAAATATTTATATATATCTTATAATAAGATATTAAGGAGTTAGAAAGACTCTTAAATAAATTAAATAAATATATAATTATTTAGGAATTAAATTAAATATTATATATATTATTAAATAATATAAAGACTATATATATAATAAGGCTATATAATATAAGCTTTATAAAGAATTAAAGCTATTATTAATACCTTTATAATTATAAGAATTAATAATATTTAATTATATTATAAAGCTACCTAAATTTAAAGAACTAAGATCTAATATTAAATATAATAATATATTTATTATTATAGATTAAATAAATAAATTTAGATATTTTTTATTATATTAAGAAATAATAAATATAAAAGTACTTATATATATAGTATTTAAGTATATTATAATTAATTATAGCCTCCTAGAGGAAATTATTTTAAATAAAAGAATAATATTTATTTTTAAGTTCTAGTAAGCCTTAATAATATAACTTAGAATTAAATATAAGCTTAATATAATATACTACCCTTAAATAAATAAATAAATAAAGAGATTAAATTAAATATTAGAATAATACTTATAGTACTATATTAATTATAAATAAAATAACTAGGTCTTAAAATTACTACTTATTTAACTTATTTATAATAATATATTTATAGAATTAATAAAGATTTTATTATTTTATATAAACTATAGATATAAACCTAAGTTTAATAATAAAATATTAAAAAATAAACTTTTTATTAAAAAAGTAATACTTAAAATAGACTAATTATACTTATTATATAAATATATAAAAAAATAACTCGAATTTATATAAATATAAATATTAAAATATTATAACCTTAAAAAATTAAAAAAACTAATCTTTAAGAAAGAAGATATAGCCTACTTATTATATAAAAATTTTATAATAACTCGACTTTTATTAAAGCTTAATTATAAAAAACTAGGATTATTTAAGATTAAAAAAGTTATTTTAGATATTAATTATAAACTTTTATTATTTTTAAGTATAAAAATATACTTAATTTTTTATATTTTATTATTTAAAAAAATATTAAAAAATATAAAACTATAAATAAATATTAAAATCTATAAAAAAAAGTATAAACTAGAATAGATTATTAATAAATAAATTAAAGATAAAAAAATATAATATCTTATTAAATAAAAAAACTAATTATTAAGCAAGAATATATAAAAACTACCTAAATACCTTAAGAATTATTAACCTTTATTAAAGAAGTTCTATTATTAGAAACTTTAGTAAGCTTAAATAATAATAGATCTATAAGCTCGCTTATAGTAGATTAATTAATAATACTAAAGCTACTAAAGGATTAAATATTAGCGATTATTTTAGCCTTTTCTCGCTCCTTTTTCTCTAACTTATTTAAAGAATAAAGGCTTTATATAACTATATTATAACCCTTTTTCGCGACTTTATAACGCTAATAATATAAATATTATAAATAAGTATAATTCTTATTTATTTTTTTTTAAAGCTTTTTAAGCTTATTCTTAATACTCTTTTTTACTAACTCTAGATAGTACTTCTTTATAATAATATAAGATATTAAAGAATTAGTATATAAATAATAATAATTATAATTATATATACCTATAGATTAAGGGGTTTTAGTTATATTATAAGAATAATTATAATAAGTATACTTAGTATAATAATTATAACTATCTATTATTTTATAATAGTTCCCCTAACTATTGTATTTATAAAGTATATAAGGTATTTAGGTAATATAGCTAAACTCTTAGATTAAATAAGAAAGATCTTTATAATACTACTTTAAGCTATAAAATATATTATTAGTATAAATAAAGGAAGAAATTATAGAAATATATAGAATAGGATTAATAGTTAGTTTTAATTAATTCTAGGATAGAATTACTAGAAGGGAGATATTATATTATAACCTAATATATAACTATATATACCTCTTATATATACCCTACCTTTTCTAACTAATTATATATTAATTACCCTAATTACCTAGAATAATACTATAAACTTAGTAATTAATTATATTTAATTACTTATAATTACCTTTACTTACTTATAATTATTTAGTAATTATTATAGTATATAAAAAGCTATACTTTACTATAGTTAATCTTTACCTAGCTCTTTAGCTATTAATATAATAGTTAATACTTAGAGTACTACTATCTTTATATATTAACTATAACCCGACCGCTTAAGTCTATAATAACCTAGTATACTTAGTTTATAAACCGACTTTAGTCTATCTACCCGGTAGCTAGCCTGACCCGAATGTCACAGTATATAAGAGGGTATATAGTTATATACTAGGTTATAATACTAAGTTTAATAATAAAAAATTAAGAAATAAGTATTCTTTATAAAAAATAATACTTAAAATAAACTAATTATACTTATTATATTAATATATTAAAAGATTACTTAAATTTATATAAATATAAATATTAAAATAGTATAATTTAAAAAATAAAAAGAATTTATCTTAAATATTAATTATAAATATTAATAACCTTTAGTTATAAAAATATACTTAAGTTTTTAAATTTTATTATTTAAGAAAGTATTAAAAATTATAAATATATAAATAAATATTATAATTTATAAAATAAAAAACTAGAATAAATTATTAATAAATAAATTATAAATAAAGAAATATAATATTTTATTAAATAAAAAGGCTATATAAATAATAAAAATATATAAGAATTATTTAAATACTTTAAAAACTATTAATTATTATTAAAGAGGTTTTATTATTTAAAGTTTTAAAGAATAAAAATAATAATTATTTTATTAGCTTATTTATATTAATTAATTAATAATATCAAAATTATTAAATAATTATATTTATAATAGCTTTAGCCTTTTTATATTCCCTATTTTCTAACTTATTTAATAATTAAAAATTTTATATAATTATATTATAGCCTCTCTTAATAACCTTATAATATTATTAATATAAGTATTATAAATAAGTATAATTATTATTATATTTAAAGCCCCTTAAGCTTATTATTAATACTTATTTCTATTAATTCTAAATAATAATTTTTTATAATATTATAAGATACTATAAGATTAATTTAAAATTAAGAGTATATATATTTATATATAACTATAGATTAAGGAGTCCTAGATATATTATAAAAATAAATATAATAAGTATATTCTATATAGCCTATATAATTATATATTATTTTATAATAGTCTTTATATTTATTATTTTTATAAAGTATATAAAGAATCTGAGTAATATAGCTAAGCTCTTTAATTAAATAAAAATAATCTTCCTAGCGCGATATTAAACTCTAAAATATATTACTAATATAAACTTAAGGAGAAATTAAAGGAACTTTTTAAGTAAAACTTATAATTAGTTTTAGTTAATTCTAGGATAGAATTAGTAAAGGAGGGATATTATATTATAACTTAATATATAATTATATATATTTCTTATCTATCCCTTACTTTTTTAAAAAATATATAATAATTATATTAAGTATATATATTTCTTATCTATCTAGTATTTTTATAATTAATTATAGACTAATTATATTAATTATAGACTAATTATATTAATTATTAAAATATAATATTATAAATAAAGTTATAAATTATAATTAACTACTTATAACTACCTTTACTAATTTATAATTATTTAATAATTATTATAATATATAAGACACTATATTCTACTAAAGTTAGTCTTAACTTAGCTCTTTAGCTATTAATAATAAATTAATACTTAGATTATTATTATTTCTATACTTTATATATAACCTAACTACTAAAGTCTAAAATAATATAGTATACTTAGATTATAAGCTAACTTTTATTATATTTACCTAGAAGCTAGACTAACCCGAATATTATGAATAGTAGTAATCTAAGTATTAATAATTATACTTAATAATTAAAGATCTAAGTAAAGACTAACTAAATTAAATTATAGCTTCCTAGATACTATAAGTAGCTATAGTAAATCGCTATAAGCCTAGCGAGGCTTATAATAATCCCGCGCGTATTATGTTAGCGATAACTATTCTTATTGTTTAAACTATATTATATAAATAAAAACTTATAATTAGAATAATATTATATTATCTTATAAGTTATAGTATCTTTAAGGGTGTTTTACTTTACTAATATTACGTAGTAATAGCCTTACTATAGATATATCTACGGATAGATATATTTAATCATAAAGTTCGGGTTAGGCTAGCTACCGGGTAATATAATTCTTCCACTAGCTTAACATTACGGAAAGTTTCTGCCCTATATCCGCTAGGACACCCGGGCTTATAACTATCGTATATAAAACTTTTAACGCTATAGCCCTTCCTATGGCAATAGCGTAAATAAACTCTCTCTGCTATCTAACAGGATAATACTCCTGTATACGTAACTCCCTATGATCGAGTCGCCAGAGAGGGGCTGCTCGCCATACAATACCAATACTCAGGCGTACTCGATACATTGGAATCCACGTCAAAACGTCTCCACCGTGCCAAAGCATTGCTTGACAGCTTCTCCAATGTGGTTATGTCATAGGTGGGCGGACCGCAATTCAGCTGCTTGGAGTCGAGTGTTGACTGCTTGCGATGTTTTTCCTTTATCAAATGAGTTCATTTAGGCGCTTACACTACGTGGGTAAGGTATTCCTTACCTGGCACTGGGAACACCACCCCGCAAATCTGTCGACGACAGCGGGACACTTTCCCAATGACTGAAGCTTGAAGTTAGTACCTGAATCTGCCGCCCGGCCTGCAACACTTGCATAGTACTTGGCACATGGGTATCCCATTTTAGGAGACGCTCCCGATGAAGGCAAGGACAGAAGATCTGAATTGCGGTATGCGTAGAAGACAAGCAGACTTAGCATCATGCAAGGTAGGGCATTCAGGAAGAGAGAATAGAAAGTTTTTGCCTCCAGAACGCAGCGGATAAGGAGTGTAATATATCCAGTCCAAAGCTCTCTCTTGCATCCGATCAAGCCACTCCATGCAAATAGATTTACGTCAGTTTGGAGACATCACGCATAGTGACTGCGCCGTGCCACCCGCTCTTCATATTGCATTCATGCATACATGTAGTGACATGCCAAAACGTCTGGATGGCCGGGGCTGCGAATAGCGGAACATGGGGGGTCCAATGAAGTCCGACTTTAACACCGCGATACAGCAGAATCAGATGTCATTGCACCATAATCGGTTCTAGTAACCCTGCTATTCACTGCAGGCACGAGATTGCATGCTTGAATCCATAAACAAGGTGGATATAATAGGCTGGAGGTTCACAGCACTCGCAACATCCTCCGGCTTAGGGCTAACATTAAATTACATCTAATGTTTTCACGCCTGCTTCACTTCTAGTTTCTAGTTCATTAATCTTTTCTGAACGCTTTCAAGGCTCCTGGCCAGAGAGACTGTTTAAACCTCGCTTCATGGAAGCTTAGCAAGATCGCCGGCTACTCGGATACTGCTGATGGGGCCAGTAATCTGGATGTCGGAACGCCTCATTGAAGGTGACGAACATGGATTTTCAAACCTAAATATTACTCGCTCAATTAATATTAGCGGCCAACCTTCACCCAGGATTTTGACCCCTGCTAGTGCACCACACACTACAGGCACTTCAAAGTACCAATGACAACTACCATACTGACTTCTAGCAATTGTCGCTGTACTTATTTTTTTCCGAACAACTCTTCATGATGCTTAAGAATGTCTTCGGCACTAGTCGCAGTAGAAACAAGTTTAGCCAAGATTAATGAATCCTAAGGTCGCTATTATTTCTACAGTGGGGGTTTAGATCCACTGAAGCAGACAATTCCTGTCATAAGTAATCGACTCGTCGCTGCAACACACCTGCATATGTTAGTCCGCGTTGAGCAGGGGAAGAGGAAACTCAAAATCGTTAGCGTATGGACGATCCCGACCCAATTCGACCCCGGATGCAGTACCCTAGAAGCCGGGTTATGGGGCGTTTGAAGCAGTACAGCCCAGTCCCCTAGCCGGGTGGAGCGGAAATCTATGTGCCAGGGTGAAGCCCCAACCACCTCAAACCCCGGGAAAGGTATCTCCGCACGGCCGACGGCAACGAAGCACATCACAGAGCAGAGATAATCCCCACAACAGGGACACTACATTGCCCCGCTCCTCACATTGGAGGTACACATTCCAATGTCCTGCGTGACTACCACATCCCGTCTCCACTTCTGTGGCAAGCCGCGTGTATCCTCCCGCCGCCTCCCCTGACTCCACAGAAATATGGCTTGCCACACATCTTCTGTCTTGGTGAAAGCTTCCAGAAGACGAGGAATTACCAAGCCATTGTGCGAAGTGGCGGCCGAGTCCGTACGTTTTGTACCCAAGGTGAACTCCAGTTCACGAAACCAGGGGTACAGGAAGCACCGTGCAACCATGCAGGGATTGAGATCTGCATGTAAAAACCAAGCAGGTTCTTCTTCCGAGGTGTGTGCCTTGGGTCCAGAATAGACTTAATCCCGTGCTGGGGCACTCGCCAGGATATCAGCGGTTTGAAGCACATTGGGATGGACGATGCAGCCACGAATTCGTGATGAATTTGGGTGGTGTGCTGATGGCGACGTCGCGACGAACAGAGGCCCCACACCCGGCGTGGTCATCACACAACGCAGTCTAGAAAGGCAGGACAAGACATGGACAAGCAAGATCTTAGGCCTCATTGCCTGGCTTAGCCGAGGGGTAATTGATTTGTCGTAGGCTGCCAGCGAGAGACGCTGAAGCACGGGCTCATGAATCTTGACGAAAGGCAAAACCAAGAACCTGCGTCGGGGATGCAGCGCTCCCCTGATTTCGTATAAGGGCTGAATTTGTGTAATCTATAGGTGCTAGTGTCAACCATACGGGCCAAAACATAGAGCAAAACGGAGGTCCATCGTGTGAGCTCGATGCCACTATAGAAGCAAGAAAAGCCGGTTTTCTCGCGCACATGTCAGCCTTTGCAACTGTGATAAGATTCAATGCTTGTGGCTGATGGAAATATTGCCTGACTGAATGAGGCACCCACCACAACTTGAGAGGCATTCCCATTGTGGACAACTGCATAGGCGATGAGCCCCCGGCAACTGTGCGTGGCGCATGGTCCTTCTTCATTGGACGCCTCGTGGTGATTGCTGCCAGGGGTCCCGACTCTTGAGCACAAATAAACTCCGCCTTGTATAGGAGCTACTCACATGCGGCGCACACACACGAAAACAAACAGGGTCAAGATTATGGCCGAGGCACAGCTCGAGAAGAAATTTGCTCTAATGGACTACTCTATAGCTATATCGAACAGCCGCAGAATCATGGATAAAATCATGGTCCATGAAGTGTCAATGCAGCCATAGTGCAGGCTTCCAGTGTAATGTGCAGACATCAAAAGCATAGGATAGACTGCGAAGAGTCGGTATATTCTTTTAGCTCCGCGTTTGCCGAGACTAAAAGGGCCCACCATTGTGCCAAGGGACCTGCCTCGTGGGTGACCCTTCCGGGGTTGTCGGCTGCGGCTGATTGTGAAACGCCGAAGCCACCACACCACTGTCAGGGCAGTCTGATATCTGTACTCCTTGGAAAAATCCATGTAGAAGCCGGGGCTGCTCAAGGTGCAGGAGACAAGAAACAGCCTGGACAGCCAGCGACCCACTAGCCTCAGTTCACGGTGGCATGAGAGACTGACGCAAACGTGACATGCCTGCCATAGGAGATCACTTGGTCGTGCGTGACAGTGCGCAGTGATAAGAGGAAGCTGTCGGCCACGTCTACGTTCATGGCATTAAACAACAGTCTTTGTACGGGCTAAATTTCCCGCTTCAACTAAAGCTCATCCCTTCAACATTGTGCACGGCGATCAACCATAATCACAGTACCGCATCGACGCGATGTGTAACTATATCTACGCATGTCAGCCCTACGTTGGACGCGGTATTGAGACATGTCTGATTCGCTTTCAATACAGAAAGAGTTCAGCTGCCAGCATCACTACTATCTCGTCGCGTCCTGGTGTCCCAAATACATCTTTACGCAACGAAGATGCCTTCCTACAGTCGTCGGTAGGCAATACTGGTAAGTCTCGTTCACCATGGCCATGTTCTCACTGATTCAGTCTCAGGGGCGATGATATCTGCGGTATGCCGGATCCCTTCATAGACATATGAGTACTTCATGGGAACCGATACTGACTCGACAAAAGCTGCCTGCCGTGAACGGAACAAGCCAAGGACCTATCTTCCTTGGGCGAAGATGATCAAGGGTCATACTGCAACCGGCTTGAACTTCAGCGTCACAGCAGCATATGCTATGATTACCAAGCTTTGAATCAATGAACGTGGTTGTAGAGTAAGTGAATACTGTCCAAAAATCTCATAAGATGGATTTTCAGTCATGGATACAAACTAGGAGGCAGTAGAATTAGGTTTTTGCCTCGGCGGTTGCGACCATCTGGTATGCACCTACATCGGTGAGCGCGAACAAACGGCTGCGGCCATACGAAGGTACGATTCGCACTAGAGGTCTATTTGCGCTAGCACAGCCCTGCCTGCTTCCCTTTGCGAGCCCCTGCTGTTGCCATGCGTGGATATGGTAGACCAGTCCCTGAGTAATCACTCTCCCGGCATCCACAGAGCTTCCATCCGGATCATACTATGAGCGCCGGCAAAGAGAGACGACGAGGAATAATTGGGCGTGTGTACGGGCGAGAGAGTACATAGGAAGAGTTTGGCAGTATTAATGTCATACATGTACATAACACGTGGATTTAACTGCCTCTTGTAACTTCACAAGCCAATTCCCACGGAGCCGAGCGTGCGTTGACATGCATACATGATGTGGCGCTAGCTGCGCAACCAAGGGGTTCAGCTCGTTCCCGGATATGGCGGGGACCCCGCACGCCATGATTTAAACCTTGGTTATGCACAGACACTAGAATCCATCGTGCTCCGACCGGCTGAGACAGTATGATAATTTTCACGGCCATGCCACTACTGACAAAACGGCAGTTCCGGAGCCTATGTTTTTTTGGGCCCCCAGATTACATATAAGAAGAGACCGGAACACACAGACTGCCAGTCACGCAGGCTGCCCCTAAGCAAAGTCACCGCCGCCACTTGGTTGTGGTATCGCACACTGAATGCCACACTGCCATAGATCTCATTTATTCTACGAGGCTGAGTACTACTACCGAAGAGATGTCGTGCTTCGACGCCCCAGGAACCATGCCCAGCTTTTTCCTCAGTATCTCCAGCACCAACCCTGCCGCTGCTGGTGCCTTCTTCGAGGCCATCGGCTTCTCCCCACATCCGGGCTGGTCTGATGAGGCCACCAAGACCTTCCTCCTCCCCAAGCCCAATAAGAACATCTGTCTCATGGTCCACGGACCTAGCCGGTTCGGCAAGTTCACACGTCCCGGCAGCGAGATCATGGACGCCAGAAGGTCCACGGAGGCCGTTTTCTCAATTCAACTTGGAAGCCGCGAGCAGGTCGACCAGTGGCTCAATACCGCCATTCAGGCGGGCGGCGACCCGGACCCGTACACTTTGGGGAATTATGGAAAGGACATGGGGATCTACAGTCGCAGCTTTGCGGATAAGGACGGGCACATCTGGGAGGTCATGGCCACGCTGACTAGTGCTGGGGCGCAAGAGTGTACTGCTGCACAATAGAGAGGAGATTGAGTTGGTGGGAGACAAAGAGCGAATTCATTTGCGCATGTGCCACTTTCTGTCGGTTAATTTATTCCAAAAACTACTTGCTGCACAATGTATGAGGCATGCTCATTGTCGACCGCGCCCACGGGCACGACCCTTGCCCACTTACACTGTTTGAGCGTTTCAGAACTTGACTGTAGATGACTGTGAAGTTACATCACTAGAACAAGGCTTCCCAGGCCTCTGGAAATAAGCGAAAGGGGGATCCGACCATGTTAGATACGCGTAGACATGTGGCATGACAACATGGCGGTCGATGCCAGGCGGCGGCGTTGTCATCTTTGACTCAGCAGGCTTTTATACTCATCACGAGTGTACGTGGTGCTTTGCTTTGAAATTAGACTCTCTGTACTGAAAGCACACATACGGAACGGCCGTCTGGTGCCCGCCCTGGAACAGCATAGGACAGGAGTACATCGACGCCTACCTCGCGCAGTGTCCACCCTCCGAACCGCAAGAACATTTCGACGATCGGGTTCTGTTGTATGGGCTACGAGTCAATCTCCTCGACGCCATAATGTACGACCAAGACGAACAATACCATAAGAAGTAGCTTGGTTCTTCGCAAACATTGGAGGTACTGACTAACAGGGCACAGTGTCATAGACTCGATGAAGAAACCGGTCCTCAAGTTCGCACGCACTTGACAGACAATGCTCGACCTCGCCGTGCACCTGTCTACCTGAACTTCTTACTCGCCTCCTCAAAAGTCATTCCCTCCCGCAATGCCTTGGCAACATTGGTATCCGCATCCACCTGCTTCCGCATCAACGGCACCGCCTGCTCCGCCAGCCGCCTCGGCAGAACCACGACACCGTTCATGTCCGCAATGGCGTAATCACCAGGATAGATCCAGACGCCCTTTTGCTCTACACTCTGCAGTTCCACGGGCACATTGACACCCGTGACCTTGACCACCTCGCCCGGCGCAGCGGTGCCCACGTCGCGCGCCCACAGCGGCCACCCCTGCTGGCGCTGCTCCTGGAGATCGCGGAAGCGTCCGTCGACAATGGTGCCGGCGGCCCCTTGGTACTTTGCTCGGGCGGTCATGAGGCCACCGTAGACGGCGTTGGGGATCCTCGGCGAGGACACGAAAATGACCGCGCCTTTGGGGACACTGTCAATCTGCACGGGTCAATGGCGTGCCGCACATGCAGGGCGAGACCGAGCGAGGCCTACATAATGTTTGGCCACTTTGGGCGCGGGGTCGTCCAGGGGAGAGTATTTGACGGTGTACAGCGGGCCCACGATCAGGGTGTCCTCCTGCTGGCGGGTGGGCGACCAGTTGCTCAGGCCCGAGAGGAAGCCCCCATTGCGCACGTCGGGGTCTTTGAGCTTCTGCAGGGCGTCGCTGACGTCGCAGCTGGTTCTGTGAGTGTGCCGTGCGTGAACGTACTTTGAGCCCACTCACGTGGTGAACTCTTTGAGGGCTTCCACGATGGGATCTTTGGACGCCATGATAGCCGAGGTTATGAGGGGACGGGATGCTGTAGGTGGAAGGATCGTCGCGATGGCTTTTGCTCGACTGATTGTTCTCAGCATTAAATATCTTATGAAGACGGTCGGTCTCGCTGTTAATTGTCATTCATGTGGACGGTCTTGGGTGCTCTCACATGGTCGACTGGGACCATAACCAAAAAGCGCGGGCGAGCCGAGGCGGGATTCGACTGCACGATCCAGTCTCGGACCCGGAGTGGAAGCCGGGGCCAGTCCAGTAGGTGGGGTAGAGATCAACGGCTGCCAACGGCATCAGTCACCTAACGCGCCAAGTTCATTGTTGATCACGGAGGTTTGAGGGTTAAATATACTACTGCGGCCAGTGGAGCTTGCTTGGTGCGAGTTTCATTTCACGGTTGCCCATCCGCACGGACATGGCATCCACGGCAACATTCTTCACTGTTGACGTCCTGTACAGTTTGCAGGAAACGCCAGGCGAAACTTGGACCACTAGCCCAGATGGACACAAAATAGTCACATTACGGTCGAGACATGAAGGTTGCTTGGAAGATAGTCAAAATTGCAGCGTTCATCACCTGCCTTTCCTGAGCCTATCCCGACTACATGACGAATTTCAAATCGGTGTCTGTCACGATCAGTTCAGCTCCTGCGGTCTGGCACAATCCAAGTTTACATACCGAGTGGATGGCTGCACGACAGCTGCGGCTTCTGCGAGTACTTCTCCTCGAGAATGTCGCGGATGCTGTTGAGCAGCTCGACGTAGCTCTGGTCTGGATTCGCCTTGAGGGCCGAGATGAAGGCGTACGACATGGCACCGGTGGCCTTGGCGTTGATCGTGGCGTCCGCGCTAGAATCAGTTAGCCTTCCTCTTGCAAGTGCTATGCAGAATGACGCACGAGGTCTGGTCGTCCTTGCTGCCGGACCACATGATGACATCGGCCGGGCTCGTCTTGGTGTCGACAGTCTTCTTGTAGGCATCGTCGCCCCTGTAGGCGGCCTTTGCGAAGCCAAAGATGGCGCTGCCCACCCCCATCATGTCGCCCGACGTGTAAGCCTTCATGGCGTCGAGAAGACCCTCGCCCGCTTCCTTGGCCAGGTTCGGCTCCTTGAGAATACCCTTGGTCGAGTAGATGTAGGGCAGGTCGAGGCACGAGGCCGAGTGGCACGAGTCAAAGATGGCCGTCAGACGGACACCGGGCGGCAGGGGCTTGACGACATGAAAGTGCAGCTCGTCATCGACAATGTGGCCATTCTCCTTAAAGTCGACGGGATAGATGACCTCGTCGTGGCCGTCGTCCTCGTCGCCATCCAGGTCCTCCGTCTGACCACCGTGGCCGGAGTAGTGGAAGAAGAGGGAGTCGTTGGGCTGGGCGTCCTTGACGAGCCACTTGATGGCCCGAATGATGTTTTCCTTGGTGGGCTGCATGACGGGGTTCTGCTGGTCATCGGTCAGGGTGACCATGTCCTCGCGTCGGTAGTGGTAGCGCTCGATGAGGAAGGTGGACACGTTGTGGACATCGTTGATGCAGCCCCGGAGCTCGCCACTCTGGCCAAAGTAGTTGATGCCAATGAGCAGAGCCTTGCGCTTGCCCGTACAGTTGGAGTACTGGAACGTGTAGCCCTCGGGGGCGCCGTGGCCAAACTGCTGGGGCGCAGAGGGGGGTGGCGGGCCGGACCTGGCGTGGCGAGCGGTATGGGGAGTCGGGAGAGGATATCCATACGAATCGTACCCGGGCGGCGGAGGGTGCTGGGGAGGAGGTGGTCTGTACTGGTGGGAGGAGCCAGAGTACCGCTCCTGGTGGTAGCCGGGGCCGCCGTCATAGCCACCGGAAGGAGGCGGGGGAGGAGGACGGTCGTAGCCGCCATGTTGGCCACCGTAGGGACTGGGAGGCTGGCCGTAACCGCCGCCCCCATAGCCGGGAGGTGGTGGTGGTGGTTGATGGCCGTACCCTCCGTAGCCGCCCCCGCCTCCGCCGTGATGTTCCTGCCCGCCGTAGTGGCCCTGACCCGGGTATCCGCCGCCGCCGTAGTGTGACATGGTTGCTTCTGGTGCTGGTACGCGGTCGGTAGGGCGCGTTCTCGCGGGAGAGTTGTAGGAGGTAAGCGTGGGAGGGGAAGTGTCGTTGACGGACGGCTGAGCTGAGGCTGGGCTGAAACGGACGCGTACGCGTACTCGGAGGGGCAGCTGCGCTGGCAGCTGTGGCACCGCGGTAACAGCACCATGTGGAGTCCAGGGTCGCTGGAGCGCGGGACACGATAGGGCAGCTTGGTGTCTAGCGTGACGCTAATGGCGGGTCAGCGAAGCTCCCCAGGGCCCGTTGGGCCTTTTGGGGGGGGGGGGTTCCTCGGGAAGGCCCTAAGTGACCACGGTTCGACCCTTGGAGGGGCAACGTGCATGAGGGGCAGTTTGCCAACTCCCTCCCCCACTTTCTTCACATGAACATGAATGCGAGTGGCCTGACGCTGGGGCTCTCACATTCACCTCCCAAAGGCTCTCTGCTGGGGCAGCACACAGCGCCAAGCTTTCAAATACGCTCATATGCAACGTGGTTACGCGTCCTTTTGGCCATCGCGATTCCCGCCATTGGTCCGTCAAGACGATGCGGCGAGGCCTCCAACAGCCTGTTGCCCAAGAAATGGAAAGAGCCTCAGGATCCCGGCTGCCAGCGATACGATGAGCGCGTATTTCAGCAGGATCTACAGCGTATCGCGGCACCTGTGACACGGAAAGAGCCTGATATCGCCCCACCTGTGGCGGCCTTGGATCCGTCATCGTCCTCTTCACACGGTCACACTTCAGCCTCATCCGCGACCTGCCAGTGAGTACTCCGTGTGATCCTCTGATGCTAGTACTGGGAACACTCCCTTTCTGACTCAGGCTCTCGTGAGCTTATTAAATATGTGGTTCTAACTGGTAGCCAAGAGATCCCAGTGTCATCCGACATCCCGTCACTTCCCTCTGTCGACACGCCTCTGAATCCGCTCTAGCTCTCCCACCAGGCTCGCACGGTCCCAAAAGCCAAGACGTAACGCCACGGGTCCCCTTGGCTCCCTCTTTGCCCTCAAATCAACCTTGGGAATCAACCGGGGACAGTTCTTCTCCTTCTCCTCTTTTCTCCTGCAGCGAGGCCCACAAGGAAGAGTAAGGCTCTCGGAACTGGACACTTAACCTCTCATCTCCCCAGCTCTCTTCTGACTCTTCTCTTCTCTTCAGGTTATACCTCACTCATCACAAAGACTGAAATCACCACTTGCCCACCATGTCGTTCTTCAGAAAGATCGTCAAGGAGTTTGATGACCTGCGCTTGGGCGACAAGGACAAGGAGGAGGAAAAGAAGCCAGAGACCCAGCACGCCTCTTCTGGCGGCGACGGACAGCGAGGCGAAGACTACCGCAGTGACAGCTACAATAGCGGTTACGGTGGTCAAGGCGGTCATGGCGGGCCCCCAGACTACAGAGGTCCAGAAGGCTACGGCGGCCCTGGTGGTCACGGCGGTGGCTACGGCGGACAAGGTCCTCCTCCTCCACCTCCTGGCAACTACTCTGATCACAGAGGACCCGAAGACTACGGCGGTCTCGATGGCCCTGGCTATGGAGGTATGTTGTTGTTCTTCTCGCCCTGTATGACAAAAGTTTTCGTTTGACTAACACGGAAGCGCAGCCCCTCCGCCCGCTCCCTCCTACGATGGTGGCAGCGGCTATGGAGGCTACGAGAACCGAGCCGCGCCTCCTCCTCCCGGCCAGCACTATGGTGGTGGTGATCCTCACTATCAGCCTCCCTCGGACAAGCCCCCTCTGCCCCATGGCTGGAAGCCCTTCTTTGACCAGCGTGCCCAGCGTTGGTACTATGTCGAGGAGTCCACTGGCCGTACCCAGTGGGAGGCACCCGGCTTCGAGGGCCACGGTGGTGAGCACGGCACTCGTGGCTATGGCGGCCATGGTCACGAGCAAGGCGGCTACGGCGGCAGTCACGGCGGCGGTGGCTATGGTGGTCATGGCGATGGCGATGGCTACGGCGGCCATGGCGGCGGCTACGGCGAGCACGGGCACTACGACGACTCCCGCGGCCACGGCGACGACCACACAAAGGACCACAAGGAGAAGAGCGACAAGAAGGCCATGCTCATGGGCGCCGCCGGCGGTCTGGCTGTCGGCGCCATCGGCGGTGCCCTGATCAATGAGGCGCTTGAGGACAGTAGTGACGAGGAGGGATATGCTGCTGCCCCTCCCCCGCCTGCCCAGACCACCGTCATTGTGCAGGATGACGACGGCAATGCGGCCGTCACTGAAGTTCACCACCACTACTACGAGGCGCCGCCCCCCGAGCCCGAGCCTGAAGAGGAGGAGGGCAGCTCGTCGTCCTCCTCCAGTTCGGAGGAAGAGGAGGAAGAGGAGCAGGAGGAAGAGTACGATGATGAATGATGGTCTTGAATCACAAGAGCCTGGGAATTTGCCAAGTATTCGGCTTCTCTGTGCGTTTCCTTTCCTTTACAGCAGGGGCACAGTGTGGCGAGACGCGCCTGAAAAGGTAGCATAGTGGCACGATGCGATGCGCGCTGCAATGAATTGATGATCTGACCAGTGCATTCTTCTGACCAAAAGTCCCTTGATAGTGATAGACTTTCCTGAAATGTCTTAAAAACACAACATCCGCCTATAGGCCCTTCTCTCAGCTCAGGAAATCCATTCTGGCAGGCACTTCACCTCTTGGCTTCTTTGTTGGCATGATCAGCACGCACGAGGATACAAGCCGTAAATCAGGTGCTTGGTCACCTGCTTGGGTGCGTGGAAGTCCTGCATCTTTTATTTAATTTTTGGTGCACAAGACGGCAATGGAGGCCTGCATTGATCTCTCTGCAGTAGTTGACATCAAGCTTAGAATCGTGCACAAGATTCCGCGATGTTGGTGGACAGGCCAGGTGCCCGAGTGGATGTGCGTGTCGTGTTTGTAATGGGTGATTGCCTCAGATCAATATGACTTGTCAAGATTCGCGAGAGGTGATGAGTGCTTGCGAGCTCCACACAGACTGAAAAGTCAAGGTGGTGACGGGGTGGGTGGGCGGCATGCCAGCAACATTAGGCCACCTTGCCGAGGACGTGGCGGCCTGGTTGTAACGGAGAACCAGCACCAACACCAGTATCCATACGCATCAAACTGCTGGAGAAGAACTCAAAATGGGAATCAACTCGATGGAAGAATGTATAAAGTACAGGCCAAGAGAACATTTGCGAGGGTAAATCGGAGACTTCAGCGACCTCATCCAGGGTAAGCAATATGGAACGACAGAGACGGACATCTGCACCGCACGAAAGTCTTTCAGAGTCCTATAATGGAAATGCATCTCAGGCTAGCTAGCTACTTGAGGAATATCTAATACCCTGCCAGCTCCCACGCTCCAGCCAAGCCTGCTGATAGTAAGTTAGTATCAATCCCCGGCCGTACGTTGTCCTCGGAGATCCACAACCCCCGGTAATCGGCCTGTTTTCGGCTGCCCAGCGTCGAGTCCCCACCGCTCCAGGAACCGGCCGTCGGCAGGCATCCGGACGCCAAGACGAGGATGGGCTTTTGTCAAACGTGCGTCACTCTTTCGCCAGAATCCTGACATGCGCAGGAAATCCGCATCCAAGGACCTAAGAATCCCATAGAGGATCAGCGCTTGTGTCCCTCCAAGTGGCCACGTACGCTGCCGACCCGCTTTTGACGCACCGCTGGCGTCGCTATGAAATCATGATGGAGATGCTGCTCCGGGCACACACAAGGCCTCGATCACGTACCGGGCGACAGGGTCCGCGCAGCTGTCAATCATCGATCATCTTGGGTGGCACGCGTAATGACTGACCAACAGGACGTCGGGCTGCGTCCTAGTATGACGAGCGTGCCAGGTCAATTCCCGTCAGCGGAAAATCTACACCAGGATAAGATGGAAAGGCCTACCACTGCTGCCCACTTTCCCATGTTTACCCACATCTCCTGCCCCTGCCGCCGCGGACTACATAAGACACACACTGGCACCTGACATCAGCCATGCGCTCCCCGAAAATGCCAACGACAATCAACAACCACCCTCACCACGACCATAGCTTCACCATGACTCGAGATCCTCACACGCCGTACGTCGCGCCCAGGGTCACCGACCACGACGACCCGGCCATACATGCCATGGAAGCTGTCTACGGGCCCTTGGCGACCCTCATGGATCACGAGGTCACAACGTGGACGCCACCCCCCGGTTCAGGAGGTCACCACGGCCGCTACTTGCTGACAGACGCCATTGGCGTTCTCAACTTCATCACCATCGCCGAGGAAATCGACTCCTCAAAGTACCTCTCCTTCGCCATGGCACTCGTCACGAGTGTGCACGACACGCTCGGCCGCACGCGCGACATGTCAGCACGACTCGATCATGCAACAGACAAGGAACCCCTCAAGGGTGGACTGCGCATCGGCAAGGCGCACGAGTCGGGCGCCGACGGCGACGGACAGTACCATCGCTACCTGACCATGTGGATGTTCGCCCTCAACCGGCTGTCCGTTGCTACGGGCGACGCACGCTACAATGACCTGGCCCTGCAGCTCGCGCAGAGTATCCACCCGCGCTTTTTCGTGCACAGCGTCGAGGGCGTGCGCATGGTGCACAAGCTTAGCGTCGACATGACGACCGTCCTCGACGCGAGCGAGTGCAGTCTCGACGCCATCATGGGGCTGGGGATATTCCGGCTCTTGCAAGCGACGGCTGTGACGCAAGGCCGTGCGATTGGCCTCTTGAAGCAGGAGATCGCAGACTATGAGCTTATTCTCCGAGAAAACGGTAACTTGCGCCCCAGCTCGGATCTTCTCGACCTGGGCCTCGGTCTGTGGGCGACGACGCTGTTCCCTGACGAGAAGTGGGCGGAGACCTATCGCGACCTGTCCCTCACTATGGCGGAGACGCAGCTCGACCCGCACTCTCCCATGCTGGACCGCCTGCCGGAGCAGCGGCTCGCGTTCCGAGAGTTTGGCGCCTGTCTGGGAGTGCTGTGTGGCTGGGTGGAGAGTGATAAGCTCGCAGAGGAGGTCGAGAGCATCTTGAGCTTTTGGGAGAACTATGTGGCCCAAGGCCGGTGTGCCGCGGTCCAGCCCATCTCCAAGGTCATGTATGCCGCGTGTCGGCATCCAGGTGGTACGTCATGCCGTTGTTTTCAAGTCTTTGAGTGCCAGACTAACACTGTTAGTATTCCGCATCCCCTATCTGATTGGGAAGAAATTGCCCCAGGGCCTCTGATGGCAGAGTTGAGACTGAACTTGGCACATATTGAGCATTGGGAGTCAGGGAAGCGTGCATGTTATTCAAGCGTTCACCAATGAAAGTTTATGTACCTCAAATTGGACAGTCCGCATCGCAGGAAAGACCGTCAACCAGAAGAGACTGCCCATAAGCAGCGGTTCGTGCAGCAAGCAAGGCTCGGAGTCTCGGCCGCGTCAAGTGAGCTTTGGGCATCTTGCAATATATATCTTGCATGACTCCATCGACTCCTGCGACTGTTGTGGACCTCTACCGGCTGCGAACGAGCTCACTGCCTGGGAACTGCCCTCGACTGTCATTTGCCTGAGCGGTGACGGAGAACATGGCTGAGAACCAGCAAAAGAGGAGAGTGCCCGCCGGTCACGCGTGCCATTCGTTTTGTAGTTTCTGGGCAAGAAGTGTTTGCATTCATTAGATGTATCCTCCAATACTTTCATGGCGTTCAGAGGGGCTTCCACTCTGCTTGGAGAAGCACACGTATGGTGCGTAGTGGTGCATGATGAAGGACTTGGCCATGCAGGTGTACACGAGGCCCGGCAAAGGTCCTTGCTGGAATGCTGCTTGGATCCGCCATCGAGAGGGAGACCAGCTGCTGTTAGCAGCGCGAGGAAAAGTGTAGCTGTGATCCCGCGAATCTCAGTCCTTGGGGACGACGGTAATGGCATGTGGAGATATGCGCACGTGATCATCACGGCACGTTATCCGGAATTCGTCGCGCCTTCCCACTTTCGCACTGGCCTTCCATCATCCTCAGCGCGATTCCGAATCTCTCACGTTCCTCTCAGGCACATGACTACTGTCCTCATTCACAAGATGTCAAAGTGCGACAGCCCTGTTGAGCGATCGCTGGGTGTGAGGCCCCGGGAAATCTGTCGAAGAATGCTCTCACCTGGTTGAGCTGCACCATCTACCCTCCCGTTGCCAACCGCACACGGATGCTTCCAACGCAGCTCCCACAAGTCCGCCAAGAAGCAGTCCCACTGGCTCGCCCACACCGATTGCGCCTAGGATCACTTGCTGGCTGGCACCCGTTTCTTTCGCGGTGCTTCCCAGTGCCGTCGACCACGTCGACATGTACGTTGTCCCCACGGCGATGCCTCCGAGGAACAAGGCTGCGTACGCCACGATGGCGGGCACCGGCAGCAGAAAGATCGCTTGGGCCACCAGAAAGCCAACTGTCGGCGGAAGCAGGTACAGCGCGTGGTGTTTTCGCTGCGTCTTGACGAATGACGCGCTGGAGCGCGCTACCAGGTTGCCCAGGTGGAAGGCGGCGCCCAGTGCCGCGAGGTACGCGAGGTGCGTGTCGAACGCTGCGTCGATGGCCATGGCGCGACCGAAGCCGGGCACACTGAGACCGGACCCCACGAACGCCATGGACAGTGGAAAGATGCATGGTCTCAGGAGCGTCGACAGCAACTTGAGATTTTCTCGTGCACGTTCGAGAAGAGGTGGTTCGAGGGGTTCGCGTCCGGGGATCAAGCGATCCGTCGAGGTTGCACTCTGTTCTTCCAACTTCAGCCCATCTTGCCCATCCTCTTCATCGCCCATGGGGGATGCCCTGGATGTGGCGGGCGGCAGGATCAAGTAGTGTGCGCCCACGAGCGTGGGCACCAAGTACCAGCTATACTCCAGAGCCTGGCGCATGTAGCCATTCAAGTGGATGGTCAGGTAGTAAGGCAAAAGGGATGCGGCAAGGCCGCCCAGGCCTGTTCCGACGCCCCATCCGACAAGACCCTGCTTACCGTAGTGCCGCAGCAGGCCTAGCCACGATACGTCGCCTGCCGCGGCGAGAAGAGACGCCAGCATGACGGCGAAGACGCGAATGCTCGGCGATACATTGGGAGGCGAAATCCAGGTCAGGAACACACTGAATACCCAGCCGATGCCCAGGACGAGCGGCCAGGGTCGATCTGCACCCTCAGCAAAGAGATGTGGTAGCAGCAGCTTTGCCAGAATGGCGGGGAGTATCTGGATGGCGAGGACGACGGGCCGCGAGTACGGGACGATCAGGTACGAGCCTGAATAGACCGTGGTCGGCAGAAGCGTGTTTGCGAAAGCTGACAAGCGTCAGCCGGGCTTGCTTGCCTGTTGACGAAGCCTGGTGAGAACGTACCAATCAAGCTATACGCCAGTACGACCCGAAGATGTCGACCAGCTGGGGCATCATTGTGCTTCATGGTGCTCATCTCAGCCTACAGCCGTGCTCAGGCAAGCAGAGCACAAATGTAGGTTGAAGTGTGGTCAGAGGCACGCGACGAAAAAGCCATACCAAGGACGATCGGTGATCACAGCTCATGTCGGGCCAAGCGCAGGGACGGAATTGCAGCCAAGAAAGCATCGCGTCTCCTCTGCAGGCCAAGAGCCTTGACCATGCCTCGTCGTGAAGTGTGCTCATCAGCGAGGTGCGGGTCGCGGACGCTGAATGAGTCGCTGACGCGGCCGGCACTCCAATCCCGGTGGTTCAGTGCATTTTGGACGCATCGCTGCCCCACGTGTCTGCGATGTGAGGAGTTGATTTGAGTCTTGGCTGCCAAGCCGTCGCATCCCAGATTGACGCCATTTCCATTCTCCATCCCATCAGCAGCGGTCGCACATGGCCTGACAGGCCATGCTCTGGCCACGACGCTCGTTCTTGGCTGCCGATTCGGCTCGTCAGAAGTGATGTCCGTTCAGCGCTAGCATGGTCCATTGTCCCGTGTGGGCTTGCAACTTCGAATCCCCTGATGGGTGGAGAACTGTGAGTGTCCGGCACGGAGATGGAGGATTTCGTCATCTTTGCACCTTTTCCTAGGATCGCAGTGACACCAAGAACATGAGTTGGGGTGTCCCGCGTGGCCGTCTCGGGCGGCTGGGCAAGGCGTTGAGCATCGCCGTTGTCTTTAGCTTTCTGGCGACTTTTTGTTACCAATATTCGGTGAGTCGTCCTCATTTTTGGTAGCGCCCATGGCTCAAAATCTGACGCCAGCAGCAGTCGCGCGACTCTGCGGGAGGTTGGCGCCTCCAATACAACGACCAGCTCATCCTCTCACAGTCGCAACTCGAGGCCCTCGCCACGCCCAAGCACAATGAGTCGGCCAAGACGAGACGACTTCGTGTGTTTATGCCCGCCGATGGGCCCAACATCAACCTCTGCAAGACCATCATGTCGTCGGTCGCGCTGGGGTACCCGCTGCCGACGCTGCTGAACTGGGACGGCGAGTTCAACCGTCGCGGGTGGCATTTTGGGGGCAGCCACATTGCCAAGCTGGAGAGTCTGTTGGCCGTGATTGAGGAGCTGCTGGCGCACAGCGAGGACGCGCACGAGGACGACCTCGCGCTCATGGTCGACGCGTACGACATTTGGTTCCAGCTGCCTCCGTCGGTGCTGATCCGGCGGTACCACCAGCTGAATCGCGAGGCCGACGCGCGCAACCGCCAGCTCTGGGGTGCTTCGCATCATGCGCGCTTCCCGCTCGAACCGCCGCGCCAGTCCATCATCGTCACGGGCGCCAAGGACTGCCAGCCTGGGCCCGAATCCGGCTCGGACCCCCACTACGACCTGTGGCCCCCGTCGCCCATGCCGACGGATCTCTACGGCGAGGAGACGGACAAGTTCCAGTTTGCTGTGTTCGACTCGTCGCACCGGTACTCGCGCATTCGCCCGCGCTGCGTCAACAGCGGCATGATCATGGGCACCATGGGGGCCATGCGCGACGCGCTGCGCCGCGCGCAGGACAAGGTGGACGAGGTGGCGCGCGCGGGGCGGCAGCTGTGGAGTGACCAGGCACTCTTTGCCGAGGTGCAGGGCGACCAGGAAGCGTGGCGTGCGTGGACGCGCGAGCTGGCGTCGACGTGGAACGGGACCGTGGCGACGAGTTCGACATCGACGAGGCACAACCACGTCCATGCCATTGCGGCGGCCGCGCTGCGAGGCGAGCGCTTCGAGTTTGGCATTGGCCTCGATTACAACTTTACCACGATCCCGCCGACGTGCTCGTCCGAGGAGGACGGGCAGTTTGTCAAGTTGCACGACAAGCCCGCGCTCGCCACGCTGACCTACGAGGCGGGCGTACGCGACCGGGTGCGTCTGACGAGCGTCCCGCCCGAGCTGGCGTCCGCGCCCGAGGTGCAAGAGGGCCCTCTGTCGACCGTCAACTGGGGTGTTGCGCGACTGTATTCGGACCTGTTCTTTGGGGTCACGCCGGTGGGTATCCATCACAACGCGTACAGGAACGGTCTGAAGCCGTGGCGGCTGAAGCATTGGTGGCCTCGCATGTGGTTCTACCCCATGCTGCGGGATCTCATCACGCACAGCCTGACGGTGCGCAGGGAGAAAGAACGCATCCTGCTGGAGATGGAGGATGGGGTGCGGTACGTGGCGCCGCAGGAGGGCCATGTGACCGTGTTTAGGGCGGACAAGGCGCCGGTGTTGGAGGCTGTCGACTGGGATGGCGTGTGTCAAAAGGGGAGTACGCCGTGGTACGAGGAGCTGCTGGGTGACGGGGAGGGTCCTTTAGCTGTATGACGTACACTTGGTTTGATAGTTGTAATGCATCTGGTTACAAAGTACATGCAATAATGATGTTTTACCATGTGGATTGAATCATGTTCGTCGTGGGGACCGGTCAATTATATTGATTTTTATCTGTATTAGGGGTATAGGGTATCTAGTTGCCGTGCAGAAGCCGTGGTCGTGGCTTGACGAGACTCAGATGAGCTGCCTGTGGCTGCGGCCCTTGGCACCGTGGTGCTCCTGCTTGGCCTTGTCGCCAATGGCGTCCTTGGCGGCGCTCAGACTGTTCCGTGGTTAGCATGCCAAGTGGCTGCACGCAGGGACAGATGCGTACCGCGTGCCGATGGGGGCGTTGGAGTCCTTGGCAACGGACTTGTTGGCGTGGTAGCTGCTGCCGTGGGCGACCTCCTGGATCTTCTCGGAGACGGCGTGGCCTGCGTTCTTGAGGGAGTTCATGTTGGCGATTGGGTGTTTTTTCTTGATAAAGAATTCTTTGAAGAGATGCTGTTTCTTGACTCTGTTCACTGTAAAGGAGTGTGGGAGACACAGACCCGCTTTATAACCGTCCAAGGCCATGACGTCAATGGGGTCATTCGCAGGGTCCTACTCCTTCGGGCTTTCCCGAGCGCAACAACATGGAATCTTGATTTATGCATGAGTCTAGTGGCGCCTCCTACATGCTTATCCACGAGATCTCGTCTGTCATTCGCGTCCACCGTCCGTCTCGCGCCGTCCATGGGCCGCTCCCGTGGCTGTGTGTCGAGATCTCCATGCATGTGACGTCGATCCGATCACGCCGTGGTGCTCCTGCCCAGATCCATCTGCGAGAAGATCAACGGGGGCGTCGTAACGAACAGCCAGCTCGCGACCCATAGCATGCCCGCGAGTCGATCGAACACGCTCTGTGGCGCCTGATGGCCGCCGCGCTTCTTGCTCGCGCCCATCAGGGAGGCCTCCGCGGCCGTCCCCAGAAACTGCACGCCATAGTACGCCGCAAAGGTCCACGGCATCGGATCGTCGTCGAGCCACGAGACGACCCCGTGGAGCGTGGCGCTCGCGGCGTACACGCACGCCACGACGAGAACCTTGGCCGCGCGGGACTGCGGCGCCAGACCGAGCACGTCAGTGGCTAGTGGTGTGGCGAGGGCCATGTACGTCGGCGCGAGCAGCTTGTGCCAGCACGTGCCCCAGAACCGACGCAGGCTGTGCGCGCGGGACCAGTCGCCAAACAGCGGCGGCCACTCTTCGGGCTCGTCGAGGCGGAGCACGCAGACGTGGACGATGGACAGGACGTGGTGGAAGATGCAGAGGTTGTTGTAGCAGTACCAGAACCAGTCGAAGACCAGGTAGGCCCTCTTGGCCACGTCTGGTGCGCTGAGGCTGGCCGGGTTCCAGGACGCCTTGTCGCCTCGAAAGTCGGAGACATACAAGGGTCCAATGACACTGGTGGCGAGCGCGGGGACGACGAGGCTCATGGCGAGGAACCGAATGCCGATCATGAACAGTGTGTGGGTGAAATGCCGGACTCTGGACGTCGTCTCGCCGCGCAGGATGGCATCGTGTGGATCGCATATGTCTCGCGGGTTGCACCATACTTTGTACGCTCGATACAAGGACCATGTCGGCATGGGTGAGCCGCCCCCATCGACGGGCGGGTAGTCGACGAACAGGCGGCGGATGGTGTAGGGGAAGAACCACAGCATGGTCACCTGGTATGTGCCGCGCACGGCGTAGGCAGGGCTCAGCGCGGGGGCCTGGGACAGGCCGTACGTGGAGATGGCCATGATGGCGGCCGTGTCACAGGATCGCCCAGCCCAGCTGCGGCGGCGGGCGAGCGACCAGTGGCCCATGGCCGTGGCCAGGACGAAGCAGAGGATGGCGATGGACGCCGATGGATTCGCCATGATGAGGTCTCACGCGGGAGGCAATGAGTGCATCTGAGAAGCTACTCAGCGGAAGAGGATTGGGATGATTGCTACGTGGTCTTATAATTTATGACCGTGTGGGCAACCTTATTTACTCGCCCTTTGAGTTTGCTAGCTGAGGGCAGACCTCGGTGGTCCGACTGAGCCAATACACTTTGGCGAGTTGATCCAATGCAGGCATTTGGAAGATGCCTCGACGCCGTCGGGTTGTGGAAGCTCGAAGTCCTGATCTCTTCCACGTCCGATTCCATTTGTTCACGCAATGCCAGTAGCGGACGGTGCTTGTCTTTCTCGTGCGTGTCGAGGTTGGCATTCTGCAACCAGTACTAAAAGGTTCTTGCGGTAAGTCTTCGACATGACGCGTACATCGTCTTGGCTGAAGCCGAGAATGTCTTTGATAATGCAGGGATTCATAGCTAGATATCATCCTCATTCCCATTATCACCGCTAGAAGACATGCGAGTACTCCTATTATTCGGCACAGCTTTCTTGTTTGCATCGTCATGTGCCAAGTCACCTTTCAACGCACAGCAGTATACATGTAGTCCATCGCCCAAATTTCAAATGCAAGGGGTAATTTCATGACGTTGACATCCAGGTTTGCCGATCCAGGACAGCACCTGTATCACACAACTCAAGAAAGCACCGCACGTAATGTCGAGCTTTTGTGTTAAGAATCGATGGTGTGTACTATGTATGCCCACCTTTAGTCTCAGACTCTTGAAGACAGAGGATGGTTTCGCATCTTTTCGCTTCATTGTAAAATGCCTTCCCGTGGTGGAGACGTGCCGACATCACGATTGTAAAACTCTCAAGGGAGCTCCAGCAATGACTCAGCTGGGTCTCACATATCGAGAACATTAGAACCCTCCTAGAAGCGTGGTAGAGGGGAGAGAATTGGAAGATGGAGTGATCGGGTGTTAGACCAGGAGAGGTTCGTGAGGACGGACTTCTCCTGACAAGATCCACCTCCTCGTTCGACTGGCATGCTGAGATGTTCAGACCGTGGGTGACAATTCAGTTCAGTTCATATCATGGATGAAAGATCAAAAATGCTCTATGCTACCCAGAACTAGATGCTTGCCAGTGTGCCGCCATGCTCATGATGCCAATGACTCGAGAAAGATGTGCGCTCGTAAACCAAAACAGAAGCAAAAATAGAAAAAAGAAAAAAAAAAAAAATCACCGCTCATCCACCCGGAACAAGGCCAGCGACAAGGCATCGTCCAACACAGCCTTGCCAGGCTTCCTCGTGCTCATGAGCCGCACGAGGCCCATATCGCCCGACGCGGGACTGGGCTCGCGGCTCGCCGCCTGCTCGGGCACCTCGAGCGTCCTCGACGCGGATCGGCCTCTGCCCTCCTCTGGTCGTCCTCCATTCGACACGCGGACCGACCTGGCGCCGCTCCTCTTGAGTCCCCCCTGCTCCCCTGCCGCCGCGCTCGGGACCTGCAGCGACCTGCGGTGATTGTCCGCACTGATGGTGGTGGTGGACGCCTCGAACCGCGACGACGACGGCCTCTCGGGCCTGGTCACACCCCCGTCGAACCGCGGGGCCACCTTGCCGGCCGGCGGCTCCTTGTCCTTGTCCTTGTCCCTGGCGCCGTCGTCGCGCATCATCATCTTCCACAGACCCTGCATCCACCGCTGCTTCTCCTCGACCTTCATGGAGCGGACGGGCAGGACCTCGGCGCCGGCCATCTCGCGCGTGGGCCAGGGGAAACTGACGGCCATCTCGCGCAGGGTGCGGGAGCGCAGCTGGCGCAGGACGATGCGGATCTGGGGCTCGACGTTGGGGACGGGCTCAAAGGGCCAGTCGTGGCGGGTCTCGAGGCGGCTCGCAATCTGCACCATGGCGCCGACGAGCCACTCGACGGCGACGTGGTCGGGGACGGCGCCCGCCTTGTCGAGGAGCCAGCCGAGCGTCTCGGGGGCGCCCGACTGGTTGAGGATGGGGATGCTGCGCTTGTCGTGCTCGCGGCCCTGGAGCTTCATGATGAAGTCGTTGTAGGCGTGCATGGCGTCGAGGCCCAGACCCACGAAGCGGCCCGTGTCGAGGGCGTGGACGAGCTCGTCGCCGAGCGCCATGCCGGACTTGATGCCGCTGTTGAGGCCGCGCCCCGGCCAAAAGTGCACCGTCATGGCGGCGTCGCCGGCCACCGCGACGAGGGCGTGCGGGCGTCGCAGGGAGGGCGTCTCGCCGGGCGGGAGGTACTGCACGCCCTCGCGCACGGCCTGGACGACGATCGGGATGCGCACGACGTTGATGACCTCGCTCTCCTTGAAGCCAAAGAGCTTGAGGCCGTCCTCGATCGACTGCCACAGCGGACTGTCCCGCTCGGTCGACGGGCGGAAGACCTGGCCCGGCGCGAAACCCTCGGGGATGCTGCCGTCCTCGGCGCACAGGCAGCCCGGCCGGCCAAAGGTGACGGGGGTGCCGTCGACCGAGACCATCTCGTGCCACTCGGCCTCGGTGAGCTGCATGTTGAGGTAGCCGCGGCCGTCGTGGTCGCTCGCGTTGAGCAGGTAGCGCGTCTGGCCGAGGGTGAGGAAGACGTTGAGCGGCTGGGACCAGGGCAGTCCCGCGGGCCGGTCAAAGGCGAGGCCCAGCGCGTAACTCTTGCCGCGCTCCTTCTCGTAGCCGCGAAAGTACGACTGGCGGACCCACGAGGCGGCACCATCCGCGCCCAGGAGGACGTGAAAGTCGCCGGCCACCTGGGGCAGCGTGTCCCGCGTCAGGCCCTGGGGGTGCATGTGGATGAGGCCGCGGAACTCGTCGTCGTGGCACCGCGCGAGCAGGCGGTCCTCGACCTTGCGGATCTGGATGTTGGCCGAGCCCGGCCACACCCGCTCGGGGCGGTTCTGGAAGAGCGCCGTGCGCGTGCGTGGTGTCATGAGGCTGGTCACGGACTCTTGCAGCGTCACGACCTGGTCGCGCCGCTTGGCCGACGCGGGCCACTCGACGCGGCTGCCGTCTGGCGACGTGGCGACCCAGCGCCGCTCGTACATGTGCACTTCGACCTGGCCCCGGCCCTTTTCAGCGAGGGAGATGGCGGAGGCGAGCGCAGTCGGACCCCCGCCGACGATGCACACCTTGAGCCGGGCGGCCGGGTACGTGTAGGCGACGGCGTCAGCCGGGGGCGTCTCGTCCAGGTTCCTGGGCATGGTCGGGTCAAAGAAGAAGTCGACGACGTCGCGCGTCCGCGGATCAGCCCTGTCCGTGATGCCCGCCTTGAGCAGGAGGAAGCGCATGGCCTGCAGCAGCGGCGTGGCCTTGAACTCGTGGTGGCGTCCCCCCCAGATGCGGGCCATGACGGCCTCGGCGATGGCGTAGACGGTCTGGTAGCTGTTCTGGTCGAGGACGATTTCCTTGAGGGCGGTATTGAGGCCGTGGTCGGGCGACATGTTGGCGAAGCGCAGGAGGAAGATGCGCGCGCGCTCGAGGTCGGTCCGCGCGTCGAGCAGGCCCTGGACGTGGACCTGGGACGCCGCGCTGCTGCCCCATGCCTGCTCGTAAACGCGGGGGAAGTATATGGTGTTGTGGGCGGGTGGATGGACCGCGGGCGTCGATGGCGACGGCTGCCCTGCGGACGAGCGGGAGCGTGATCGGCTGCGTGGGCGCGCGGGCAGGCTGAGGACGCCCAGGCTGCTCCTCGCGGGAGCCAGCGTGCTCATGTTGTTGTTGTTGTTGTTGGACGAAGATGAAATGGTGGTGACAGAGGGAGCAGACGTTTGGTGCGTGATCGCCCAGGCGATGGAGGGTCGTCTGGGATGGCAGCACAGACGCAGGCAGCTAGCATCTTTTGTGTCTGCGCAGTCCGGGCTGCCCAAGCGTGGCATGGCTGCGCCAAATGTATTCTTGGCCCTGGCTCTGGCCCTGGCTCAAGGGACCGCCGCCAAGGCTGACCGTGCATGACTCGGTCCGTGTCTGTGCTGGATGGTCCCTGTCGCACTTGGACAGGTGGCGCCGGCTGAGCAACCGCCTCCGCGCGTCAGAGATGCTGATGATTCGCCAGACAGCCATGACAGCTTGACAGGCGCGTGTCCTTGGCGCCACAAGTCCAAGAATAGCAGACGGTGAGGGCGGATGTCGGCGCTGCGCCGGCGTCTGGACTCTGGACCCATGACACTGGCCCTGCATAATCTGCCGCGTTGACAAATGCACGCCAACAGAAATAGATAAGGTAAGCGCTAGTGAGGCAGACTTGAAGAAACGCACTCCAGCGAACAAGGTCGACGCTGCTGCATGCTGGTGTTTGCTGGAATATGAAGACTCCCTTCATCGTGCCCGTCGTCAAATGCTGCCTTCTCCCGCCATAAGCCAGGAGGAAGAGAAGAAAGACCATACCGGGGCTGCAGATTGACCGTCGCCCATTTCTCGCGGCGAGGATTCCAAGAGCAGCGCAGTCCAGCATCACCTGGGCAGTCGTACCACCAACCATCACTCAGAGAACAAAAGCCCAAGAAGGCGGAAGACAGAGACAAAGGCAAGCAAAGACAGAGCCCGCCATGCTGCGCAAAAAGGAGGCGCTCACCGTCGTCACGCCCATCCCCGGGTTCATCCCGCGCCAGCTGGCCCTCGACATTCTGCACGCGCATTCCGAGGTCATCACGCTCAACCCGCTCGTCCTCCGCCACAGGGCGATCCCCGCGCCGCGCGATGCCCCCGCGGACGAGTTCTACAGCACCTGGTACGAGATCACGGAGCGTGTCCAGGTGCTGCCGGGCATGGGCCGCGCGGGCAGCAAGGAGACGACGTTTCGCGGGTGTTTCCACGACAGTGAGTATCTCCTCTCTTGCCACGCGCCAAGCAGGACACATCGCTAAGACTTCCAAAGCACCCTGGGGCCTCCAGACACACATCTACGCCATCATGGGCATCGACATTCGCATCTGCTACCGCGTGTGCGGCCACCAGCCCGGCTTCGAGTCCCCCCAGCCGCCCCAGCCGCACGAGCTGGGCGGCGACGCGGCTATCGACGTCCCCGCCGACGGGCTGTACCTGCGCGAGGACATTGAGATCCAGTGCAACGTCGGCCTCGTCTCGTTTGTCAGGGCCCAGCTCAAGGCCGCGAGCAGGGAGATGGTCGACCGCATCATCCGCAAGGCCGAGCTGCTCGACGCCGGCGCGCTCCAGGCCATGATGGGCGCCGACGGCAAGCTCAGGACGCTCAACCCCAATGATCGCTCGCAGGCCGCTGTCCAGGCCGCCGAAGAGGCGCGGATGTCGGCGGTCTCCCCCGCATCGCCTCCTCTGCCGTACCACCGCGCGCCCTCGGTGGTTTCGTACATGAGCGTGCCCCCGCAAGACTGGGCCAACACGTCGCAGCAGCCGGCCGAGCTGCCAGCAGTAGAGCTGCCGGCACATGGAGACGACATCCAGAAGCGGCCAGCCGTGACGTCCTTTTGTGCCGAGCTGCCGGCAGACACGCCTGGGCAGGGGCAAATACAAAGTCGGCAGTAATTGTTTTAGCTGTAATTAGAGCGCCCGCGACCAGCGCAGTAATGAATCAAGATGGCGTGTCATGTATCTCCCTCCTTGCCACGTGCGTTGAAGGGCGTCAAAATAGGCTATTTCGTGAGGCGTCCTGCCGATCACTGTGGCTGCGTGCAGGACGTTGCCAGACTGTTGGTCGTGGCGCGACATGAAGCGGATGCGACGCTGCACCAACAGCGCGGCATGATGATGCCATCCCCTCCAGTTGGTTGCGTTCCCTGTTTCGTCGTCCCCTGCGCACCACGAGTGCCCGCGTCCTGTCCCCTTGATGGACGTGCGCTCGTCGCACTCACACCTGGCTCAATTCTCTCTGCACTCGCCTTCCCATCCGTGGCGGACATCATCCACAATGGGCGGAAACGCATCTGTGCCGACAGACCCCAGCCGGACGCTCCAGGTCATTGGGGCCGGCTACTCACGCACGGGCACACTGTCCATGGCCCTGGCCCTCGAGACGCTCCTCGACGGGCCCGTGATGCACGGCGGCTCGCAGCTGCTGAGCCGCGAGGACGGTGGGTGCCCAAATCCTGCGCTGCGACGCGATGCATTGCGCCTCACATGCAGATGTGCTGATGGGGGCCAGAATACGTCAAGCTGTGGACAGAGGTGTTTGACGCGCGCCACGACCGCCCGCGCCTGCTCAAGCTGCTCAAAAAGGCGACGCAGGGGTTCGTGGGCATCACGGACGCGCCCGGAAACCTTTTCGTCGACGAGCTGCTGACGCTGTACCCGGACGCGCAGGTCGTGGCCGTGCGACGCGACCGCGAGCGCTGGTGGAGGAGCTGGGAGGCCGTGACCAGGACGGCCAGCGCGGGCTTCCTCCGCGTCTTCCTGGCGCCTGTGCCGGGCAAGCGCTGGTACCCTAAGCTGGTGATGCAGTTTCTGGAGCAGTATGACAGGCCACGCGCCATTGTAGGACACAGCAGACAGATGGACTGACAGTGCCAGGCAAGAGGAGCGCCATGGGCCCATGACAGCGAGTGAGTCTGAGTCCTTCCATGTTGGCAGTTTCGGCAGCTGACGACCAGATCGCATGGACGAGCACAATGACTACGTCCGGTCCGTGACGCCGCCCAGCAAGTTCCACGTCATGGAGCTGTCCGAGGGCTGGGCGCCCCTCTGCGCGATGCTCGACAAGCCGATCCCCGACGCGCCGTTTCCGCGCGCCAACGACGCCGAGGCCGTCGAGGCCGTCCAAAAGGACATTCTCATGGAGGCGGGCGGGCGCTGGGCCGTCATCCTCGCCGCCGCGGGCGCCCTGGGGTACGCTGCGCTCTGGCTATGGCGGAGCGGGCTGCTGGGGAGGCAGGGTTGACGTTGACGGTGGCATTGGACAAGTTGGAAGGTCTGAAAAGGATGGAATGGATGCAGGCGAGTGACTGCGCCGCCTCTTGCGCGTGTGGGCGGATGGCTTGGGTGATGTGAATGGGTATCAAGGCCAGACGTAGTTGAATTCGATTGATGACCGGTGATTCTGGGCAAGTCCTCAGACCTACCCTACAGCACCACCCCCGCTATCTTGTCTCGACTCACATGTCACCACCGCCTCACCTCGCTCATCATTCACCTTCACCGTCTTACCGACACGCCACAGACCGCCCATGTCCTGTCCCGACTGCTTCCGCGGCGGCATCTCGTCCAGCACGCCGACCGGCACTGTCGAGACCATCCATGGCCTGCCCACCTATGTTGCGCGACCCCCCGACGGCGTCACGCCCCGCGGCATCATCGTCTTCGTCCCTGATGCCTTTGGCTGGGTCTTTGTGAACAACCGCGTGCTCTGCGACGTCTACGCCACCAAGGGGCGCTACATTGTCTACCTCCCCGACTTTATGGATGGTGGGGACGGCCCGCACCACACACGGATCCTCCACCGCTGACGCGACGCAAGCCACTCGCTCCATCAAGATGTCATCGGGTACATGGACCACATTGTCGAGCCGGCGCCCACCTGGCTGTCCCTGCTCGCCAAGCCCATCACCTTTCTCCGCATGCTGCCCCTCGCCGTCCCCTTTATGCTCAACACCCGGATCCCTGCTACGCATCCGGGCGTCGTGCGCTTCCTCCAGCAGCTCCGCGCGTCCCCGCCGCCCTTTGCGACCACAGACCTCAAGATTGGCGCCGCCGGCTTCTGCTGGGGCGGTAAGCACTGCATCCTCCTCGCGGCCGACCCGGACGAGGACCGCGTCGCCCGGTACGGCGAGAGCGAGACAGACAGGAAGCCCCTCGTCGACTGCGTCTTCACGGCCCACCCGTCCTTCCTCGACCTCCCCAAGGACATTGAGGCCATCAAGATACCGACCTCTATCACCGTTGGCGACAATGACGCCGTCGTCGGCGCCAAGCCCGCGCGCGACACCAAGGCGCTCGTCGACAAGATGGACGGCCATGAGATGGTCATTGAGCCCGGCGCCAAGCATGGTTTCTCTATCAGAATGCGGCCCGGCGACCAGCACGAGATGGAGTGTGCGGAGCGCGCCGAGAGGCAGGCCCTCGCCTGGTTTGAAAAGCACCTCGCTTGAGACGGGAGGGCAGACACGCAGGACGAGATGGACATGTACCATCCGCATAATTATTGTTACGACTTTCACGACGTTCGGAATATGGCTCTGAAAGATGGTGGATACGAAGCGCACCACAGTGAATAACGAATCAAACATGTGTCCTTGCATCATACCGTGCCTTTTAGGGTGACGAGACGCAGCCCGTGAGGATGTTAAATGGGCCCATTCTTCTGCACGATGTTGTCAAGAAGCCGCAGCTCCATCTGCGCCTTGCGGGCAGCACTGTACCAAGACCAATCCCGACGACAATGCCGTACCAGGACGACGACAGAGATTCCCACAACAGCGCCAGCCACTCGATCGACTATGGTCAGTTGGAGCGCGTAGAGAGCTGGCTGGACGATACCGTGGGACAGCAGCAGGGTCACGGCAATCGCCCTCTGTCTGGCAACAGTCGCCACTCCGCTGGCCAGCAGGGTCAATCTAGGGAGCAAAGCCACCACAGGAATGTGTCCTATCCTGGGAGTGCAGAGTCTGACGACTGTGACTCTGATTCCGAAGACTCTGATGACACTGATTCTGAGGACACTGACTCTGAGGACTCTGATTCTGATTCCAATTCCACCGACTCTGATTCTGACTCTGACTCTGATTCTGACGACTCTGACTCCGAAGACTCTGACTCTGACTCTGACTCTGACGACTCTGACGACCCTGACGACTCTGACGACCCTGACGACTCTGACGACTCTGACGACCCTGACGACTCTGACGACTCTGACGACTCTGACGACTCTGACGACTCTGACGACTCTGACGACTCTGACGACTCTGACGACTCTGACGACTCTGACGACTCTGACGACTCTGACGACTCTGACGACCCTGATACCAATGGTATCGAGGAGGAACAGGCAATCATAGATGGCTTTTGGCATGTAGTCATTCTCGGCTGACAGTGGCGCACATCCAACAATGATACATTCTCATGGAGGCTGAGATCGACCCGTGAAGCTCCGTTGGCAGGGCCAAGGAAATGGCTCGACGACCGACGGAACCCTCGCGTGACAAGGCCCTGGAACTGGATTTGCAGAATGCACTTTGGAGTTGGCACGGTCTCCCGAGGAGTATGAAAGAAAGGGAATGGTTTGGAATTCTCGGAAGGATACAATGTACGCCCCCTGGTAGGAAAAGAAGGGTTGTGGCACTCGCTCTCGTTGGCCGTCGTCGTCTTTACCACTGGTATTCAAGTATCACGTTACCATCTATAGAAGACGAACATCTAGTTCATCGACGCGCTTCGCTATGCCCATGTCCTCCGTCTGCCGGCACCGCTTCGTGCAGGCAATTCTCCATGGGATGCCAACAGTCTTTGAGCATGCAAGGCACGCCTACTCTGCCACTCGCCGCAACAACGGGGATGGAGGACATTGAACGATGACTTCATAGTAATGCTCTGCAGCCCAATTGTCACATACGACCACACCTAGTGGAAAATACGGGATCCCGTCCGCTCTCCCAGCGTCAAGCCGCTAAGGGGTCGATTAGTAGTTGGGTCGGAGACGATCAGCGAATACCGGCTGTTGTATGTTTTTTTGTCAAAGACATATCTGTTTTTGTCCGATATCCGCTGGCTTTTTGTTTGACTCCCACTAAGAGCTTTGAAGCTGTCGCTTGGGTCGCTGGTCTTCGCACTCCACGGGCAGTCTCGAGTATACACCTGAACGTATAATTAACCTCATGCGGAGTGGCCAGGCGCGAACCATGATAAGACATTCTAATTCAGTCCAAGGTCAATTATTTATCATGATTTCTCTGATCAACATAGCATCGTCTTCTGTAATGTCTTGGATATAATGCTGCCTATTTGTGTGCGGCCTCTGCCGCTATAGACCTGAGTTCATGGACAGCCTCTGCCACTCGCCACAGTCGGACAGGGAATCTCACATACCATTCAACTTGGCTCGACACAGAAAGTGAGGATGTAAGAGAGGGCAAAAATTTCACAAAAAGAGGATTCGATGCGTGCATGGTTCGAACATACGCCTCCGAAGAGACTAGATATTGAAAGAGATTCAAGTCTAGCGCCTTAGACCACTCGGCCAACGCATCATTGCCGAGGTGGGGCAAATTACTAGTTATATACTCTGCGCAAGCATAACTACTCTTTCCCACGCGTATATGCCTTGCAAAATCTTGCTAACCTTACAGTGACATGCCTATATCAAGCCCCATGGAGTTTTCCGAAATAAGTATTAAGGGATTACAGTTGGAATTATTAGATTGTTCGTGAATGCCTAAGATACTCCCTTGAATCCATGATTCCTCTAAACACTGCCTTGAACGCGCACACGCAGCACTTCGACTTTGGCACAGGCCCAACAGTAGTCCAAGTGCCCACGGTGCTCAATATACGCATTTTCTTCACAACGTGCTCAGGACTGCCGACAGAGTGAAGGCATTCCTAAATCTCCCGTTGAGCCAGATGATGTGCGTCGAGGCATTTCGTGACTCGGTCAGTTCAGTCACAAGGCCTGACACTGCGGCCTGCCGGACTTTTGGAAACATGAAGCACGTGGGCAAGATCGCATGGAATGCTCTGGGATAAAAAGCAACTTCACTTGAGACGTCTCGGGAGCAAGTCTAGGTACAGTAACCACCAAGGCCGTGACGCGATTCCGCCAAGGGGCATGTATGGCCGACCTGCATCTGACTTCCTTGGCCACAAAGCTTGATGCAACACCCTTGGCTGATGCCCAATCGCCGTACGACTTCTCCTACAGGTTGTCAGTACTACCAGCGCCAGCCGCTGCGTGTTGTCGACTTTATGTTCTTACCACCAGCATAGGTCTACTCGTCAGTCATTCACTCTATCGGCAGATCCAGGTTCCAACGGTGGTCCCAGGGACTACAGCGGCCCACTCACACCGCTTGCCTGCGGGGCAGGGGCTGATGAAAGGGATGCAGCGCTTTTCGATATGGGCGAGGCCCGCGCCGCTCGACTCGTCGACCGGTGCGCTCACAGCACACTGGGTGAGCCCAAGGGCAAGGACGACGGTGGACAGGCCGAATCGCATGGTATCTCTGTCTTTGTGTTCGTCGTGTTACTTCTGCTGATGGTTGTGGTAGATGTCTGAGGTGCTCTGATCTGGAGAGTGACCTTGGGAGACGCCCATTTACATTATACTCGTGAATGATAGTGAACCGGGCCTTGAATTCATCGTAATCAGACAAGGTGAAGCGCAAAGCGTCCCGTTTCGAAACGGATCTGCACTATTACCCGTGCCGTGCCGTGCCGCGTCCCGTACATGCACAAGGTGGTGCGCGGGATGAGGATACGCCTTACCTTCTATTCTAGGGACTGATCAATAGGACTGAGTCATTCTGTCAGGCTCCCATGCCGGTCGCGTCTGCCGTAACCCAGTATCACAAGGATGTCAGAGGCTGGAGGCGTAGGTCCAGGTGGAATGTTTCAAAATAACTATCAAGGTATAACAGACAGGGACACTTCGCTATTCGTGGATATCTTAGATACTCCCCTACATTCACACTTGCTCTAGATATTTAGTTGCATACACACATGGGGCACTAAGCGTCGTTACGAACAGGCCCAAAAGTAGGTCAGCAATGTCCCTTGTGTTCAAAGCATGCATGAATTACGTGCCAGGGTCCAGGGATCGCCGCTAGCTTCGGAGGAAACAGTCCCGGGCCTTGCATTCGGCCGAATGATAATATGCGTCGTGGACTCGTGGCAATTCGTGACACATTCAGTAATCAGCACTAGCCAGAGTGCCCATCGCCGTGGTCAGCCGAGCTTCTCAAGGAAGCAAGCATGTGGAGAAGGAAATTCTCATTGACTATTCTCAGGCAAGAACAACTCGATGAACCGCCTCGGGAACAAGACCAAGGTGGGCACAGGAACCTTCAAGGGCGCGAGGCGATTGCGTGAGTGCGGTGATGTATTTCCAAGTCTGCCTCCGCCTAACCTCCTCCGAATCCAACGTCCTTGATTACCACGTGCCGTGCGGCTCGGCTTGTCCTGCAGGCGTGTTAGCACTCGTACGCCAGCCGCTGCGTGTTGTCGGCTTCATGCCCTTGCCACCCGCATGGGTCGTCAGTCGTTCAGCGCCTGCAAATGAAGGCACTGATGTCGCTCTGGTAAATATAGCCGGTGGTCCACCGACAAGTTTGACCTTTGGGGCACTGGTTCAAAAACGGGACGCAAAACTGCACCTGGCGCTTGTCGACATCTTGCTGCGCCGCCTCGGCAACAACCGGTGCACTCGTGGCACACTGGGCGAGCCCAAGGGCCAGGAAGACGGTGGACAAGTCGAGTCTCATGGTGGTTCTTTGTGTTCGTGTTGTTGTTTCCTGTAGTGCTGGTAGATCTCTGAGGTGCTCTGATCTGGACAGAAAACCGGGGGGGCGTTCTCTCTTTTTCATATTCGCGAGTGAGTGAATTAGGCCGTTATTGTGGTAATACGACTCGCAGAGCTTCCTGTTTCGAGCCAGATCTATGGTACCATGCGCGTCATTCCGTTTCTAGGGGCTGATCTACAGGACTGAGTAATTCCGAAAAAAATAACCTTGAAAACTGTCACCCGCATTATGCAGAATGAATAGATGCTCAATGTGTGCATGCTGCTTGATAGGACGCTTTGGGTCCTGCTGCAGCCCAATCACAGGTCCCTCCGCGATGGTGGAAGATGTATGCTTTCGTGAGACTGGTATTATTCTCGGATGCTGTGTAGCCTTGTCGAATGCTGGATGGGGATTAGTTTGATCTCAGCTTTAGAGCTCGGCTAGCACTGGGTTCTCTGGCTGGTGCCTTTCTGCCACCAAGATCTGCACCTCCAGCCTCCGACAAGTGCACACATGCGACTGGACACTTGCACTTGAGCCCAGTCCGAAAACAGTCCAGCGATGCCCCTTGTGCTCAATATACATGTACGCAATGTCTTGATTACGTGCTGAAAACTGCCGCTGGCTTTGGGAGTCCCACGTCTCCTGTTCAGCCGAGCGATGAGCATCTGGCATTTCATGACACATTAAGCACTAGACTTGTGCAAAACGCAAGTACATTGAATATGCATTGAGTATTCTGGGATACGAGTATCCTGACCAGAGCCGTCTCGGGAGCAAGACGTGGGCACAGCAATCGCCAAGGGCGTCACACGATTCCACCGGGTGCCCACGCCTTGCCAAAAACAAGTCTGCCGGCCCCTTGACCTCCTTCGCATACAACACAGTCGCAACATCCTTGATGATCCAAGGACCGCTTGGTTCGACTTGTCCTGCAGGCATGTTAGCTTTGAGAGCTCTAGCCCGCTTTGTGTTGTCGGCGCGAGTTCTTACTACACGCATAGGTCGCCAGTCATACGCTTTAGACACATCGGAAACCGAGAAGAGTGGTGGGAGGAAGAAGCGCGCCGAACAGGCACCTTTTGCCTGCGGGGCATTCGTTCCTGAACGGATTGCAGCGCTTCTCGATGTGGGCGAGGCCCGAATCGTCGACCGGTGCGCTCATGGCACACTGGGTGAGGCCAAGGGCCAGGACGACGGTGGATAGGTCGAATCGCATGGTGGCTTTGTGTTTGTGGCGTTGTTTCTTGTCGTCAAGGGCTAGTAGATGTCTGAGATGCTCTGCTCTGCTCTGGACGGCAGTCGTGGAGACGCCCCTTTTCTTTTTATATTCCTATGGGACAGTGTCCATGTTCCTACTGTATGTGATAGTGAACCGGGCCTTGATCGCAGCATCATGACTGACTTGCGAAGCGTCCCGTTTCAAGACGGATCTGTGCCATCATGTGCTTCGTTTCTAGTATAGGCAGTGATCTGCAGGATCAAATCATTCCGAAATGAAAGAGATAAGCTTAAGCTTGCATGAAACGATCCTATCGAGCCTCATGATGCAGTATGACTAGATGCTTAATGTGTGAAGTCTGCTTGTTGGCTTCCTTCCATGTTCCTTTGCCTTCATGTTCGCCACGGGACGCTTTTGGTCCCACTGCCGCCGAATCACAACTCGCTTTGTGATAGTGGAACATGGACGCTCATTGCGTACCGTGATGCTGATATCATCCCCGGACGCCGGGCATCCTCGTCGAACGTTGTTGATGGTAGAGCACGTGCTGGTTGCGCTGCCTCTCGCGTGTTACGCACAGGGACGTTTTGTTTGTGGAGCACTGGGAGCGGATTTCCAAAACCCCAGCATTTCCGCGACCATCATCCTTCCGTTCCGGCATGCAGCGGCGGCGCGGCAGCAGTCGCTTCGCACGAGACCAGATCACTCGGCCGGCGGGGATAAGCCTACGGATACAGTAGCTCAGCTTTAGACAGATCCCGGTGTCATTGATTGGACAAGCGGGAAAATACCCCTGGACAGCGGCCGCCTCCCCCCCCCCCCTCTGGGCGGTCCATCCCAGGGCCGCCACGCGTGGTGGATTTAAATTACGGAGAAGAGCTGAACAAGACAACACCAAGGAACAAACGTGCAGATGCTGACTCCACTGGGTAAGCAGCCGTCAGCGACAGGCACGCGTCGTGGTGGTATTAGTCAGTGATCAAGTCCAAGCCAATGTCTTGGCCGCCGAACCGAGTCGGGGAGGATTCATGTTGGGAATCGAATGTGCGTGCACATGCTGGCCGGAGATGCACGTCCTCGTCCGAGGTGGTGCAGAAGCATCAGACCTTGCGGTGAAACAAATAAAAACACGCAGGGCGGGAGCGGGGGTCCAGTGCAGACCCCAGACCAACGAGCAAACTTGAATGTGATGCTGCCATGGGGCATGGAGCAGTCATGAACGTGAACACAGCTTCACTTACTCAGACCGACACAGCACCACCTGCAGATGGTCACGGCGTGGCAACCCAACCCGACCAAGGCGCCAACATGTTCCACATGATCCACAGTACCATGCGCAGAGGAAACTGATGCCAGATCCTGTTGGAGCGAGCTTCCATCAAAGACCGCAGGGACAGGAGATGACAGTTGCAATTGTATGCAACTGGCCAGCACCTGCATCCCAGAAATATGCTGCAAACGACACGCCATGATTGTCAGTGAGCCATGGCACACGACACGACCAGGTTGTCACCGAGGAAGGGTCAGCCAGGCGTCGCTCGCACAGATCCAGCATATTGCTCTGGGACAAGTTGGCCTAGATTTGGAATCAGAGGCCATCGCATCGCTTGCCAAACCAAGCGCCTCTCCACGCAGAGTCCAACACTCTCTTCACGCGATGTCGTACAGTCGAGCATGAGCTCGTCAACTCCGAATGCGCCCTTTCGTTGCAGCCGTGTGGAGTGAGACGGAATATTCGTCACTCGCTTAGAATGGTCGCACTGCTGGCACTGTCCAATGTGAGGACCATCGGCCGCCGTCAAACCAGACCGGTCCTCGTAGGCTTCGACAGCCCTGCCGATGATCCGGACCACTCGTGTGACACCCGTGCGACGATACATCGTGGCATTGTCCTTGCTTGGAACACACGCCTGCGCTGACCATCCGCCACAGCTCACCCCTAGGAGGCGGCTCAGATGCCACCAAGTTAGAAGCACCGCGGACTGCAAGGCAGCCTCACCTGCATCTCCCATACTTGTAGGGCAACACAAGAGGTTTCCAAACTTGTGCTCGCCGAACAGCATGGACGAATCGACGTGCGTAGACCGACTTCAACACTGCAGACGCACTTCTTCCCTTGGCCTTTCTGTGGTGAGGTGTCGAAGCACCACTGGTCGAGAGCCTCCCATTACACAAGAGCTTTCAGTACACCGAGGAGCGGCGTGGGTAACATCTCGCCTTGCACAAGGACGCCCAAGTGCTGGAGGGAGCGCAGAGAAAGGGCATAAAAAGGCATCTGTCTCCCGTGCAAAATATGAGGGACACCACGCAACTCATCAATCACCCCCGTCGATTCTGGCAAAACCCCTAACGAAACGGACAGACCTTGTTCACCATGCGCTTCCCCATCGCACTCCTCGCCTATGCCGCTGTGGCCGCTGCCCGTCCCTCAGCGGAGACCTCTGAGAATGACCTCGTCCTCCTCAAGGCCAAGGCTGCGGAGGCTGACTTTGAGGCTGCGATCGCTGAGCGAGATGGCATGCCCATTCTAGACGCCCGTATCGACGCCCACGAGAAGGAGGGCCGGACCGTCAACCTCTCGCCGGCCAACAACCCTCGCGACGGTAGGTCCTTGGCTGTTGCGCGCACAGGGACAACTCATCATACTGACACGTATGCCACAGGCTTGCTTCCCCGCCAGTGCACTGGCTCCTGCACCTGCCGGCCCGGTCTCCTTGGCCTGTACTGCGGCTACTGCACCGTGCCCTACGATGCCGTCACCTCGTGTCGGTCTGGCTCCTGCTTCAACAAAGTCTACCAATGCGGCTCTGGGAGCGCGTGCTGCTCGTACGGCTATCGTAGAAGCTGCGCCAGACGCCAGGGCCCTTGCAACGGTTGACAGGTTCAATTCACTCTTTGAGCCGCCTTAGATGCTATTGTTGCCCGAAGTCTCACGTCATGGGTATGATCAGACTGGCTGTGGAATGGACACCACCATGTTCTCCGGTGGAGTAGCAGGCTCACTACAGTTCTGATGGCTCGCATGTTTGCTTAGTGAATCCAACACGCGTTAGAATGTGATCAGTCCCTTCTTTGGATCTAAAACGATGTAGGGAGCGTTGGTGTCGGGTAATCTGTCAAGGACACCAACACTGACTGCAAATGATGACGCGCGTGTGAGATGTCAAAGAAAGATACCATGGAGTGCATCTCGCGCCTTTTTGCGTGGGACTCGAGAAGCTGTTCGCTTTCGTAACGACATTGACCCGGCCGCACAAAGAGCCACAGGCCAACCAACGGTCTCTGATTGATGATGCTTTGCAATGCTTGAGTAGCAGGTCAGGTCCCAAGATCCCACAATGCTCCATCCCGTAGCCCATCGTGACGAAAGTTGTGCGCGCGCACGATGGGAACTTAGGCTCTGTTGAAGCAAAGAAACAGGATCACGGGCCTTACTTGGATATCAATGACGAAAAAGGGGGTAGGCGGGATACATGTAGCTAGGAGAGGACAATACCAGCAAGCAGCGTCCCCAAGTGAGAGCAATCAGGACAAAATTGGACAGTGGAAAGCTCCACAGAGAGGCCCATTGCAGTCGTCGATAATGGCACGAGTGATCAAGCGGCGCATAGCCCGGATTGTTGGATAGCTTGAATCGGTGTTCCTGGCGTGTTGAATGGGGACAGGTCGGCATAGCACTTTCACCAGCCGCCGGGTAGCAACGACTGAGGAACACAAGACAAAGCCGCACGTTGCGCGCAGGGCTTTTGGTCCTCCGACGATTGCGCATGCCCACGTTCATAGCCTGCTAAGCGACATTGCTGCTTCGCTGGATGCATCTGCATCGCCACGACAGCGCAGCCAAGCCACGTGGATAGATCAACGTCGCTTCGAGCTGGCGCGACGCCTGCTCCAGAAGAGAAGAGCCGTGCCAAATTGATTGCGGAATGACTCTTCAATGCCCGGGCATCTCAGTGTGCGGCGTGCGTCGACCCAGCTCGCTTTACCCACCACGAAACGAACTAGGACATCATCATCGGAAGCCCCACCTAAAGGTGGTGCGTTGCCATTCGGTGACAACTTCAACCTTTGGTCCTCAATCCTCTCACAATTCTTGTTACCCACAGCGCCTTGTCCTAGCTGAGCCACGAGTCAACATGGCCAAAACATTCATCGTCACCGGCGCAAGCAAGGGCATCGGCCTCGCCGTCGCCAATCGCCTCCTGTCACAGGCTCATAGCGTGGTGCTTGCCGCGCGCTCAGGCGATCTGCTGGAGAAAATCAAGGCCCAATCGCCCAAGCAAGTGGAGTACGTCGCCGGTGACATGACCGACGAAACCGTATGCAGTCCATGGCTCAGCACGCGTGTACCTGTGTGGCTAATCATGATTACAAGATCCCAGGGAAGCTGGTCGCCCTGGCAGTTGAGAAATTTGGCGGTTTAGATGGCGTGGTCATCAATCACGGTGTGCTCAGCTGCAAGAAATTGGCCGACTCGTCCGTCGACGACCTGAAACATTTGTACAATGTCAATGTATTCAGCAACTTCACCATGGTGAGCTACACTCCACTACATGCGCCAACTACAACCGTCACTGATACTCGCAGGCCAAAGCAGCCCTGGCCGAGTTGCGCAAGTCAAAAGGCTGCCTGATCTGGGTCTCGAGCGGCGCCTCGACCAAGGCCTACGCGGGATGGGGCGCCTACGGATCATCAAAGTCTGCGGTCAACGCACTTTGCGCGCACATGGCTTTGGAAGAGCCCGACATTACGTCCCTGTCGCTGGCGCCGGGTCGAGTCGACACAGACATGCAGGCCGCACTACGATCAGAGGGCAAGGATACCATGGGCAAAGCGGTGTACGAAGACTTTGTCGACGCGTACCGCACGGGCAAGTTGCTCAAGCCGGAGCAGCCTGGCAACGTAATTGCCGCCTTTGTGGCCAACCCGGATATCAGCCTCAGCGGCAAGCTGGTGAAGTGGAACGATGAGGCAATGGCTGCGTTCCAGCAGTAGACCTGTCTTTCAACACGAGTTAGCAAACTGTATAGATTGAGGATGAAATAGAGAATGGTGGAGGGGGATTGCAAGTCAGTCGAAAGATGAAAAGCTCTTATTTATATCCACATGGGTGCGTTCAGTATTAGCATGGAATAAGTTGTATCATCATGCAAGTGTTGGGCCAGGCCGTCGAGGAAAATCTGCAAAATCTTACCTGTTCATAATTCACCAGAAGGCCGGACACCGGGCGCAAAGTGCTGCGAGACTTTGGTCGCATTAGCGATGCCAGGAAACAAGAGGCCAAGCATGCACGTTGTTGTCGCTCAGGCTATCGTTGTTCTCCGTCACGAGGGATCGGTATTTGATAGTACCGTATAGCAAGGCATCATGGCGGCAACGTGCAGGTACTTGCTGGATGATCGCTTACTTTGTCTGTTGAGCATTAGCATAGGCCCCTCCTGATTGCAGCAAGAGCGAATGTGTGCGCGTCAATCAGCAAACGTCTTTTGGCTAGACAATGTCAATCAGCACCAGAGGCTTGTCGAACCTCTTAAGACTGGGGCGACAACATATATCATCATAGAAGCGAAGGAAGCGGTAGAAGAGACTTACAAAGTCATTCATGATGGACGCATTGTCACGCCGCGTGCTGCGTAGAGAGAGGCGCGAGTCTAGTGTTGACTGTTGAAGAAGAAGAACCTGCGCGAACGGAGTGCAACTTTTTCGACTTTTTGGTGGTTCGGAATTGTGGGGACGTGGTCGTGGCTCACCGCAGCAGACAGTCACATGGCGCCACAATGATGAGCTGGCGCCACAATGGCAGCTTGGAGGCAACTGCACCTATAATATGGCGGCCGGGCCCCTCGTCGGGGCAGCTGTGGATTTGGAGGTTCATTTCATGCACGCGACGCGACTCCCTCACTCGACTGACAAGGACTCAGCACATCACTCACAAAGAACATACAAACCTTCCGTGAAAGGTCGCATTTGGAGATCACCTCTAACCATCCGAGCACTACATCTGTTTTTTTTCCGTCGACCATTTCCTGTCCTTATCAAGTCGACTTACACCCCGGCTACACAGTGCAGCGACGAAAGAGGCAACACAAGGTTACACTTACACCAATGTCGGACCACGAGTTTGGGGGTAAGATCTTGATTTTCCTTCAACAGTCACGCAAACATCTGGATGGCCCATGGCACGAATATACGTGTTGTCATCGTCAATGGAACCATGATTGACTGCAAGCGCAGCATCTTGGCGGCAACAAGCAGAGCGTGTCTTGGGCAAACAGTATTGCTCATGAGCCTCGTCATCTTCTTATATGTGTAGACGTCTCGCTGCTCTCAACGCATGGGTACATTTACATTTACTCCATTGAGTAACGGACATGTGGATGCCCTGCCAAAGTCCATCCTCTGCACGATACCCATTTCGTTCCCAAGAAAAAAGGTTCATTTCTTCTGCCTACAAGTGCAATGCGTTTGAGCAACCAAGACAAGTTTTGGAAACGCCTCGATTCATCATGTAATCACGTTGATATTCACTTACTTTGTGCTGCGTCCTGACAAACAGTGCGCTAACGTATTTTCAGGGAATGATGACTTGTCATTGCCAAAGGCCACCGTCCAGAAGATCGTCACAGAGATCCTGCCAAGCAGCACGGGTCTCTCCTTTGCCAAGGAGGCCCGCGACGTGCTCATTGAGTGTTGTGTCGAGTTCATAACCCTCATATCATCCGAGGCCAACGAGATCTCAGAAAAGGAGGCAAAGAAGACGATTGCATGCGACCACATCACCAAGGCCCTCGAGCAGCTGGGCTTCACAGACTATGTCAGCGTGGTCATGGAGGCAGCGGCGGAGCACAAGGAGGTGCAGAAAGGGCGAGAGAAGAAGCAGGACAAGTTCGCAAACAGTGGCATGAGCATGGAGGAGCTGGCCAGGTTGCAGGAGGAGCAGTTTGCGCAGGCTCGGGAGCGGCATGGATGATTTGACGGTGATTTGAAGCATAATGAGGCGTTATTTAGGCAATTTTGAAACCAGGGATCGGGCTGGCGGTTTGCTCCCATCAGGACCACGGGTCATACACGACTTTTAGTAGGCATGGGCGGGCGATCTTAAGCTAGACTAACGCTGAGCCGAATGTAGGGTGCAAATTCTCCCGTGCACGCACCAAACAAGGTGCAGAGCGTTCGGTTTCTTCTGAACCACGGTGAGGCTTCAATCCGATCGCCTGCCCACCTCAAACCAGATAGTCTCAGCTGGAGAAGCGAGAGCCTGGCTGAGACCGAAAATGTGAAAAATAAAAATAAATCCAACGCCAACTTGATGGTTAGAGACGAATACTACGTTTTGCAATCACAACGAATGACCCATGTCTTTCGACAATCGCCACCGGACAAGACCCTGCACCACTTTCGTCATGCAGCCAGGCTGCCAGACCCAGATGGCTGCTCCGCATCTGCATGCGAATCCCGCTCGTATTGTTTCGTGATTCTCTTGGCCCTTCAACTTCTCCCCCAAGCATATGCGCTCGCTCTCCAACGCTCTTTGTAATCTCCTCACCGCCACCATAGGTCGGCGTCGCCGCGACAAGCACAAGGACAAAGGACCCCGCGTCCCTCGTCACAAGATGGGTCAGGAGGAGAGCTCGCTCTCCGACGGGGCCCCCGTCACCTTGGCCTCAAAGGACCTGCAAGGTGTCGCAGACTACATCAACTCGGGTCGCGCAAAGCGTATTGTCGTTCTGACAGGCGCTGGTATTTCCACAGCCGCAGGCAGTACGTGAGCCGGTAGAACAGTATGTAGTCACCGCAGGGGCTGACGCGACTCTCAAGTTCCTGACTTTCGAAGTCCCGGCACCGGATTATACGACAATCTTTCGAGGCTCAACTTGCCGTACGCCGAGGCCGTGTTCGATATATCGTATTTCCGCGGGCATCCCGAACCCTTCTACGTCCTCGCCCGTGAACTCTACCCTGGCAAATTCCACCCCACCGTCTCTCATGCCTTCATTGCGCTGTTGGCGCGCAAGAACCTCCTAGACACCCTGTTCACCCAGAACATCGATTGCTTGGAGAGAAGAGCGGGCGTGCCTGGGGACAAAGTCGTCGAGGCGCACGGGAGCTTTGCGACGCAGCGATGCATCGACTGCAAAACGGAGTTTGACGGCGACAAGATGGCGGAGCACGTGGAGCGCGGCGATGTGCCTCGCTGCGAAGACGAGACGTGCAAGGGTCTCGTCAAGCCAGACATTGTGTTCTTTGGAGAAATGCTCCCCAAGCATTTCGATCGCGAAACCTACCGGCTGGCCATGGCAGACTTGGTCCTCATTATCGGTACAAGCTTATCGGTGTATCCATTTGCCGCACTGCCAGGCATGGTGCAAGAAGGCAAGCCGCGCGTGCTCTTTAATCAGCAGCGCGTGGGCGGGATCGGGGCCCGAAGTGACGACGTCCTCGCCCTGGGCGACTGCGACGCGCAAGTGCGCAAGTTTGCCGATGCTCTGGGCTGGAGGGACGAGTTGGAGGAGCTTTGGAAGGGCATTGTCGGTGAAAAAGAATCCAAGCGACAGCTCGCGCAGAGAAAAGAGCACGAAGAAGAGTTGGAGGACGAGGTGGCCAAGTTGACAGCTGATGTGGAGAAAGCCTTGCATTTCGACGACGAAAAGGACAAGAAAGATCTAGAGTTAGATCACGATCACGACCACGATAGACAACAACTCATACAGGAGGACGCAACCATCAAGGGGAACAAGGAGGAGGCAAGATCGGAAGAGGAGCCCAGGGCGGCAGCACAGCCAGAATCCGCCTCGTCACAACTGGACGGCGATGATTTGCGGATGCGCTCCACGGGAGAGTATGGAAAGGATGCGGCGCGGGCGCACACATCTGCGGAGGTTGCTCATGTAGAGGCGAAGAACGAGAATAGCAAAGTGGCCGAAGATGGGCCAAAGGACAAGCCAGCTTTATAATACGCATTTGCCTCATGGATGAATGAAACACAACTACCCAAACGCCCTGGGCGCAATCCGCTTACAACGACGACCGCATCAAAGACCACTGTCGATCTGGTCGGGGATGTTCGTCCCTGTCCAGGCTCCCCATTCCCGACACGTCTCTGCGACGACACCGGGTATTCTCATTCCTCTCACCTTGTCCTCGCCCGTGAGGAACTGCACAAAGAACCCAGCACTCACGTGCCACGCAATGTGACAATGGAGAGCCCACATGCCCGGGTTGTCTCCCGCGTCGAATTGCAGAACAAGATGGCCAAATGGTCGTACTTGAATGACGTCCCTTCGCTGAGGATTGCAAGGTCTCACGGCGGTACCATTCCACGGATCGAGTCCCTCATACAAAATGTACATGTCAAAGCCGTGCATGTGTATCGGATGTCTAAGTTCGTCAGCATCGACGCGAATCGGGGTTCAGGTGCTTGGGCACTAACGATACAGGGTTGTTGTTGAAGAGGTTGATCCTGACACTTTTGGCATTTCCAGTGCGGCGGACGTTCCACTCCTCGTCAAAGGTGTAGTTGCTCAAAATACTCAAGAGGAGCGGTGGGCTGTTGTAGTTGCCCCGGAACGACACTCCGTCGAAGGACCACAGTTTGATGCCAGATTCGTTGACGAATAGCTTGATTTCCATATCGTATGTCAGGTCTGGCTCGGGCAGAGCAAGCTCCATGACAGGAATAGTCTTTTCGAGACCGTCATTCGTGCAAGTCCCCGGATCGGGAATGTCCCAAGCCTCAGACTGCGGTACACTGGACGTATCCGCATCGTCATAGTAAATCACCGCCAACGCGTCGTGGTTCTTGGCGCGGCTGCAGATCTTGGAGCTGTTGCTCCTCATGTAGTATGCATCGAGTTCGCCATTGGCTTCCACGATCACGTCGCTTCGCTGTCCGATCCCCAAGGTGACAACTTCAGTTTCGTACGGTTGGACGGGCACAAAGTCGTTGGCAACAACCGTCATGCTGTGTCCGTCGATCGAGAACCGCTGCAAGGTAGCCGCGCCAGAGTTGATCAACCTGAGCAAATGCTTCTTCCCCCGCTCAAACTTGAATTGAGAGACACCAGCATCGCTCACGCAGGGCGTGCTGTCTCCATGGTTGACTGTCGCGCAATTAAAGTTCATTTTCCCGTTGATCAGGTTGTTGTCTGCGATCACTGGGGTGGAGTTGACGGCCATGGTCTGTTGCACCAACTTGAAATACTCCGCATGGTACCAATCACTCAACATGACTGGGCCCAAGTCAACATCATAGTCTGCCACCTTCGGACCATGGATGACAATGGGCCCAGTCAAGCCACCTGCATACTGCGCAGAGTAGTGGGAGTGATACCACGTGGTCCCGTATTGATCGGCCTGGAAAACATACGTGAACTCCTTTCCGGGAGCAATAGGACATTGTGTAACGCCAGGAGAGCCATCCTCCCATGGAGTGCCTTTCTGTAGGAACCCGTGCCAGTGAAGAGCAGTGCCCTCTTCTGGGGCGGTGATGTTGTTGCGCACAGTGACTTGAATCGTGTCGCCCCAATTAGCCTCGATCAGCGGCCCTGGGAACGCGCCATTCACCAGAAGGACGGGCTTGTCATATCCGTCTGGAGCGATCACATCTCGGGAAATCGTGAAGTCGTAGCATCGAATGACGCCGGTATAAGGGACCACTTGATAGTAGTTGGTGTGGTTGGTCAAGTGGCTCCATGGGTATCCGTTTGGTAGAGGATTATTTGACAAGAACGCTGGCAGGGTGGCTGCCGCAAGTGTACCGAGGAGCGACTTCCTAATGTCAAGTCAGCCTACGAGAACAATGAGCAGCGCAAGGAATGGCTTTACCCGTTTGTTTTGTTCTGATGCGTCCCTCCCTGAACATGTCCAGGGTGATATGGCTTCACGCCACCTCCGATGGTATGGCTTGGACGGTTACCCATGTTGATGGACCCCAAGGTTGGCGCAGTAGATAGCGTAGCCTTGAAACAAGCCCGTCGATGAATCGCAGACGAGTCTGGCTTTTTAAGAATATGTTCAACTGCGTCGTTTCCGCTACTCCAAGACGTAAGGCGAACTTATAGTTGCGCCGTGCCCCATGGCCCCATGATGATCGTGTGGTGGCTACCAGGGGCTGACAAGCACTAGCTGGGATATCACATCGCACAAAGACGACCAATGTAGTAGCCGTCAGCTCGTGTGATGTTCTTGAAAACATCTGCGCCAGTGTCGGGTTGACCGAATCTTGGCATGATCAACCCGGTCTCAAAACGGCTTCCATGGCGATGTAAATCAAGCATACGGACCGCACCTCTTCGACCACCTGCAAATAGTATCATTTTCATGTCCCGAATGCCCATATTGGCGAATGCGACTCTCGGCGACGTCGATTGAAGAAGCTTGGCCACCTGTCCTACGCCGAAAGCTTGCCGATTCCCGAGGAAACATCTTGGCAGTCTGCTCCATTCCTAGACATGATCACGGACGCATATGATCTTATGGTCTTGGACACAGTCAGCGGATGATCGCCGAGCAAACAGCAGAGCTCATGCACGTTCCGGCCATGCCGTGACCCCGGACAAGGGTTAAAGGCACTAGGCAATCCAGTCCTTCGGGCAGGCTTTTGACTTGAAGTCGACTCGACGTCTTACCTGCATACACGAGTCGATGGTAATTACTTCGATGCGGTGCGAGGTGAAACAGAGCGAGGCTACCCTCGTACCACCAGACATCCTTGGTCAGGTTGCGCTCCCGAAGAGGTATTCTGAAAGATGGCCATTGATGGATGACACAATGCGCTTTGATTTTGACAGATACGCATCTAGATTCCCTCTCTTGACCTGGCGAGACTTCAGCGTTCCATCGCGAATCCCTTGTTCCCTGTATAATCCGCTGTATAACTGTTCAGTATCAATGGATGATGCGCCTCAGGGTCGCACAGCATAGAATCTCTCCTGTCAGCGGATGTATTCGAGAGTCAGATGCCCAAGTTTTCAGCCCCACGGCCGGCCCGATAGTGGCAGCGCATGGCGCCGCAAGGCGACCGCCCAACGAAACATTCGGTGACACCCTCAAATCTTGGACAACAAAATGCACGAGACTCTTTGAGAAACCGCATCAGAGTGAATCCGCGATGCGCAAGCCACTGGGGGCTTCGATCGACCAGAAACGGAGCTCTGCGTTTCCCTGCGGAATGGTGGCGGTCGCGGAGAGAGCTCGTCGACAACAAAAAGGACCGCTGGATATAACGAAACAATATGTCGTATTATACATCACTCCTAATCGTACCCAACACTGACCGCCGATGTCGTCGTTCGTCTAGTCTCGCTTCCACGCCTGGTGTGATCGCCAGATTATCGGTCGTCGTTGTGCTTGCAAATACATTTCGCGGATTTCGGGGTCAGCCACGTCTGTGCGAATGACGCTTCCGACACCCATGAAGAAGCTGTGAATATGTCAGCGCAAGATCATCACCGCCTGACCAGGGAAAGCCGCGAACCCAAAAGTGGCACCCGAACCGGCCATGTATTGACCAAGCGTGCGCATCACGCCGTTCGTGCCCGCGCCGTAGCGGAAAATGTTGATAGTTCCGTACATGAATCCGAGGATGCAGCCAACAGCTACCAAAAGTTAGCCAAAGTCTTTGACATGGAAGGGCCTGCCATACTGCCGCCCATCATTGCGCCCATCTTGACTACTTGCGATTAGCTTCATCCTTCATGCAGAGAAAGCGGACGTACGCTTGTCGAATGTTGACGGACCGGCCTGGCCGTGGGGGATGTTTGCGACGGGAGGCATCTTGCAGATCTTGTTGTGATGTGATGTTGTTGCTTCTTGGATCGGTTTATGATTTCGACTTCCATGTAACTGCTTCCCCAGCTTTCATAGTGCCCCACTTCTGGCACTAGTAGTACTTTTGGACAGCGGCATAAAGTTTATGCGTGACGGGAATACAGTGCCAAGAACACAGTCCGCATCGCCATCCTGGTCACTTTCACACAGTACATCACGTGAGCAAAGGTCACCAGTAGTTCGATGCTTGATTTCATCCGTGGCCAGAGATTCCAAAAGATATTACAAATATGGTCTTCTGCTTTACTAAGTCTTTTGTTGCCGAGCGCACGTGAATTCTATGCGTTTCCTCTCATAGCTTGTCGTAAAAGCGATACTGGCAATCTCCTCAGCATTGCAGGCGCGTGTCCCACTTTTCCTGCCCGTCCCCCAGGCAGGTCCAGCTTCACCACGCTAGGCGGCGGTTAGGGACACCTGGGCAAGACCCAAAACCTTTCTCCTGACGACCGGCCATCGCGACTGCTCGAGATCTCGCGAGCGACGTTCATAATCGCGAGAATATTTTCTAGTCTCAAATGTATGTCTTATTCAACTACCTGCGACCGAACATTCGCCACCTCGCAAGTGTGGCTCCTGCCCTGGGCTGCGCTTCAATTGACCTGCCAGCTCCACGACAAGACCTCCTTGCTGACGCACCTTGACCATCAGAACACATTCATCAGCAAACGGCGTTGACGATTTCGAAGCGGATTTTAAAAATTTTGACGGCCCTGCGTGGCCTTGCTCTGGCGTCGCCTCCCCAGAGTCCACCGCCGTGGCACTGTTGTCGATTGTTCCTGAAGCCCAACGCACCTTCCCGCCATCGTTCAGTGAGCAGCAATTCTCATGACTGCAGTCGCGAGCTCTCGGACGTTGGCCCCGATATCTATACCAGCATGGGGTTCTACTGACGGCAAGAACTCAATGAACGCCGACGACGCGAGAGGCATGTTCGTGCCGCGCAAAACCCCTTCGCGCTCCAACTCGTCCTCATCCCTCTCTTCAAGCACCTCCGCCTCGTCGGCATCCACGGCCTTGACGAACGCGTCTCAGTTTTCTGGCACAGCAGCCTCTACAACATCGGACCAGAGCCAGTGGGCGGCCAATAGCGCGTCCAGGAAACGGCCACGAACGCAACCGTGGCCACCGAATAAGGGCGACGTGCAGCCGGACTTTTCTAGGTTGCCGTCGGGCAGACCAAACGGTATGCTCGCCGCACAGCAGCAGCAACAGCAGCAGCAGCAACATGGAGGTTTACAACAAAACGGGCCGGGCCCGCTTCAGCTCACGCCTCAGAGCATGATGTCAAGACCTACGGCGACAGACCAGCTGCCGCCTGGTCAGCCCGTACTTTTTCTGCTCTCACTGAACGGCACCTTTGAGCGCAAGACGATTGGTGTGCCTTTCGCGCCGGATGCTCTTCGTATTGGACGACAGACCAACCAGAAGACCGTTCCCACCGCTTTCAACGGCTTCTTTGATAGTAAGGTGCTATCGCGGCAGCACGCAGAGATCTACGCGGAACGAAACGGCAAAATATACATCCGTGATGTAAAGTCCTCCAACGGCACATTTGTCAATGGGACGCGTTTGTCGCAGGAGAATCGTGAGTCGGACCCGCACGAGCTTCAGACCGGCGACCATCTTGAACTCGGCATCGATATCGTTAGTGAGGATCAGAAGACCGTCGTTCACCACAAGGTCGCCGCCAAGGTGGAGCACGCTGGATTCATGAGCGCATCGAATAATGTTCTCGACATGAACTTTGGGGACCTGGACCCGGCAAACAGCGCCATGATGGCCCAGTCGGGTCCGCAGGCACGGGGACGTCAGGGAAATAATGCCGCCATGGCCAACAATGGCCGGATGGGCCAGAATCCACAGGCCATGAATGCGCAGAGTAACATGCCGCAACATCGCCCATTCTTCCTTTCGCCCATTGCTACAGATCAAATCTTGAAACGGCTGGCGGTAAGTGTGCTGGAAAGTCCGCCATGGTTTTCAGAACTGACAGATCGCTTCCAGAATGAAATGAGAGGCGCAAAGCTACAGGCGCAGGACCTGAACCGGACCAACCAGTTTATCAACACACTGTTATCAAAGAACGACATCAAAGACCTAGAGAAACCAGAAGCCCCTGAACCCCCCAAGACGCATCTGGTTAATGGCCTGCCCTTTCGTCCAGAACCCAAGTCGCGCTTCTCCGAGCCCCCGGCGCCGCCACCCCAGCAACCCCTTCCCGAGAAGCCAAATGCGCCTCACGTGAAGCGTGGCATGACGGAACGCTCTAAATCCGGACCGGAGGCAATCTCTCCCATCAGGCAGGACAACACATCACAGATCATTCAACTCACGGAAGCACTGAACAATGCCAAGCGAGACATGGACACCCAGACGGCTCGCATGAAAGAGCTCGAAATCATGTTACAGAAGGAGCGTGAGGCACGTGAGCTGGCAGAGAGTCTTGCCAAACGCCTCGAGGATTCTGCCAATTTGCGCCTCAACGGCTCGGCAACAGAGCCTGGCCCTACAGTGGACAAGAGTGCTGAGGTTGCAGTCGAGGATGATACGGCTCCGCCGACCGAGTCCAGCGCGCCCGTTGACACGCAGAGCGAGGATGCGAAATCGATTGCAGCCGCGCTGCAAGAACGCATCGACACAATGGACGAGCAGATGAGGAGCATGCAGGAGCAGGTTGCCCATTGGAAGGAGCGTTGCCAAGCTGCTGAGACCGAACGGGATGCTGATCGTAAGACCTTGGGCGAGATGGTGATGCAATTGCGTGCGGAAGAGGCTCGCCGCGTGGAGGAACAGAAAGAAAGACGCTCCAGATCGCGCAAGAGGCGTGCCGCAGTGCAAAACTCCCCTGAGAAGAAAGAGGCGGCAACGGCAGCGCCTGATACGACCACAGACGTGGCTCCGTCCGACGCAGAGGCCGGCGATAGCGACAGTCCGACTTTGTCCAGGGCTGCGACCATCACGCCGATGAACGCCTCCAAGACCGCGCCCACCAGTCCGCTACAGGCAGGTCTACCTTACGCCTCGGCGCTGGGCGTTGTACTCATAGGAATGGGCCTCATGGCATACCTCAACGGCTGGCAGTCACCACCACCAAGCATAGAGCGATGAGCATCTTTTTGTTTCAGGCCTACGCCTTTTACCGTTACTCAATGATAAGATGGATACGACATGCGACATGCGGACGCGCGACAGCACCTTCCCTTTGTATAAACACATTCGACGCTGTGTTTCTTCTACGGAATGATTGATGGGCCTCACCATGTCTGTCGTCTACCTCGTCTGTACAATGTCACAAGCGCAGCATGGCAACGTGTTAGGATCTCTCGAGCATTCATTATTTTATTCAACGGTTCTGCGATCCGTGGACCTTGTTCGGTCCACCTCAACTCGTGTCGTTTGACTGAGGCATGGCGGTGCGATATATGTTTTTGATGAAAGCGAGGGCGAGCGGGAGCCAGTATATGCGTAAGAGGCTCTGTTCAATAATGAGAATTTTCTTGCTTGAAGTGTCTTGTCTGTGCGTGTGCCTGATGTGTGTTGTCTAGCAAGTTTGCCGCGTTGTCTTGCACCAGGGAGAGGCGTCGCCGGCGTATGAAGGAAGCTGTCAACAACCCAAATTGAGGGTGTCGTGTAGCTACAATAAGAGGCATTGAAGAGCCAATTATTACGTACAGTCCTGTTTTCGAACAGTTTATCCAAGATGGGCAAGCGGAAAGATGTCATCTCTCACAGAATCGGTGCAGGGTGAGCAAAGCCAGCGTGATCCCGACGCCATGGCTGGTGGGGCGACACAGTTCCGCGACATTCCCAATCCCGGACCACCCAAGATTTCCTCGAAAAGCCGACATCATCACTTCTCTGTCTTGTATCCGCAAACACTCTAGAGCTTGCGCACCTCATTCTCTGGTGAAAGCCGACAAAACCAGAGCACCATTCTCAGTCATCGCCACCTCAGCAAGTAACAGCTGCGCCGTCACAGCGCGCCACGCCACGATGCCGACCTTCCAATCGAACAAGTTCCGGTCGTCGGGTGACATGAACCGCATCGGCATGCGGTACCGCGCGCTCATGAACAAGCACCCGTTTCTCACCTTTGGCCTGCCGTTTCTCGGCGTGATTATTTCGGGCTCGTTTGTGCTCACGCCGGCCACGGCCGTGCGGTACGAGAAGCACGATCGCAAGGTGCGGCAGATGAGCAAGGAGGAGGAGCTCAATGTGCGGAGGGCCGGGCGCAAGGTCGACATGCGGGAGGAGTACAATGTGAGTGGCGCCCTAAGGAAGCAGAGAAGACATGGGGACGAAACGTAGCTAACAATGACCTCAGCGACTCGCGGGACGAGACTTGGAAAACTGGGAGCAGCGACGTGTGGAGCGGTTCAAGGGTGAGAGCGACGGCATCCTACGATAGGGGAACAGCGTGCCACATGGGCTGGTCGCAGGACGGAGAGGATACACCGTGGGAAGTAAGGGAGTGCTCGAGCAAGGCGGTCTATCGCTCGCGCGGCCAGACAACACGCAGGTCATTCGAGCCTCATCGAGATGGCCATGCGCAAATGCTGACGCGAAGAGCACGTCGGGACATGCGGAAACACACCGGGCGCTTGCGTATCCAAGGGGCGCCTTGCGCGGGAGAAGCACAGCGATGCATGGACATCTCGCGATGTGGTCTTGCACACGGAAGACAGTCGCAACAAGGCCCGGGGAGATTATTGGTGGCAGAAGAAAACTTGGTGCGCGTCGTTTCAGATTCTTCTGCCACCTCTGATATCATGGATGGCAAGACATGCCGATGGCGACGACCTATCGGATCAGACGTCCCGCGATCGGCACGTCGTCTGATTGTACTATACTACCCCTGGGTGATTGCTGGCGTCATATGGTATCTGCAGATCTCTCATGGAGTCATCTCACGGAGTCTATTGTATAATTACTACAAGGCCTGGTTATTACAGACACGCTTTGAAGGCCGAGGCAGGGTCGTGCGGCCTGGATAGTGAGAATTGCAAAGATATCGCACGTAGCTATGACAGTATCTGTGATCTCGATCAAAACCTGGGAGCGCTCAAGATCAGGGGATTCGAGTCAACTTTCATGTTCATCATCTACAAGGGGGTGAGAGGATGCTCGCACCCGGAGCCAACGACATCCAGTCGTTTGACCGCGCTGTTTCAGAGCGCCAAGGTTTCCTTGTAGAGAGGTCACGCGAAATCCCCACGACGGGCACTAAGGGGCCGCGTACACGCCGCGTGAGGGTTATCCTGCAAGCTCTTTACTGGGTGGAATGCAGAGGACATGCGGCCTGTCTTATCTCGAATGTCAGATGTCTCGTCTCGGCGCATACACGACGTCATGCTGAGAGGGGGAGGGGTCCAACTCTGCACATGGCAATCGGCTTCCGAGTACAGTACACGTCGGTTCAGTGAGCACGGCGCCGGCGTTTGACAAGATCGACAAGAGTCGGCAGGCCGGACCCATGCAAGGACGATATCCGTCTGTGGGCGCCAGCAAGACACAGGTGCATGGCATCTTTGCTTGTCCTAATGATCGGATCTGATCGAAGACAATGCTGCGGGCTGGGCGATGTTGGTTCCTGACAAGGGGTACTCAAGACTCGATGTCGAGATCGAGTCAGTTCACCTTGTCTGCATGCTGGACACTAAAACTAGGTAGGCAAGTATTTCGTGCTCAGCATGTCTTTGGGCGCGGGCACCAATGGCATTGTGATGCATAGGCACACACGCATGTGTGTCAATCGCGGATTCGTGGGTCGAGGTACGGAGTACGCGGGGAGGAGGAGCTTTTCCTCCACCCTGGCAAGCAAGCATGCAACCGTGGTGCCTACACCGTAATGACGAGAAATCGATAACCCCTGATGACTGGGAGGGGTTCAGGATATCGCTGCTGCAAGGTACAGTGGAATTGCTGCAGAGCTTCAACCAAGGCAAGTCTTGCGCTCGATGCGAGTTCAGGCACATCTGCGTACGACAAGGCGCTTGTACGTAGAATCGTTATTTCCTTGTCTTTTCCGAGCAGAACCAACGTAGACAGGAATGCCAACTGAGGGGAGCTGTGGGCCGGGGTGAGGTGATGCCAAAGCTAAAATGGTCAATGGGATGCCGAACGGCGAACAGGTGAAGCTGCAGAATGCGATGGCTTGAACGTTGTTGGCGGTCGCGAGGAAGAAGGTTTCGACCAGGGCTGGTGATCTAGCCATCTTCTGACCAAGGTGTTCGCATGGCTAGTGCGCGGTTGACCGCTCCACCCGTGTGATCGGGATCTTGGCTTGGTCGACTGGGGGCGGGAAGAAGCCATCTCGGGCCTGTCATTGGATATAGAGCGGATGGGAGGTCACCGAGGTGTGGCAGCCGCTGTGCTACCTTGAGCGCCCCTGGTGGTGATCGTGGCGTATCGTCGTCTAGCCGACGGAGCAACCGAGCAAGCCCAGCGGACAGAGCATGATGCGGTGCGTACGTACGGTGCGTGCATCGAGTCGTCGTGCGAACCCATGCAGCGTGGTGGGAAACCCATCCCAAGGTGATGGGTGAAAAAGGCACTAGCGACGCTGGAAGCCATCATGTGAGCCATCACCATGCAAGGCACGATCGCCTAGCTGGCAGGCAGGCGTGCTGCAGGTTGGTGCCTGTACCTGCAGCAACCTGCTTGCTTCTTCTCGGCGAGATGAGGAAAACGCGGTGTCGCTGGCACATTGTGGTGGTTGCGAAGAATGGCGGGCCAAGATGGCGGTCAGCAAGCCCAGGCCCAAGCCGACGATCATCGCGACGGGAAGAAGGCTGTGGCTGCGTGCTGGGGGCTGCGCTCCTAGGTTAGGTGCTGCTGTGGGGGAGAGCGCCATCAGCGAGCGTCATGGTGATTAATTGCGACGGGAGGGTTCTAGGGTCCAGCTGTCCGGTCGCCAGCTGAGCTGGCTGAGCCTCGTCGCCGAGAGTATTGATTGGAGGCGCTGGGGGCCTGGCCTCGGCCATGTCCTGAGGCTGGCTCTCGACTGCTGGCTGTCGCAAGGAGATTACCGATCGTGCGAGTGTCAGCCTTTTGCAATATTATTGATGCATCTCGAGAGCTGAACAATAAGAATGATGTGCGGTCCCCATGCGACGTGGTCTGGGCCAAGGGGAGTTACGAAATGACTGCTGTGCAGAACGGAGTCGGCACACCAGCGCAGAGGCCTGCGATGGAGGGTATCTGAGACCCGTGACTCAGATCTAGGAACAGATCTAGGAACACTGGGCCAGGCACAGGAACAGGCACGGGCAGGAATGTCTCAGACCGCGAAAAAACAACTTGACAATCCTGCGCGCCGCGCACTTGCACGTGCACTTTACGCGTCGACGCGGCGAGGCTCGCTTTTCTTTTGGCAAAATGAGTAAACGCCCGTCAAATGCGAGTGGCGTCGTGGAAAATACCGGCGGGAGAGACCCTGAGGGTCGGGCCTGGTGAGAAACAGGATGATTGCAAGGGACGAAACATCATGACGTCCGTCGTCGCAAATCATGACCTGTCCAGCGCTCACGGCAGGTTGTTGCTGCGTAATTGCAGGTGTTTAGCGTGCCCAAGAGCGCTGCCATGGCCCCAAGGCTCCAGGGATGTGCCCGGCAGGCCACCGCCTGGGAGGTCCAGCCTAGATAGAGCCCAAGGCCACAGTGGACTTGGGCCTCAGCAGCTGAGGGCAAGTGGCATCCAATTTTTTTTCCTTCTTTTTTCCCCTGCTCCGTCTGACGAACGACTGACCGGGGACGCCAAGGCATCGTCTGATGTTCGGCTCCCACGGGGGGTGCATTCACGAACACGCACGCATGCACGCACTTAGTGCGCTTGGCGGTGGGGATCCACACCCACCTTGGGTCTCGCAACAGTCACCACCGCGCTGAGTGACTCCACATGGCCCGCAGTGGCCGCTGCCTGCCCAGGCGGCGCCTGCCCACCACCGCTGGCCGGCTCGATGAATATATACAGCATCATGTCCCTCCCGGTTCGCTCCATGGATCATGCACCCAGGCACTGAGTGTCAAGGCCTCATACACACAGCCAGCCATTGCCTTTGGGACCGTGGTTGAAACACAAACCATCTTCGACCAGACCAACACCCTCGACCTGCTACCCATCCATACATCACTGGGATACCCAGCACGTACACGATCCTCACCACACTCCACGCCCAGACTCCGACACAATGCACGTCCTCGGCCACAGCTTCTCCCAGAAGCGCAAGAACTCGAAGCGCCCGCGTGACCTCCACATCCGCAAAATCTCCTTCTCGGGGTCAACACTGTCCGGCTGCTCCCTGTCCTCATCCGACTCGACTGCCTCCGCCGTCACCGTCATCATCCCTCCGTCACAACACTCCGGCAACGCATACCAAATAGCGCCACCGAGACTCCACGAGAGGCCATTCAAGCAGACCCTCTCCCCTCAGCAACCCACGTACGACGCCGCCATCGAGGATAGCGACCAGGACAGCTTGGACGACATGGAGGAGGACGACGGCGATGACGACGTGGATCTCAACCAGTTCGTCATGGAGATGCCGCCGCACGCCAGCCCGGCAGAGGAGGCCTACTCGGCCGACACCACGCCCGACGCTGCCTCGGACTACTTCTTCTTCCGTCAGCAGGTGCAGCGACCAGCGGCGCAGTCACGGTGGTCCGAGTCGACCATCCAGACCATTCGCACCATTGAGGGCCTGCCCACGTCAGCACCCGAGGACGAGGACGAGGACAACAGGATCTCCGTCATGGAGACACCCAATTTCAGCTACAAGCGCGCCGTCTCGACACCCGCAGCCATCCAGCGACCTACCATGAAGAGCCTCAACAGCATCGAGGACTTTGTCAAGCGGGGCGGCTGGAAGCGACGCGGCATCGTCTTCCGTCAGGAGGAGGTCGACGCCGAGCAGTTCCTTTGAGGCTTGCCCCCTGCCTCCTTTCCTTTTCTTTTCGTTCTTCAAAAGTTTTCACGACGTACACTATGGTCTTTCTCCTTTCTGGATTTTCAAGCACGGAGTACGGGCACATGGGACATGCATGGTATGATATCAAGGAATGATATCTCGGACTGGGCTTCTCTCTGAGCAATTGGGTATTTTCATGATTTTCACCAAGATACCAACCACCACAGGCAGTGGTCTTTTCCGTTATGTGTGTACGGGGCACATTACATACGGAGGATTTTTTACGCTTTTTACATATTTCTCGTCATTGTAATCTCTAGTCGACCAACTTTGCTCCCACAAGAATGGACGAGCTCACCCTTCTCATGTCTGATTCCTCATTATGCCTGTGACACTTGCGACTCTAGCGCAATATGAGTCGCGGCGACACCGAAAAAAAAGTGTACAAGCCCTCCAGCTGAGCGCCGATGTACGAAACGGAGGTGTTCCGTTTCATCGCACTCGGCAATCGGGACGTGGGCCAGGTCCACAAGGCCCAGATCAACTCCGACGCGGCATCCGTCATTCACACTCAGCGCCAGCTCCACGATGTCTTGGCGGTGCTTCCCTTTACGAGGTCGCTGTGCCGGCATGCCACCTTGGCGCTCATGGCTGCGCATGCCTCGGCTTGACGTCGTTTCAGAATGGTCGGCATATTATAAAGAAGGCGAAATAGTAGCATCACCATGTGCATCGACTGGGGAGATAAAGACTGTCACCGTAGCATTGTAAAGTCATGGATCGGGATCGGGAATGGGAAAAGGGATTCGGACAAGTCCTGATGGCCGGCGACCTCTCCCTGCCCCTGCCCCTGTGGCACGTGTCCAGCTGGTCTCTGGCGATGGAATTCGGGAGCAACTCCGGGCCAGTGCCGTTCGGATGCTGCCTGGACTGGATCGTAGCGCCCGCTGCCAGCCTGACACGCCGTCAAGACACCAGGTAGAGTCTATTCTGGTCTGCTCCAGCATGACTAAGTTTGTCGAGACACTCGCAAGATCGCCATCGCTGCCAAGTACGTGCTTCAACCTTTCGGTGCCCAACACTCCTCCAGAGGGCATCCATGGACGTTGACGTACGAACCTTACATTAGTGCTCTTTCATGTGATGATAGCCAGAGCAACTATCGGCAGGGGGAGGCGAAAGTCTTCGGGACCTAGCGAACGTGCGCCCCAGCAGAAAAAAAAAATGACGGTGATCAGCAGAGTCAGCCAAGCCAAGCCAAGCCAAGCCAAGCCAAGCCAAGCCCTTCATAGCAAGGTTTTCCTCGTGCATCCCTCACGACACGACACGACGTGTAATTACTGACCGTCTGGCCTGATCGTCGCTCAGCCCACATTCCTTCGTCCAGGTCTAGAATGAAGGAAAAAAAAAAAAAAAAGTACTCCGTCCATTGACTCGCGTCGTGGGCGTGTCGCACTGGAATGGCAGTGGACGTTCGTGCACAAGGACCCTGGACCGTGGCGACATGTCTCAATCCTCGCCTTGCCGTGACAAGACGCGGGCTTGATCCTGCGTGCTCATCTAGACACGGTGATGGATGATCGTCTGAACAGAAAACTTGTTGGGCGCAATTTCCCCTATGCGTCGTCCTCATAGCCCCCAACGCCCAATAATTGGCACCTGGTCTTGCACCGTGCCCCCCCATGATCGTGAACGCAGCACGTTCTGCAGAGACAAGCCCATACACTGCCTTGGCCGATGGCCCGCCGTTCCTCAGATGCGTCAAATGTGCTCCTCTGATCCTTGGCCGGCTTCCTGGCAGCGGGGCACCCACCCGACCGGCCAGGCCACCTGTTCGCTCTCGTCGTGCTCATGGGCGGAGCGGAAATCTCGCAGCAGCGCGGACGTCTTCTCTTGGCATATGAATAATCGAGCAAGTTTCATCGTGCACGCACTGCAGAGCATGATCTGCCTCGATCTGCCTGGGGTCATCGTGAGCTCACGTCATCACGATGGACCTGCGGTGCCTGTCCACGCGCGGACCCAGCAGTTCCGAGCCACGACGCCTCGTAATGATCGTCTGGTGGCCCAAACGCCAATGTTGCAAGGCGATCCGACGTCAGCTCCGTCTTGGCCCTACCTCGCCAGCTCGAAACGCACGGTTCTAGATTGCACGTCGTGGCGCAAGCACCCCCAACTCGTCTCTCCAGAATAGCCTGCGTCAAAGCCTCATGAAGGATCAGCCTCCAGGTGGGCAGCCTTCCGTGCCCAATGCGGGCCCTGTCAATGTTGGATTGCCGTTTCCTGGGGACGTGCAGTTGGTTCTGGACCTGACTGTTTCGGAGTCCAGAGACGCGCAGCTTACCTTGCAGGGCTACTATCGAGCAACCTGAGAGGTTGCATTGCATGAGCCGCTCCTAGCGCATACATGGGCTCGCTCGCTCAGGCACCATGCAGACAGCGACCCTAGTGCTGGTCTGGGGCAGCATGCTCAGGTGAGGCAGCTCACGATACTTCATGGCTATGCTGCCGCTGGGCATCGGTCACGCAGGGCATGTTCAGCTGCAAGGTAGGGTATCAACACCAGCCGCGTTGATGACGGTACAAGTCGTCCGCACAGTTCTATGTACTCCGCAACTGGCACATCCTGGCAGTAACTGCACTCGCGAGCCGCGCCGCGCGGGGAGCTCTCCAGCTGGCCACATGTCATAGATTGAGCGTCGACCCCAGAATGTGCCGTTTCAAGGGGTCAATTCCTGGCCAAAGTGCAAAGTATCCTGCACATTGCTTCGAGTATGGTATCTTATGCGTAAGTACCTCCCAGTCCATGCACCAATTGGTGCCTCCCGTCATTGCAGATCCCAAAATAAACGCCATCATACGCCTAACATCCCAAGCATTGCACCGCCCCATTCCAACACAAGGCCACCCGTGCAGGCATCACCACAGCCGTCTCTGGTAGTATACTTTCTCGTCCGGCTGCGACAGCCTGTGAATCTCCTCCTTGATCAGCCGCCGCCTCTCCGCCCTCGTGACGGGCACCTTGCTGTTGGCCATGGGATCCGGGTGCTCCACCGCCCAGGACTTCTGCACCGCCTGCGCCTGGAGCGCCTCGAGCATGGCGAGCTTGCTGGGGGGCAGCTCGCTCTGGTCGTGATGGCGATGGCTGGACGGGCTCGCGTCCTGGACGGCGTGCTCCTCGCGCGGTGCGGCCGCTGCTGGGGGGACCTCGGGCTCTGGGACTGTCGCTGTCACCTCGACAATGACCTCTCGTTGCTGCGCTTGCTGGCTCTCGCTGGCATCGGCGTCGTTTGAAACCTCGACAATCGTTCCGTCCTCTAGCACGCGCGTCTGCTTCTGGAACTTGGCGGGCAGGTAGGTCTGGGGCGGCTTGGGCCTGGGCGCGCGCGGCTTGATGGCTGACCGTAGATCGCGCAATGTTCGTTGTTGAATGACATAGCCGCTGAGGAAGAGCGCGAGGGTGCACGAAACGACTGTATGCGTGTCAGTGCGTCCAAGGTCTGGAATGTGTGCTCGCGCTCGTGCGACGAGGGCGTCTCATGCAACGTACCGACCAGGCTGGTGACCAGCACCGACACTTGCGACGACGTGAGGAGAATTCTGCGCATATCGATGAATTTGAATTGTCAGCTATCACAGCAATGTGTAGAGTAGAGTGTCCAGCGTCGTAGGCGTGCGCATGACGATGCTGGTGCTTGTTCATGCATGTGCCTTGTTGACCATGTTGGCGGGGCAACAGACAAGCTACCCTGAACTTTTTGCATGGCGCCGCGTCGGACTTGCGATGGACGAAACGTGCGACGTCACCCGTCTTCGACACCTCGAAACGCGAGCGCATACTCTTTCGAACAGACCAAGATTCGACAGTAAACACAGCCCAACATGTCGGACTCCGTCCAGGTCGACGCCCGTCGCTTCCTCGACGAGCGCGGCTCCTCGGCCGCGCTCGCGCCCAACGGCCTCAACCCTGCGACCATTATGGAAAAGGCCGTCAAGGACCGCATCGTCGACTCCTATTTTTACAAGGAGCAGTGCTTCGCGCTCAACGAGGCCGACATTGTCGACCGCGTGGCCGATCACGTCTCCTTTGTCGGCGGCACGCTCGGCGGCACCCAGCGGCCTTCGCCGTTCCTCTGCCTCGCCTTCAAGCTCCTCGAGCTCGCGCCCAGCGAGGCGATTCTCGACATGTACCTCTCCTACGGCGGCGAGCACTTCAAGTACCTCCGGGCCCTGGCCTGCTTCTACCTCCGCCTCACGAGGCCGGCCAAGGAGGTCTACACAAAGCTGGAGCCGTATCTCGAGGACAGGAGGAAGCTGAGGCGCAAGAATCGACAGGGCACGTCGCTCACGTACATGGACGAGTTTGTGGACGACCTCTTGACAAAGGATCGCGTGTGTGCGACGAGTCTGTGGAAGATGCCCAAGAGGGAGATCCTGGAAGATCTGGGCCAGCTCGAGGAGAGAATAAGTCCCCTGCAACACATGCTGGATGAGGAGGACGAGAACGAGGATGAGCAGCCCGATGACGTGAACGGTCATGACGAGGGCGCGGACGACGACGCAGATCGGAGCGACGGCGAGGTGGAACCGCACGACGATGTGGATATGGATGACGGTGGGAGGAGAAGTGACACTTGATGGCGGCCGTGGATGATGATATGACAAAGACCAAATGATACCCATTGTACATGTCCGTATACATGTAAATAATACACTATAGTAGTACACCCTTTAGACACATATCCTCTCCATGAGCTCGGCCAGCGCCAACACCCTGCGGTCATCCCAGTACTGCCCGATAATCTGCATGCTAGGAGGAACGTCAGACTTCGCCGTCTCCGGCCCCGCCGACGGCACAGGGATGCTCACAGCCGGCAGCCCGGCCAGACTCGCCGGCACGGTGAACACGTCGTTGGTGTACGAGGCCACGCTGCCCTGCGTCTGCACGTCCTCCACACGGGGCGGGAACGTCGGCGCCGTGGGGCAGAGCAAAAAGTCCACCTGCGCAGGGCCCGTCTTGTCCTGCAGCGTCGTCGTGTCAGGCATGTCACTCAGGTCAAACTGCGCGGGCTCCTGGAGCGGGCTCGCCAGTGTGAACACGCGGTCAAAGTCCCTCTGCACGAGCCTCCGCACGCGCTGCGCCTGCAGGAAGTAGTTGTCGATCGCCTCGGAGCTGAGCGTATACGTCCCGAGGAGGATGCGCCTCTTGACCTCGTCGCCAAAGCCGGCGCCTCGCGTGTCCGAATAGAGCGTGTCGCCCGCTGCGTCGGATGCGCTGCTGCGTACGCCGTAGCGCACACCGTCGTATTTGGCGAGGTTGGAGGACGCTTCGGCGGGGGCGAGAACGTAGTATGCGCAGAGCGCCTCGGGCGTCGTGGGCAGGGACACGGGCACAATGGTGGCACCATGGGCGGCGAGCCGCTCGGCCGTCTGGCTCCAGGCGGCGCGAATGGTCGGGTCGAGCTCGGCAATGTTGTACTCGAGGGGAAGGCCGATTGCAATACTGGATAGGTCAGGTAGCGTAGCGGGCATGGCCCTGGTGCAGCGTTGCCTCGTTCGCAGAGAGAGGCACGTCGGGTCTTTGGGGTCGTCGAGCTGGAAGATATTGCTGTCGAAGATGGAGGCTCGGATCGGCGTCGTGCTTGGTGCCAGTAGACCAACCGTGTCTAGCGAGTTGGCATAGGGCACGACGCCGTACCGCGACAGCAGGCCATAGCTTGGTTTGTATCCCACGCAGCCTGTCCAGGCCGCGGGCAGACGCACCGAGCCTCCCGTGTCTGTGCCCAGCGCGATGTCGGCGTCGTCGATCTTGACGGCCACGGCGCTGCCGCCCGAGCTGCCTCCTGCCGAGTGGCCCTTCCCCGCAGGGTTCTTGACGGGTCCGTGGGCCGAGTGGAGGGAGTGCGAGCCCATGCCAAACTCGTCCATATTCGTCTTGCCCACGACGTGTGCCTGGACATGGTCGCGCAGCTGCCGCACAATGGTCGCTTCGTAGGGCGAGGTGTGGTCGGCGAGGATCGAGGAGGCACATGATGTCGGCAGGTCGCACGTGGCAATGTTATCCTTGACGGCGAGGCGGATGGCGCCTGGTCCTGGTGCTTGCTGGTTCTGGGCGATGAAGTGGTTGTAGGTGCTCTGCGGTCGGCGCTGCGATGGCGCAGATAGGCACAGCCGCTCATGGAGGCATTGTGCGCAGCGTGAGGAAGCCGAGTAGAATTTCGCCGCGCGGCGGGTGAGTGCCGCTCTCATATTCGGTCGCGCATTGGTTTGGTGATGTGAAGATGGCGAGGATGGGTGCAGGGACCACGAGGACGGTGTGGAAGCCAAATGGCGCTAAGAATGACGACCATCTTCAGGGACCACACGATGAGTTCTTCTAACAACCACCATCTATCCTTGGACATGGTGCATATATGTGCCCACAGAGTTTGTCACTAATCACTAAGCTTATCTCGAGGCCTTGCCTCATCCCCCAAGATGTTCCCGTGGAGATGGTCCTGCAAACGATCTTGAGCACATTGCTTTCAGCAGGACGACTTCACACAGGCCAACGCAAACAGAAATTTGGCAAAAATGAGAAACACCTGAGGATTCATGAACGGCTCATCTTCATCATTTGTCGCCAGAAGAAACGCCGGGTTCTCTAAGCGCTTTTAAGAACGCAGTTACCGTTACCGTTCACTCTTGGTCCAACTTCCGTGTCCACCGTTTGATGTCGAGCATAAGCCCTATCATCTCCTTCTCCAGGGCTTCAATCGTGACCCCCGTGACTTCCATGATTCTTCTCAAGCGGGACATGCGTCTCTCATACCAATCAGGCTTCTCCAAGTGGCAAACGGTGGACGTTTTGATCCTCGAGCACTCATGCTGAAGCCAGGTGGAGTACTCCGCCATTGATCTAGCAACAGAATAAGAGCCAAGCGGAATGGCTTGGCCCGGTCCCGGTTCGTACAAGTACTCATCGGCTTCGTAGTCGACGCTGTACCTTTCCTGCTCCTGTCAGCAAGAATGAGAGGCGGGGAACGAATGCTGTGGAGCATTGTCCAGTCCGCACTCACCTTCCTGGTCGAATTTAAGTCTTCTTCAAGCTCTTCCCTCTCTTTTTCTGCGCGTTCCAACACGGCATCATCGTTGGCTTTTACATACACGAAGAACTGATCCATCAACTCAGAAAAGGAGAGCGAAGAAAGATTCTTCATTTCCTCTTCCAGAACTGCGATAAAAGCGGTCTCTTCCTCTAGAATTTCCTCAACCTCATCTATTGCAAGACGTTTGGGCTTAGGCCACAGAAAGTTGCTGTTCCCTCGACCCCGATGGCAACAAACGTGACCTATGGCAATGTGGTCTTGATCGCATAAAATCCTTCGAAGCATGGACAAGAGCATCCTCTTTGCGTCGTCTCTGCCACAAAATTCTTCCAAGAGAGTGAGGAACTCCATAGCCCACAATGGGCCAGGGTTGTAACGCACAAAGCTGAGATCAGGCCCCAGAATGGACGATATAAGACATCCCCCAGGTGAGCATGGGCATTTGCACTCGTCTGCGGCGAAGGGATCAGCTCCTGCGCTGAGACAAAGCTTGATGGAGTCAACAATATCCCAAGTCAACCCGTTGAACCACTTCAGCCCTGGCAAAAGGTCGAAGTAGATACTTTTTCCGTCTTGGCTCACATTCCCTGCATTAGAACCCTTTTCGAGGCAGAATTGGAGCACTTGCGCGTTGTGTTTCGCGGCCACGGAGTTGATTGCGATCCTCCCCTCGCTGTTCTTCTGGTTGAAGCTGTCGAACCCGCGATCGACAAGGCTCGATGCTATCTCCATGTTGGTGGCGTAGTGCATCAGGTTATTGCCTTTGACGCGTCTGCCGTCAAATGTGAAGTTGACGTTTTCGCAGAGATGGATGAGTTTGGGCAGAATCTCCTCCAAGTCCAACCAGCTCAAAAAATGAGTGGCTCTCGAGATAGTGTAACGGACAAGATTTTGGAAATCTTCGTAGCCAAAAGCAGATTCGATCGCTTGCAGAGCATCTAGGACTAAGTTCCAGTGTCTGCGCAACAACGCATAGTCCAGAAACGTCCAGGAATTTCGGGGGTCTCTCCATGAAGGATCTGCGCCAGATTCGATGAGCAGCTTTGTGACTTCGACCTGACCCATGGCTGCGGCGTACATGAGAGGCGTTACTTCAAACACGTCCGTAGCATTTACATTGTGTCCTCCATCTAGCAATAGTTGGCATAATTCTGGACGGGCGATTGCAATATGAAGGGGAGTCTGCCCCAAGAAATTGACGTGCTTCTCGAGTTGTTCCGGCAAATCTTTTCCGCACTCGGGTGGGCTGTGAAGAAGCCTGTAATGCATTCCTGTCGATCCTGGGAAGTCTCCTGTTGAAAACTTTGTCAACAACGCGTGGACAAGTGTGAGAAGAAAAGGGGGTCCTCACTGCCCTGGTTTTTCAACAGGATCTCAAAGTACTCAAGAAAGAAGGGATCAGGTGTGATTTGAAAACGATCCATTGCAGACAAAGCAGGCCACCCCGTTGGACCCATAGTAGGCCATTCTTGAAGGGAAAGACCCATAGTAGGCCATTCTTGAAGGGAAGGGGGTCGAATGTCGGCAGCATCGAATCCACATGATAGGATGGTGTCAAGCAATTTCAAGTGCCACCCCCTGCCGAACCATTGCGCGCATTGAATAAAGAACCTGTATGGAGAGGTCAGCGGTGACATGCTTGGACGCCCCTGTGGGGATAGGGGCTTGTTGACTTTGTAGGTTCGTCACCCAGCGTCATCTGGCACTCCTCTACGAGCATCTGAAGTAAAGACAACTGTTCGGCCTGGCTACCAGGCCAAGGGCGACTCAAAAGTTCCTGCAGCTGTGAGCGGCTGAAGTGTAGCCGTTTTGTTCTGTTACTCACATCAATGTAGCCTTTTCCTGCGGGATTTCTATGATATCTCAGGGAACTATCAGATCGATAGAGTTCGAGAAACGCTTGGCAGGCTTCTGGGAGCTCAATCAAACTGTTCTCCAGGCGCCACATAATCTCGAATCCCGGGGACGTGTATTTGACAATTCTTTCTGCGCGAAGAGCATTGTGCAAAGTGAATCCCGCCCCACCAACCATGAACCCGATGCCCGCAACTATGGCCACGGGGACTCCATACCTCGACAGGGCCAGTCGTAGGCGCAGGCCGACAAAGCCCGACCCTGAGGCCTTGCCCGTCTGTTTCCAGAGTAGCTTGGCGAGTGGTGTGTACTGGAGAAACCAGAAGCGGCCCGAAACCGTGGCGAGATGACATGAGCACTCAAGGCTGCACACGTGTGAGGTCTTCTTTGCCGCAGGGAATCTGGGGCGCGGTTTCTCCTGTGACTCTGCTCTTTCATCAAGAGTTGGCTCATGGCTTGCTGTAGCCTGCATGTTCTCGGCTTCGTTCTTGGCTCCAGGGTCGGCTTGTGCTGGTGATGTTCCTGCATCCACATAGCCTCCTGACACAGTTTCATGGGTATGTTGAACCCGGGGTTCTGCCATTCCGACGAGCACAGCCGCCCTGTTCAATATCACAAAATCAGCTGACTAGAGCTTTGGGAAGAAGAGAACACACGCACATGGTCAGCAGCCCCGGGATTTCGTCAATGCGCTTTCGCAGCTCGTCCATTTGCTCCTTGAGCCGAGGGGACAAGTACAATGCCATCTGCCGCAAGGTGCGACGACGACCGTCTTCCTCGCTGGCGTACTTGTCAAGGAGATCCTGGAGGGTCGGTTCGATTTCCATATATCGCCGTTGAACATGGTGGACGAGACCATCGATAAGTGGCTGTCTCTCCAACGCTGCCAGCGACGATACGATCTGGTGATGGAATTCGAGGTTTTCGCGGAGAAAGGTCAGATCTTTTCTAACTTCGCCTGTTCTCACCTTCATTTGCCGTATCTTGCGAATGCTGCTCGAAATCTGCAGCGCGAAGCCAGTAACCCCAACTACGCCAAAGGCGATTTCAGCCATGGCGGTTCGGGGCGTGATCAATCTGAGGTTGTTAGATGCAGAATTTCAAAAGAGCGAGAGAATCTAAAGTTCGATCTTTCAGAAGAGCTCGAATTGCACTTTACGCAAGCCGACAAGTTGCACTGCCCATCCAGATGTGCATAATGGTGCATCGGCCACCAATGAGCAGCAATCCACAGCCGCGCAGATTGAACCAACCAACAGATATCCTTGCATGCATGATGGCAGTCGAGATGCAAGATGCATTGGCCTAGCCACAAATTCGTGGCTAATGGTTGCCATGGGATGCGCAGCTGGCCACAAGGCTTTGCGCAGGGCTTCACGGATCCGGATGATGAAGACGAGAACTCGAGGCTGAGTGATCAAACATGGGCCATCATATTTTCGAGCATTTACTGTGCTAAATGTCACAAGGCTGCGTACGATTCTCTCACAAGTTACCCAACTGCTGGACTCCGAAATCCCACTCCTGCCCATCAGACCTCGCCCTCCTCGTACAGACCGGCCTCGAGCCCCAAGATCTGCAGGGCCAGCAGCTTGGAATAATACCGGCAGAGGGCGAGGTTGCCGCCATGGAACCAAAAGCCCGGGTGGCCGCTATTCTGCCACATGGTGCGGAACTCGCCCTCCTCATTGAAGCCCCAGACGTCGTCCACTTTGTCCGCGACGTGGTCGCCCAGCAGGAGGCGCGTCTGCGTGCGCATGTTCTGGTACCCCGTGGCCAGCACAATCTCGTCCGCCTCGAGTGTTGACCCATCGGCAAAGCCGAGACCGTTGGGCAGCACGCGCGTAATCTCCTGCCCCTGCTTGACCTTGATGACGCCCGAGGCGATGAGCGCGCTGGCCCCGACGTCAATGTAGTAGCCGCCGCCGCGCTGGAAATACTTGAACATGAGTCCCGCGCCGTCGGGACCCTTGTCGACCTGGAACCCCGCCCTGGCCAGGCCCCCGAGCATCTCCTTGTCGAGCGCCTCGTGCTTCTGGCGCGTGGCGCACTCCATGGCCTTGAGCACGGACGACGGCAGGCTTTGGACGAGCATGTCTGCGTCGTCGACAGGGGGCCCGCCCTCGCAGTACAAGTCCTTCAAGGAAATATCGGTGATGCCCTTGCTCGAGACGACATGCGTGCTGGATCGTTGCACAATGGTCACGTCGTACCCCTTTTCGAGGAAATCCTGTGCAATGTCGTGAGATGAGTTGCAGGCGCCCACGACGACCGCTTTCTTGCCCTTGCCATCCTCGCGCGCGCCAGGGAATTCGGACGAGTGGCATAGAAGATGGCCTTGAAATTCCTCCACGCCAGGGAGGTCGGGTACGTTCTTCTGGCCCGAGTGGCCTGTCGCTTGAATCAGATGCTTGGGGTGCAGTGTCCTGGTCTCGGTCGTGCCGTCGGCTTTTTTCATTGTGACGGTGACACTCCATGTTTTGTTGCCTGTGTCCCACTCGGCCTTGACGAGCTCCGTGCTGGTCCATGCGTCCAGCTCGAGGAGTGTGGCATAGGCCTCGAAAAAATCGGCCAGCTTGTCCTTTGGCGTGAAGATGGGCCACTGCGCCGGGAAAGGCATGTAGGGCAAGTGATCGTACCAGACCGGATCGTGGAGGACGAGCTGGTGGTACCTCTTGCGCCAGTTATCGCCTATGCGCGCGTTGGAGTCGATCATGAGCGCTGGGATACCTAGCATCTTGAGGCGCGCGGACGCGGTGAGACCGGCTTGTCCGGCGCCTTGGTGCGCCTTGTTAGCAGTACTTCCTTAAACGGCCAGCTAGGTTTCTGTTTCTCACCGATGATGAGGACTGTTGGGTCTCTTCTAGTGTATTCGGATTCTTCTCGTCGCTTCTCCGCCCAGTTTTTTCGTCCAGGGTGCCCGCCGTGCGCGACACCGACGGGCCGATTGTGGCATATGTTCTCTTCGTGGCCCCTGATTTCGTCCAAGCGGGTGTACATGGTGAAGATTTTCCACTGCCCGTCGTCTTCTGTGGCCCTGACCAGGCCGCTGCCGCGACCAATGGCTGTCTCCAAGGTGATGAAAAAGCTCACGCCATCGACGAGACCCTCACTGTCCAGCTCGGCGCTCTGCGGTGCGTGGCCCTTTGACGACGTGTCGATGGCTACGCTCTTGAAACGGAAACCGTCCCTTGACTTGGCCGCATCCTGAAGGAACTGATGAATGGCCTGGGGGGAGTTGGACGTCCGAAAGGCCCACGTCAGAGCCAGATGGTCTCGCCAGTACCCGTTGTCGACGAACAGACGAGACAGAGCCTCCAGATCCCCGGATTTCAAGGATGCATTGATTTTCTCAACAATAGTGGCTGCGATTCTGTCCGGATCTACGGGACCCTTGGGAGGCGTGCTCGGGAGCTTGGCTATGTGGATGTTGACGGAGCCAGGCACGCAGCGCACGTGCGAGGGCACCTCGTCTTGTGCGCCTGCTGAGCCCATCTTTCTTCAGTTCAATGTCTGAGATGATTAATAGGAGAGAAATATCTGGCGGGATGAAGTGACTGCACAATCTGATGAAACCTTCATGTTTATACATGGTTTCCCCGCAAACCCGAACGACTATTGTCTGGGTCCCCCGCATAGGAGATCATGCAGGTTGCGCTCAAGGCTCGAACCTTGAAAGGGTAGCTCTGCTAGTGGAGCCGCCATGGATGCTTGTTGGTGTTGAGGTACGTTCCGCCCACCACAACGTTTGCTCAGCCACGGTGCCATCGTCGAATATGACTGGAGCCAAAAGGTAAGAGGCAGGCATCAGAACGTGCAAAAGTACATACAACAGCCGGAATTCGCTAGTCGTCACCAACCCAACCACTGATCGGTCCCTCAGCGGCTTAACTCTTGGAGAGCTGACAGGATCCCGTATATTCCACTGGGTATGGTCACAGGTGACAAGTCTGTCCCCAAGTGATCAATATATTCATACCACTGTGCTCTAGCGCAACGGGCCTCCAATGTGCTTCTCCAAAGCCTGTCCATATCGCTAGAAGAATGGATATCTGGCACAAATCGGAGGGAAACGGGCAAACAGATGCATCACTAACAGCAGATGCTAGATAAAGAGCAGGGTACTTTAATGAGACAGGAGTACATGGCCGAACCTCGTTTCCTGTATCTATTGAGATCGAAGCATGGCATCCAAGGACCGCCTTTCCTATCTTGGTTATGGAAACACTGCGTGGCGCCTTTAGGGACATTCGCAGCTTCGTTTGCTCGATCGATGAGGATAGGACCAGAGCTCGGGTCTCAACGCGAGCGAACAACTTCATGTAGAGCCAGCCTGCATCCGGTTCCCCGAACGAGGCTCAAAGAATACTGGAGCGATAGCACCGTTATGGCGTTCAGCGACTAGCTCACAGGTCCTTCTAGTCTCGTCGCTAGTGAACCAGTTGTTAGACAGGCATATATTCGTGCCATGCCCAACCTCGCAGTAGGCGGTGCTGGACATAAGTATGAACCACCATCAGCAGAAGAAACAACCGACACTGGGGATGCGGAAGATTGCGGAACTGCAACGGCATCAGGACCTTCGACGAATGATTAGCCGGAAAAGGTAAACTAAGGATCACTACTAGGCCTCAGCACCGTCCCGGAGCTAGAGTGGGGGATTCGGCCTCATTCATCACAACATGTGCAGTAGTCAGCGTAAAGTAATGGTCTTAGTACATCGAACACAAGCAAGAATTTGATATTCACCTCCTCGTGGCACATTTTGTTTCTCTCTGCGAATCGACCTATCTCTTTTGGGCTTTAGTAAGCCCACGGAACCCTAAGATTGCCCTGGGAGCTCTACCTTGAAAAGTGCATCACCTCGTCAGCAGAAGGCAGCTTATCCGCAGAGGCAGTCCCTGCGGCGTTCCCTTCTCATCATGAAACGCCCCTGAAATCCAAATATAGGCATTTGCAGCACGGTGACCAGCCTCGTATAAGTCAACGACACTGCAACATTAAAGACGGAAGTGTGCACTCTTTGTGAGATGATCAAAGATGACTTGATGGATGTCAATCGACCATAGCATCAGGAGTCCTGACTGTCATTTGTCAAATCAATCAATGGCTTCTTTTCAGTATTCCCGTCGCCCTTGGCACTGGGCTGGGTGCCTTTGTTTGGAATTTGCCTTGAAAGCACAGCCGTCTGTGAGGTTGTGCGCGAAGATTGATAAGTCAAGTCCACGCGCCCAATAGGTGAATTCCAATCAATTTGAGGGGGCTGAGGAGAAATTGTTCGTCGAAGACTCCCCCAACACCCTGAATTTCCGGGAGGAAATGAAGGAAATTTGAGGCTCGCGCTTCTAGTTGATACTTTAGCATTCGAGACCGGTAACTTGCCGGATTTGCAAGTTGAAGAGTCGTCCGCGGGCGACCCGAAGATCTCTACGCTCTCGTGCTCGAGTGGCTTGGGGGTAGTTGGTCTCGCTTCTTTATCCGTCGAAGGTCCTGATGCCGTTGCAGTTTCGGAATATTCCGCATCCCCAGTGTCGGTTGTTTCTTCTGCTGATGGTGCTTCATACTTGGGTTTCCCCTGCGACTGAGCTGGCAAATGCATTTGTGGATTAGAGGGTAGGCTGTGTCTGAAATCGCTCTCAGCATTATCGGGCTCGCCAAACGAGTCGGGAGACCGGAAAGCTCCAGTGGACTCCTCGTAATCCTTGTCGTTCGGATCTTCGCCTTCGTGCCTGAGGCTTGGGCTCGGAAGAGTCGACATAGTGGTGGTTCTGGTGGTCACTCTCTCCGAGGTCTGTTGCGCTCCAGTAGTATTTCTTTCTGTTGCGGTTTGGTCCAAAGTAAAGCTCAGAGGCTTTAGACTTTCAGCAATCAGACGCCCCACCTCTTCAGTTAGGATCTGGCGTTCGGACGATAGAATTTGCTGAACAAGCAAGCCTATAATCGTAGGTGTAATCGTGATCTTCTTGTCATCCTCGAGATCGATTCCAGAATGATAATCCAACACATCTTGAACCATGGGCACAACCGTCTGCCAACGCTCAATGGTCTGCTGGCGGCGACTAAGGGCCGAGTTTGCAGCATCGATGCCGACATTGCAGTGGATATGGTTCCATTGGTCGATATAACTAGATATTAGCGGCTTGAATACTCGCATGGCCCAAGTGTGTGTATTTTCCAGGATCATCCGGAACTGAACAACGTCTTCGATCTTGGTCATATCGCCTTCCCAGATGGCCCTCATGATCTGGGCAGTTGTGTTAGCCAAGTTCCAACATGCCAAGTCTTTGAAAATTCATCAGGCCGTGACTTACATAGCCCCTTTTTCGCTTCTTCAACGTAACGGCTGTCTCGTATCGCTGCTGGCAAGGAGCCTCGAAGTTTTTGGCAAAGTATATGACCCACACTTTGACACATGGTCCGATTGTTGTTACAGTTGGAATGGGAGGAACATGTGCGTTTTCGGGTAGTTCGATAGCATACCTTGCCGCGATTTGATTCAGCCTGACCGCACATGCACCGCCGTTGGCTGCCTGACAGGCAACAGTATCTTCCCAAATTCCCTCTTTCTTGTGCTCGACAAGGAGCCACGGAAAGCATTTGAGGCTTGCTTCCATGGGCGGTTTCTGAAAAACTCGGAACGGGGTTGAAAGAAGACCAGACGAGTATAATTGCTTAAGGCCTGACCACGAAAAGGGCTCCGCCAGTGGTGCGTCCGTAGTCTGGTTCCATTGCCGGGCTCCTGGCTCGCTGACGATAGGAATCCTGGGCTCGTCACTCAGGTGATAGATTGGCAAGTAGAAGGCGTAGTCTGGTTTAGGACACTTTACCAACCCGAACGTATGAAGTCCAGGCGTTACAACGGCGTCGTCTCGAAATAAATCCCACAGCTCATTTGACTCCCTTCTCAAAAAGTCAGCTGTGGCTGTCGAAGTGGGATTCGCGCTGTTTTCACGTACGTTCTAAAGGAATCGTAGTAGTAGTTACATTGAGAAACTCTTCGTATCACAGTAAGCTCTCACCCCAACACAGAGAGTGTATTTTTTTACTTACCTTCTAGAATCTCCCTTTGATACCGATGTGCTGTGAGCAAGCGGCTCAAAGAATTGGCTTTGAAAGAAATTTTCCCATCTCTTCTCCGCATAACCACCCTGATATATAGTCTTAGCTTTGTTTTGAATCTCGTATGCCGCTGCCAACCCAGGGTCGGCAGCCTGGTCCCCTGGTCGAGTATGGGTCTGGTCAAGCCGAAACTCGTGCGGTCCTTCTTCTTGGTTCGGCGTTGCGCAGGAGAAGTCGAGCATGGATCGCCGCAGATTCTCCACGTGCGGTGGAAGCCGAATCTCCGTTGAGCCACTGAGAACGCAATGATCATAAAATATGGCCTTCTGGCCTAATGCCCAACGATCCCAGGTCATAATTGAAGCGTATCTCTACAATCAATGTCAAGGTTCGGTAAGAAAGATACTGAGTAAGAATTCAACGCTGGCTCTTTCCCCTCTTTTGTGTTCGAGCCATGGGGTTGCATCTGTTGGTCGCTCCCTTGATCCCTACTTGTGCATATGCGTGCACGACCAACTGCATCCCACCCCGGCCTCGTTACTTCTTCATTTCTGTGTGTGCAGCCTTTTTCGCGACGCGGGACGGCATCCTCTGCACCACACCATACATAACCTGATTACACGACTGGCCAGAAACAGAGGAGCCAGGCTGACAGCTGTTTTTTCAAAGTACTGATGCTGATGGCGGTATCGCCACGTGCAATCATCAAATCTTTTCGAAAGAGCCACAATGGCCTGCGCAACGGGCTCTTGGGTCATACGAGGGGCAAAACCTCCATTTCGAAAAGCCACGTCGGCGACACGATGCGGTATTGCAAAAACAGGTCGGTTGTGTGTACGCAGCTAGGCGAGGCTGCTTTCCATGGTTGAAGGTGGTGGTGGTGAGTGGTATGGCCCTTGCTTGGCGTCGCATGTTCCCCGTGTTCAAAGGCGCTACCGTGACATGGATGGGTCTACGACTCTGCGTCGGCGCTTAGTTCCTCCCGTCTCAACCCGCCGCTAACAGAATCAGTACCTATATTAGGCCCTGGTGCATGAAATTACTAACTTAACGCTAAAATATATAAAGGTTAGCGGCCTCCTAAAATAATAAGGATTTTTTATAAAAATTAGGGAATTATTTATAACTTGTTACGACCCGACATGCGGCCGCCTGCATGGGCGCGCGGGCCGCACGTGACGTAACGCACACCCTATTGTTTCCACCCAATCACAATAGGATCATATTCATAACACTATAATCTAGGCTTATCTCACTCATTCTATAATCCCTATAATCCTTATAGTATTATCACTATGATAAAATAATCCTATAAGTATATAAAAAGCTATGCTTTACTATAGTTAGTCTTTACCTAGCTCTTTAGCTATTAATATAATAATTAACGCCTAGATTACTACTATCTTTATATATTAACTATAACCTAATTACTTAAGTCTATAATAAGCTAGTATACTTAGTTTATAAACTAACTTTAGTCTATCTACCTAGTAGCTAGCCTAACCTAAATATTATATATTAATAGCTCTTATTTAATATATTACTTTATTAGGTACTTAAGTAATATAATATAATAATTAATAATTAATAATACTAAGACTTAAGAGAGATTATTAAGTTTAAGTACTTTAGCCTATATATTAGATCTAGAGGAGAGCTCTAGGGCTTCCTTATTTAACTTAAAATATACTACTAACTATTCTTTACTTAATTTATTAATAAATATATTAAGGTCTTTTATATAAGAATATACTTAGGAGGTACTATACTTAATTAATTTAAACCTATTATAAAGGATTATCTTATTAATAAACTAGGTAATAAAGATATTAAGATAATTATAATTTTTATAACCTTTTAGGGCTTTAAAAATATAATTAAAGGAGTATTTAGAAATACTAATAAATCTTAAATAATTATTAAGAAACTCTAGAACTTAAGATAGAAAGGATCCGCATTAGATTATATAGTTATTTTCTATTAAATCTTAAATAAACTAGACTAAAATAATAAACCCTTAATAATAGTATTCTATAATAATCTTAAAGAAGAAGTTAAAGATAAATTATATAAAGATAATTTACTTAATAACCTTATTAATTATATTATTACTATAGTTAGGATCGATAACTAATAGTACACTAGGTATAAGTAGAAATAGGGAAATTATTTTAATAATAACTAGAACTATAGCTTATCCTATACTCCTAATAGGAGATAGGGAAATTACTATATAAACTAGGGCCGATTATAATAGAATACTATATAAATATATATAAGTAACCTAGGACCTATAGACCTAAATACTATATAAAGATAAATCGCTATAATAAATAAGAAGAACCTTACTTATTATAATTATAGTAAGAAGGGATATTTTATATATAAATACTATTCGCTAAAGAATAAGCAAGGATAGAAGAAAGTATACTAGAAGCTAGTGCTAGAAAGCAAACTAAGATAATTAAATATAACTAGGTTAGGATACGATATGCCTACCGGACCGAGCCTCTTAAAGACATATAATCAAATCCCCTTAAAGAAGGACAGCAAGGACAGCAAGATTAATATAGGATAGTTCCCCAAGGAACCACGATAATATACTATCGCTATAATACGTAAGGTTACTATAGGACTAAGGAGGTACCCTAATATTATAAATAAATTATTAAATAAATCTAGTAATATTATATTATTTAATAGCGAAAAAACCTATAAGCGCGATATATAAGTACTTAAAGATTAACTCTAGAATAGGATAATAATAAAAGAAGAATAGTAAAAAGTAGCGCGCGATTATTATACCCCTTTACTATATAATAATACTAAATAAATAATAATCTTAGCCTAAGTAATAAATAATAGACTATCCTAGACTTAAGAAAAAAGGCTTATTTTTAAAAATAATAAAAAACTAGACCCTAAAAACCTTAATTATTATAAAATATTATAATTATTATATATATTCTATAATTATAAGATCTATATATTAAAAAAGGGAATATATTAAGCCTATTTAATATAAGAATACCTAAAATAAATTATTAATAACCTATATAAAGTTAATAAAGTAGTATACTTTTAAATAATAATAAGTAAGCCTTTTATTAATTATATTATACTTAAGTAATTATTAAAGTACCTAAAGAAATATATATATTACTTAATATAATAAAAAGACTATTTATTAATAGAATACCTAGTTTATATAAAATATAAGCTATTTAATTAATATAAGACTAGAGAATAATAATAATAATAATAAAATAAATAACTATATATAAAAAAAAAAAAAAAAAAAATATATAAAGAATAATAAATCTATACTATAGATACTATTATTTTAAAAAAATATAAAATAATATATAGATACTAATACTATAAATACTTAGACTATATATTAATAAATATATATAAATAGAAAAAAATATTCTATAAAGGATATAATAAATATAGATAGGTATACTTAATAAACTACCTAAGCTTATATAATAATAATTATATATATAAGCTAGAAAATAATAAAATTAATATAGAATATTACCTAGTAAAAAACTACTAATATTACTTATAAAAAGAGTATAAAATAATAAAAAAAACCTAAAAACCCTTTACTTAGCTAAAATAACTAGAGGCTAGAAAATAGTCTTAGAAGTCTAGATATATAGGTATTATTTATAAGTATTATTAAATAATAGAATAATAAGAACCTATATCTTATTAATAATAATTAATTAATACTAGCTACTATAGAATTAAAAAGCTATACTTTATAGGCTTTTTAATATAAAAAAATAAACTTTTAATTATAATAATAAAACTATTAATTATAAAATTAATTAATTTAATATTTTAATATAAAGATATTATAAAAGAATTATTTTTAATATTATAGATTTATATAAGTATAATATAATTTTAGGTTACTTATAATTAATAAAAAATAACCTAGTAATTAATTAATATATAGGCTAGTTAATATAGATAGATATAATAATATAATAATCATTATTTAATTAGAAAGAATAAATAAATATTTATAATAACTTAATTATTAAAAAAGCTATATAAGTAAGCAATAAGTAAGTTAAAAAGATAAAAAAAGCTAATATATTAATTAAGAAAGCTTTATAATTAGGACTATAATATAAATAGAATAAATACTATAAATATATTATTATTAATATTATTTAAAAAATATATAAAATAAACTAAACTTTATAAAAAGAATAAAAAGAAAAACTTATTATAAAAGAAGAATATATAAAGAATATTTTATAAAAATACTAAAAATATAGTAAATTATTTAATAAAATACTTAAAACTAGATTATTATAATATAATTAATAAGATTATAAAATCTATCTTAAAAAAGGAACCTTAATTAAGTTCTACTAATTCTATAACCTTAATAAAAAGTAACTTAAAGTATTATAAAAATATATTAATAAAATATTATAAAAAAGCTATATTTAAATATTTAAATTAAAAATAGGCTACCTTATTATATTTATTCTTAAGAAAAATAATAAACTAAGACTAATTATAGACTATTAATAGCTAAATAAAATTATAATTAAAAATAGAACGCCCTTATTATTTATTAATAAGCTTAAAGATAGATTTTATAATAAGAAATAATTTACTATTTTTAACCTTAAAAAAGCCTATAATCTTATCTAAATAAAGAAAAGGGATAAATAAAAAATAGCTTTTTATACTAAATTTAGTTTATTTAAGTATTTAATAATACTTTTTAGATTTATTAATACTCTTATTATTTTTTAATAAATAATTAATAATATACTTAAGGAGTATTTAAATATCTTTATTATAATATACTTAAATAATATCCTAATTTTTTTAAATATTTTTAAAAAATATAAAGAATATATTTATAAAGTATAAAAAATATTATAAAATATAAACCTCTTAATAAACCTAAAAAAGACTATATTTTATATATAAGAAATAGTCTTTTTAAGATATATAATTAGACTTAATAAAATTCTAATAAAATAAATAAAGATTAATATAGTTAAAGAATAACTAGTATTAATAATACTTAAAAAAATATAAGCCTTTATAAGCTTTATAAATTATTATAGATACTTTATTTATAACTTTAATAAAATTATAATACTACTTACTAGACTTATAAAAAATAAAAGTAAATTTTAATAAAAAAAAGAATAATAAGAAATATTTAAAGCTATATAAAATAATATTCTTTTAAATATTATACTTATAATTTATAACCTTAAGAAATTACTAAAATTAAAAATAAATATATTAAACTATACTATAAGAGTATAAATTAATTAAAAAAATAATAATAATAATATATACTTAATTACTTTTTTCTTAAAGAAATTCTATAATATAGAATTAAACTACTTTATCTATAATAAGGAATTCTTTATAATTATTTCTATAATTAAAGAATTTAAGTATTATATATTAAGAACTAAGTTTAAAACTAAGGTTTATATTAATTATAAGAATATTATTTATTTTATAATAATATATAAACTTAGCGTATAATAGATATACTATATTAAGTTCTTTATAAACTATAATATTAAAATTATTTATTAAAAAGGATTAAAGAATAGCTATATAGATATACTTAGCCGCTAACTAGACTATAATATTAAAATACTTAAAATAAAAGGATAAATACTTTAATAAAATAATTAAAAAAACTATATATAAATAGTACTTAATTTTCTATTATTTAGAATAAAAATTAATATTATTTATTATAATAAAATCCTATAATAAATATTTAATAATAAACCTAAAATTTTAGAAAGATATATAATTAAATTAAAGAAAGTACTTTATAAGGATAGGATTATATAGATACCCTTATTATTATATAATAAAATCCTTATAAATATTTATATATACCCTATAGTAGGATATTAAGGAGTTAGAAAGATTCTTAAATAAATTAAATAAATATATAATTATTTAAGAATTAAAATAAATATTATATATATTATTAAATAATATAAAGATTATATATATAATAAGGTTATATAATATAAACCTTATAAAGAATTAAAGCTATTATTAATATTTTTATAATTATAAGAATTAATAACTTTTAATTATATTATAAAGCTACCTAAATCTAAAAAACTAGGATCTAATATTAAATATAATAGTATATTTATTATTATAGATTAAATAAGTAAATTTAGATATTTTTTATTATATTAAGAAATAATAGATATAGAAGTATTTATATATATAGTACTTAAATATATCGTAGCTAATTATAGCCTTCTAGAAGAAGTTATTTTAAATAAAAAAATAATATTTATTTTAAAATTTTAATAAGCTTTAATAATATAACTTAGAACTAAGTATAAGCTTAGTATAATATACTACCCTTAAATAAATAAATAAATAAAAAAATTAAATTAAATATTAAAATAATACTTATAGTACTATATTAATTATAAATAAAATAATTAAGTCTTAAAATTACTACTTATTTAACTTATTTATAATAGTATACTTATAGAATTAATAAAGATCTTATTATTTTATATAAACTATAAATATTAACCTAAGTTTAATAATAAAATATTAAGAAATAGACCTTTTATTAAAAAAGTAATACTTAAAATAGACTAATTATACTTATTATATAAATATATAAAAAAAATAACTTAAATTTATATAATTATAAATATTAAAGTACTATAACCTTAAAAGATTAAAAAGACTAATCTTTAGGAGGGAAGATATAGCCTACTTATTATATAAAAACTTTATAATAATTTTATCTTTATTAAAGCTTAATTATAAAAAACTAGGATTATTTAAGATTAAAAAAATTATTTTAAATACTAATTATAAACTATTATTACCTTTAAGTATAAGGATATACCTAATTTTCTATATCTTATTATTTAAAAAAGTACCTAAAAATATAAAAATAAATTATATATTAGAAGTTCTTAAAGAACTTTATAAACTAGAATAAATTATCGATAAATAAATTATAAATAAAGAAATTAGATACCTAGTAAAATAAAAAGGTTATATAAGTAGCGAAAATATATAGGAACCCCTTAAGTATTTAAGGGACTATTATAACCTAATTTAATAGTTCTACTAGTCTAACTAGAAGTATAGATATACTATAAAATAGATATAATAAAATCCTCTATAAATAAAGGTTCTAGCGGACTATCCCTAAAGCATTCTACCTAGTTATTTATAAACGCTAGAGTTATTAGGCCCTCGGTAGAAGAACGAGTAGCGGACTCTAAGGCCTCTGCTTATTAAGTACTTTCGCGCTTAGCCTCCTCGCGTTCTACCTATTCTAACTCCTTTATACTATTAATACTACGAGCTATTATATATATTATCTTTTTAAACTAAAGTTTCTTTTATTTTTATAAATACTCTACCTTAAAATCTAGTATATAATAAGCCTCCTCCGCCTTCTTTAACTTAGATTTAAGATAATTATATTATATAGCGATATAATATAATTATATAAGAGAAAGCACTTTAGTATTATAATATAATAAATTAAGCTATATATACTTAAAATAGCGAGAAAAATCGCTCTTAAAAGTAATATATTTATAACTATTTTATTCATAAGTAGAATATAAACTCTTTATACTTATAGAATTTATAAAAATAACCTTAAATAAAGTGTTATACTATTCGGTCTTTTAAGAATAAAGATTGCGAGTTTTTAAAATATAGTCTAGTATCTTAATTAGCTAATATAAGAATAAGGAAGAAGAAGCTAGGGGATATATATTATAAGGACTAATAGGGTTTTTATTAATTCTAGGATAGAATTACTAGAGGGGAGATATTATATTATAACCCAATATACGGCCGCCTATATAGGCGCGCGGGCCGCACGTAATATAATATATACCCTATTATTTCTACTTAATTATAATAGGATTATATTCGTAATACTATAATCCAGGCTTATCTTACTTATTCTATAATCCCTATAATCCTTATAGTATTATTACTATAATAAAATAATCCTATAAGTATATAAGAAGCTATGCTTTATTATAGTCAATCTTTACCTAGCTCCCTAGCTATTAATATAATAATTAATGCCTAGATTACTACTATCTTCATATATTAACTATAACCCGACTACTTAAGTCTATAATAACCTAGTATACTTAGTTTATAAACTAACTTTAGTCTATCTACCCGGTAGCTAGCCTGACCCGAACGTTATATAACTCTTATCTTAGCTATTTTTAATCCTTATTTATATATACCGGGCTAGCCGGGGCCCTAGCTACTCCCTTATATAGAAATTAAAGCTATCGATCTATATAAAAATAAGGCCTAGAAATTAATAGCTTTTTTTAAGCACTAAAAGTAGTTTTATATATATAAATAATGCGCTAATTCTAGCTAATATTAGAAATAGAATATAGAGAAGAGTAAAGAGGTATATAATTATTTATTATAACTATTAAATCGCTGCGTTCATGCTGCTCCTTAGCTATAAGGTAGGGGGTCGGTAGTAACTATATTAATCTCTAAGGAACTCCAAGGCCTCTATAGCCCTTATATAAGAATATTCGCCGGCCTAGCCGAGCTACCTATAGCTATACTAGCTAGGCCCTAGACCTAGTAATATAGCTGCGCTTAGTCCGATACTTCTCTAGCCGCTACTAGCCTCGCGGACTTATATTATACCTTACCTTAACTTATACTATATAAAATACTTTTATACTTAATAGAATACCCCTCCTTATATATACTATCCCCGGTATTATTAATATACTATAAATCTTTATTAATATATCCGCGATTATATTAGTTATTATACTTTATTAATTTATTTAAACTTATAATTATAATAATATATTTCTTTATTATTTAAGGCTATTATTATTTATTATTTTAAAGGCCTTAATTATAGCTATTTAATTTATAAAATTAGTTTAATTTTTTAATTAGTTTTTTTTATTTTTTATTATTTTATTAAATAAGTATTAATTTAAACCTTATATAATTATAAAGTTATTATTAATATATTATAAAATAACTCTTACCTTAAGCGCCCTTTTAATAATAATATTATTATTATAGTGAGTTTTTATATAATAAGGTTATAATATAATAATTAATAAATTATAGATAGCTAATACTATAATTATTTTTAGTATACTTAATAATAAAAGCGCTAGTTTTTTATAAAAAGGTTATAATAATAAGGGTAATAAGGGTAATCTAAAGTATCCTTATACTAAGGCTATTATTAAAAAGTCTTATAAAAGTACTAAAATTAATAAGACCTTATAGCCCCCTCCTAGCAACCTTATTAATAAATTAATTTAATCTAGTATTATAAGTATTAATACTAGCTTATTACTACCTCGCGGTAAGATTATTCTTATTAAGCTTATTCTTTTTAAGCCCCCTCCTTAAGTATTACGACCCGGCATGCGACCGCATACGCCTCTCACGTGTACCCCACTTTTTCCACCAATACCATATAGGCCGCCCGGTAGTCTAGTCGGCCTTACCTATATTAACTACTTATATACTAGCCGACCTTATATCACAGTCGACTTTATATATAAGTCAATATAGGCTAACTATTGACTATAGTCGATTACTATATTTACTTATAGTATATAAGAAGCTATACTTTACTATAGTTAGTCTTTACCTAGCTCTCTAGCTATTAATATAATAATTAATACTTAGATTATTACTATCTTTATATATTAACTATAACCTAACTACTTAAGTCTATAATAACCTAGTATACTTAGTTTATAAACTAACTTTAGTTTACCTACCTTATAACTAGCCTAACCTAAATATTATATATTAATAGCTTTTATTTAATATATTACCTTATTAAGTACTTAAATAATATAATAATAGTTAATAAATCCTCCTTATTTAAGATTACTAAGGTAACCCTTAAGTATACTAAACCTATTTAAATAGCTTAATTTATAAATATAGATAATAACTTTAATAATAAAAATATTAAAGCTTTAAAAAGGTAAATATAAGAACTTTAATAAGCTATATAATAATTTATAGATATATAATAATATAATAAAAAAGCTTATAATATATCTTACTAAATATTTTAAAAAAAAATAATTATATATATATAATAATAAGAACGACTATATAATAAAATAAATAATATTAATAATACTATTATTTAATAGGTTATTAATAAGGACCTAAAAGAGATAATAAAGCTATATTAATTAGGATTATTTAATAAAATTATTAAAGACTTTTAAGGGTTCTTAATATAACTTAAGGCTTATTAATAATACTTTCTTATTTTATTATATATTAAAGAAGATAAGGTTTAATATATATCTAGATACTTATTTAAAGCTACTTTATACTAATTTAAACCTATACTTAAGGACTTTATAATTAATATCTATAATAATAAAAAAGAAGAAATTAAGTATATTTTTATATATTATATTTATTTTAAAGAAGTATTAAAAGTAACCTTTAGAATTATTAATAAAGAATAATTAATAAAAAACTAATTAAAAGTATTAAAATAAAAAAAAATAGCTTTTAATTATAATACTTAATTTATTTAGATTACCTTTAGAACTAATAAAAGTAAAATAAATAAGATAATAGCTTTTTATTATAGACTTAAGGATAAAATTAAGGATAAATTATATAAAGAAAATAGACCCCCTATACTATTAGTATATATCGCTATAATTATTAAGATTAATAATAAGTAGTTTAAATAATACTATAAAAAAAAAAATAATACTTTATTTATAAAAAATATCTATAAGTATAAAGCTTTAAAAACTATATAAATATAGGATAATAGTACTTTAAATTAAGTATAGTATATAGAATTTATACTAAATTAATAAACCTAGATATAATATAGAAACTTATTATAATAAATAAAAAGAACTTTATATATTATAATTATAGTAAGAAAGGTTATTTTATATATAAATATTATTTATTAAAGAATAAATAAGGATAGAAAAAAGTATATTAAAAGCTAGTTCTAGAAAGTAAGCTTAAATAACTAAATATAACTAGATTAAGGTATAATATATTACTAATACTAGACTAATTAGTTATAACTAAACCTAAAGTATAGTAATTATAAGAATATAATAATACTTAAGGGATTATAATAGTATATAAAGCCTTATATTAGATAAGATACTATAATAATATATACCTAATTTATAAAGATAGTAAAGATAATATAGGATAGTTCTTTAAAAAACTATAATAATATATTATTATTATAATATATAAGGTTATTATAGGGCTAAAGAGGTACCCTAATATTATAAATAAATTATTAAATAAGTCTAGTAATATTATATTATTTAATAATAAAAAAACCTATAAATATAATATATAATTGCTTAAAGATTAACTTTAGAATAGAATAATAATAAAAGAAGAATAATAAAAAATAATACTTAATTATTATACCCCTTTATTATATAATAATATTAAATAAATAATAATCCTAGCCTAGGTAATAAATAATAGACTATCTTAGACTTAAGAGAAAGAGCTTATCCCTAGGGATAATAAAAGATTAGACCTTAAGAATCTAGGTTATTATAAAATATTATAACTATTATATATTTTCTATAATTATAGGCTTTATATATTAAAAAAGGGAATATATTAAGCTTACTTAATATAAAAGTATTTAAAATAAATTATTAATAACCTTTATAAGGTCGATAAAATAATATATTTTTAAATAATAATAAGCGAACCTTTTATTAATTATATTATACTTAAGTAATTATTAAAATACCTAAAGAAATATATATATTACTTAATATAATAGAAAGACTACCTATTAATAGAATACCTAGTTTATATAAAATATAAGCTATTTAATTAGTATAAGACTAAAGAATAATAATAATAATAATAAAATAAATAATTATATATAAAAAAAAAAAAAAAAAAGTATATAAAGAATAATAAACTTATACTATAAATACTATTATATTAAAAAAATATAGAATAATATATAGATACTAATACTATAGATACTTAGACTATATATTAATAAATATATATAAATAGAAGAAAATACTTTATAAAGGATATTATAAATATAGATAAGTATACTTAATAAATTACCTAGATTTATATAATAATAACTATATATATAACCCTAAGGATAATTAAATTAATATAGAATACTACCTAGTAAAAAATTATTAATATTACCTATAAAAAAAGTATAAAATAATAAAAAAAACCTAAAGACCCTTTACTTAGCTAAGATAACTAGAGGCTAGAAAATAGTCTTAGAAGTCTAGATATATAAGTATTATTTATAAGTATTATTAAATAATAAGGTAATAAAAAACTATATTTTATTAATAATAATTAATTAATATTAATTATTATAGAATTAAAAGGCTATACTTTATAGGCTTTTTAATATAAAAGGATAAACTTTTAATTATAATAATAAAACTATCGATTATAAGACTAATTAATTTAATATTTTAATATAAAGATATTATAAAAGAATTATCTTTAATATTATAAACTTATATAAATATAATATAATTTTAGGTTACTTATAATTAATAAGAAATAACTTATTAATTAATTAATATATAAGCTAGTTAATATAAATAGATATAATAATATAATAATTATTATTTAATTAGAAAGAATAAATAAATATTTATAATAACTTAATTATTAAAGAAACTATATAAGTAAATAATAAATAAGTTAGAAAAATAAAAAAAGCTAATATATTAATTAAAAAAGCTTTATAACTAGGACTATAATATAAATAGAATAAATACTATAAATATATTATTATTAATATTATTTAGAAAATATATAAAATAAACTAAGCTTTATAAAAAAAATAAAAAAAGAAATTTATTATAAAAAAAGAATATATAAAAAATATTCTATAAGAATACTAGAAGTATAATAAATTATTTAATAAAATACTTAAAATTAAATTATTATAATATAATTAATAAGATTATAAAATTTATCTTAAAAAAAGAACCTTAATTAAGTTCTATTAACTTTATAACTTTAATAAAAAGTAACTTAAAGTATTATAAGAATATATTAATAAAATATTATAAAAAAGCTATATTTAAATTTTAAAATTAAAAATAAGCTACCTTATTATATTTATTTTTAAAAAAAATAAGAAACTATAACTAGTTATAGACTATTATTAATTAAATAAGATTATAATTAAGGATAGAATACCCTTACTATTTATTAATAAACTTAAAGATAGGCTTTATAATAAAAAATAGTTTATTATTTTTAATCTTAAAAAAGCTTATAATTTTATCTAAATAAAGAAAAGAGATAAATAAAAAATAGCCTTTTATATTAAACTTAATCTATTTAAGTACTTAATAATATTATTTAGCCTTATTAATACCCTTATTATATTCTAATAAATAATTAATAATATATTTAAGGAGTACTTAAATATTTTTATTATAATATACTTAGATAATATCTTAATTTTCTTAAATATTCTTAAAGAATATAAAGAATATATTTATAAAATATTATAAATACTATAAGATATAAATCTTTTAATAAACCTAAAAAAGACCGCGTTTTATATATAAAAAATAATCTTCTTAAGATATATAATAAGACCTAATAAAATCCTAATAAAATAAATAAAGATTAATATAATTAAAGAATAATTAGTATTAATAATACTTAAAAAAGTATAAGCTTTTATAGACTTTATAAATTATTATTAATACTTTATTTATACCTTTAGTAAGATTATAATATTACTTATTAGACTTATAAAAAATAAGGGTAAATTTTAATAAAAAAAAAGAATAATAAAAAGTATTTAAAATTATATAAGATAGTATCCTCTTAAATACTATCTTTATAACTTATAATTTTAAATACCCCCTAGAATTAAAAATAAATATATTAAACTATATTATAAGAATATAGATTAGATAAAAAAATAATAATAATAATATTTATTTAATTACCTTCTTCTTAAAGAAATTCTATAATATAGAATTAAATTATTTTATTTATAATAAAGAATTCCTTATTATTATCTCTATAATTAAGGAATTTAAGTATTATATATTAAAAACTAAGTTTAAAACTAAGGTTTATATTAATTATAAAAATATTATTTATTTTATAACTATATATAAACTTAATATATAATAAATATATTATATTAAGTTCTTTATAAACTATAATATTAAAATTATTTATTAAAAAGGATTAAAAAATAACTAAATAAATATACTTAGCCGCTAACTAGACTATAATACTAGAATACCTAAAGCTAAGGGATAGATACTTTAGTAAAATAAAGAAAAAAATTATATATAAATAATACTTAATTTCCTATTATTTAGAGTAAAAATAAATATTATTTATTATAATAAAATCCTATAATAAATATCTTATAATAAACCTAAGATTTTAAAAAAATATATAACTAAACTAAAGAAAGTACCTTATAGAGATAAGATTATATAAATATCTTTATTATTATATAAAAAAATCTTTATAAATATTTATATATATCCTATAGTAGGATACTAAGGAGTTAAAAAAACCCTTAAATAAATTAAATAAATATATAATTACTTAAGAATTAAAATAAATATTATATATATTATTAGATAATATAAAGACTATATATATAATAAAATAATATAATATAAACCTTATAAAGAATTAAAACTATTATTAATATTTTTAAAATTATAAAAATTAATAATATTTAATTATATAATAAAACTATCTAAATCTAAAGAACTAAGATCTAATACTAAATATAATAATATATTTATTATTATAGATTAAATAAATAAATTTAGATATTTCTTATTATATTAAGAAATAATAAATATAGAAATATTTATATATATAGTACTTAAGTATATTATAACTAATTATAGCCTCCTAGAAGAAATTATTTTAAATAAAGGAATAATATTTATCTCTAAATTCTAGTAAACTTTAATAATATAACTTAGAACTAAATATAAACTTAATATAATATACTACCCTTAAATAGATAGATAAATAAAGAAATTAAACTAAATATTAGAATAATACTTATAGTATTATATTAATTATAAATAAAATAACTAGGTCTTAAAATTACTACTTACCTAACTCGCTTATAATAATATATTTATAGAATTAATAAAGATCTTATTATTTTATATAAACTATAGATATAAACCCAAGTTTAATAATAAAATATTAAGAGATAGATTTTTTATTAAAAAAATAATACTTAAAGTAGATTAATTATACTTATTATATAAATATATAAAGAAATAACTTAAATTTATATAAATATAAATATTAAAATACTATAACCTTAAAAAATTAAAAAAATTAATTTTTAAGAAAGGAGATATAGCCTACTTATTATATAAAAATTTTATAATAATTTAATCTTTATTAAAGCTTAATTATAAGAAACTAGGACTATTTAAGATTAAAAAAGTTATTTTAAATATTAATTATAAACTTTTATTACCCTTAAGTATAAGAATATATTTAATTTTTTATATTTTATTATTTAAAAAGGTACTAAAGAATATAAAACTATAAATAAATATTAAAATCTATAAAAAAGAATATAAACTAGAATAAATTATTAATAAATAAATCTAAAATAAAAAAGTCTAATACCTTATTAAATAAAAAGGTTATATAAATAATAAAAATATATAAGAACCCTCTAAATATTTAATAAATTACTAACCCTTATTATAATAATATTATTAAAAAGAAATATATTAATTATTAAGGACTAATTAATAACCCTAAAAATATTAAGCTTTTAAATATACTTAATAGCTTATTATTCTTTTAAAATAGCCTTTTTTTAAGAATAAACCCTATCCTCTTTATTAAACTCTTATATATTATAAATAACTAGTTCTAAAGAATATATATAAAATAAATTATATTAATAATATAACTACTTTATATAAAAAAGAACCTTATAAAGCTCTTTTTTAGATTTTTTTAAATCTAATTTAACCTACTTTTATTTATTTATAATATATATTATTACTTTTATTAATAAATAATAAGAACCTTTATAATATTATTAACTTATAGTAAGAAATAATATTATTCTTATTATAAGTTTTCTTTTATATAATATAATTTATATAATAATAAGAATTTTCGCTAAAATAATATATATATTTAATATAAAAATAATAAATATATAGTATCTTAGAAATATAAGAATTCTTTAATATATAAACTATAAGTAATAAATAATAATAAGAATTAGATATTTATTTTTATATATAATTAAATATAATAAAAAAAGGAAATTAAGAAATATTTATAAAGTATAATAATTAATAGTTTTAATAGATTTTAGGATAGAATTATTAGAGGGGAGATATTATATTATAACCCGGTATATAACTATATATACCTCTTATATATACCTTACTTTTTTTATTAATATTATATAGGCTACCTAGTAGTCTAGTTAGCCTTACCTATATTAATTACTTATATATTAGCTAACCTTATATTATAGTCGATTTTATATATAAGTTAATATAGGCTAACTATCGACTACGGTTGATTACTATATTTACTTATAGTATATAAAAAGCTATACTTTATTATAGTTAGTCTTTACCTAGCTCTCTAGTTATTAATATAATAGTTAATACTTAGATTATTACTATCTTTATATATTAACTATAACCCGACCGCTTAAGTCTATAATAACCTAGTATACTTAGTTCATAAACCGACTTTAGTCTACCTACCCTATAGCTAGCCTAACCCGAACGTCATATTAAGGTATTAAGCTAGCTAGTCCTATCCTAGAGGTATAAGTTTATTTAATTTATAGCGATATTATTATTAATCCGCTATATAGTCGCGATAAGTATTACTCTTAATATATTAAGTAATAAGCTAATATAGCTAAGGTAAAAAAAACTAAGCTTAATAACTTACTCCCTCTAGCTCTTAAGTATATAGATAATATAAGTAGGTTATAGCTAGTTAGAAGTAGTATTATAATTAATTAATAATAATATAGAATCTTATTTAATTAAGTATACTTATTATTAAGGCTTAAATAAGTCCTATAACTTTATCCTTACTAATACTTATAATATTTATTATTAGAAATATAAGCTATTCTAGGCACTATAAGGTGCCTTACGAGGCCCTTTATTAAGGCTATAATAATCCTTATAGAAGCTTTAAACTTAAAGCTTATATAAGGGTTTACAAAAGGTTATCCACTATAAGGTTTTAATATAGTAGTCTTATAAACGCTATAAGGTTTCGATATAGTAGTCTTATAACTACTATAAGGTTTTATAACTTTCGTTATTATAGTAGGAAATACCTATAAATATAGGCCTTTACTCCCTAGAAGTTAGGAAGTTAGTTAGTAAGTTACTTACTTAATAATTAACTAAGTCTATCCTTACCCTTCCTCTTACCCTAGAGCACTGCTTTATCTTACTAATACGCTAACCCTATATCGAGTCTAGATAGTTATAGCGATAACTTCTACTATGCCTAAAAGGCATATCCTTATTATAAGGATCCCTACCTTTTAATACTTATTATACTTTTATAGCTAACTTTATAAGTTCTTTATAAGTTTATTATTAAGTAATTATTAATTAGTAGCTAGTAAAATATTAAGAAAGCTAATACTCTTTAAAAGGCTATTAATTAAGGTATATTGTGACGTTCGGGTCAGGCTAGCTATAGGGTAGGTAGACTAAAGTCGGTTTATAAACTAAGTATACTAGATTATTATAGACTTAAGCGGTTAGGTTATAGTTAATATATAAAGATAGTAATAATCTAAGCGTTAATTATTATATTAATAACTATTAAGCTAGGTAAAGACTAACTATAATAAAGTATAGCTTCTTATATACTATAAATAATTATAGTAATCGACTATAGTTAATAGTCGGCCTATATTAACTTATAAATAAAGTTAACTATAATATTAAGTTAGTTAATATATAAATAGTTAATATAGGTAAGGCTAACTAGGCTATTAGGCGGCCTACTTAGTATTAATAGAAAAAGGTAGGGTATATATAAGAGGCGTATATAGTTATATATTAGGTTATAATATAATATCTCCTTTTTAATAATTCTACCCTAGAATTTATTAAAACTATTAATTATTATACCTTATATATATTCCTTAATTTCCCTTCTTTATTATATTTAACTATATATAGAAATAAATATCTAATTCTTATTATTATTTATTACTAATAGCTTATATACTAAAGAATTCTTATATTTCTAAGATACTATATATTTATTATTTTCGCGCGAAATATATATATCGATTTAGCGAGGACTCTTATCGTTATATAAACTATATTATATAAAAGAAAACTTATAATAAGAATAGTATTATTTTTTACTATAAGTTAATAATATTTATAAAGTATCCTATATTTTATTAATAAGGATAATAATATATATTATAAATAAATAAAAGTATATAAAATTAGATTTAAAAAAGTCTAAAAAAGAACTTTATAAGGTCCTTTTTTATATAGAGTAGTTATATTATTAATATAACTTATTTTATATATATTCTTTAGAACTAGTTATTTATAATATATAAGAGTTTAATAAAGAGGATAGGGTTTATTTTTAGGAAAAGGCTATTCTAGAGGAATAATAAGCTATTAATTATATTTAAAAGCTTAGTATTTTTAGGGTTATTAATTAATCTTTAATAATTAATATATTTCCCTTTAATAATATTATTATAATAAGGGCTAGTAGTTTATTAAATATTTAAGGGGTTCTTATATATTTTTATTATTTATATAGCCTTTTTATTTAATAAAGTATTAAATTTTTTTATCTTTAATTCTTTTATTAAGAATTTATTCTAGTTTATATTCTTCTTTATAGATTTTAATATTTATTTATAGTTTTATATTTTTTAGTACTTTTTTTAATAATAAAATATAAAAGATTAAGTATATCCTTATACTTAAGGGTAAAGAAAGTTTATAATTAATATTTAAAATAACTTTTTTAATCTTAAATAGTCTTAATTTTTTATAATTAAGCTTTAATAAAGATCGAGTTATTATAAAATTTTTATATAATAAGTAGGCTATATCTCCCCTCTTAAAAATTAATTTTTTTAATCTTTTAAGGTTATAATATTTTAATATTTATATTTATATAAATTTAAGTTATTTCTTTATATATTTATATAATAAGTATAGTTAGTTTATTTTAAGTATTGCTTTTTTAATAAGAGGTCTATCTTTTAATATTTTATTATTAAACTTAAGTTTATATCTATAGTTTATATAAAATAATAAGATTTTTATTAATTCTATAAGTATACTATTATAAGCGAGTTAAGCGAGTAATAGCTTTAAGACTTAATTATCTTATTTATAGTTAATATAGTACTATAATATTACGACCTAATATACGACTATATACGCCTCTCACATGCCCCCCACTTTTTCCCCTAATTATAATACAAGCTAATACTATACCTAGTAGTCGACTATAGGCGCGTAACGCTAACTAGCGACTATACTAAAGATATTTATAAACGATAGTTAACTATTATTAACTATAACCTACTTACTTAGTATATAGGAAGCTATACTTTACTATAGTTAGTCTTTACCTAGCTCCTTAGCTATTAATATAATAATTAATACTTAGATTATTACTATCTTTATATATTAATTATAACTTAATTACTTAAGTCTATAATAACCTAATATACTTAGTTTATAAACTAACTTTAGTCTACCTACCTTATAGCTAGCCTAACCTAAATATTATATATTAATAACTCTTATTTAATATATTACTTTATTAAGTACTTAAGTAATATAATAATAGCTAACGAATCCTCCTTATCTAAGACTACTAAGGCAACCCTTAAGTATACTAAACTTATTTAAATAGCTTAATTTATAAATATAAATAATAACTTTAATAATAAAAATATTAAAGCTTTAAAAAGGTAGATATAGGAACTCTAATAAGCTATATAATAATTTATAAATATATAATAATATAATAAAAAAGCCTATAATATATCCTATTAAATATTATAAAAAAGAATAGCTATATATATATAATAATAAGAGCGATTATATAATAAGATAAATAATATTAATAATATTATTATTTAATAGGTTATTAATAAAGACTTAAAAAAGATAATAAAGCTATATTAATTAAGACTATTTAATAAAATTATTAAGGACTTTTAAGGGTTCTTAATATAACTTAAGGCTTATTAATAGTACTTCTTTATTTTACTATATATTAAAGAAGATAAGGTTTAATATATATCTAGATACTTATTTAGAGCTATTTTATACTAATTTAAACCTATACTTAAGGATTTTATAATTAATATCTATAAAAATAAGAAAAAAGAAATTAAGTATATCTTTATATATTATATTAATTTTAAAGATATACTAAAAGTAACCTTTAATATTATTAATAAAGAATAATTAATAAAAAACTAATTAAAAATATTAAAATAAAAAGGAGTAGCTTTTAATTATAGTATTTAGTTTATTTAGATTATATTTAGAATTAATAAAAGTAAAATAAATAAGATAATAGTTTTTTATTATAGATTTAAAGATAAAATTAAGGATAAATTATATAAAGAAAATAAACCTTTTATATTATTAATATATATTATTATAATAATAAAGATTAATAATAAATAGTATAAAAAATATTATAAAAAGAAAAGATAATACTTTATATATAATAAAGAATACCCTTAGCTATAGAACTTTAAGAACTATATAAATATAAGATAATTATACTTTAGGCTAAGTATAATATATAGAATTTATATTAGACTTATAGACCTAGATATAATATAGAAACTTATAATAATAAATAAAAAAAATATTACTTATTATAATTATAGTAAAAAAAAATACTTATCTTAAGAATATAAAGTACCTTATAAAAAAAAGAAAGTATACTAGAACCTAGTACTAGAAAATAAGCCTAAGTAACTAAATATAACTAGATTAGGGTATAATATATTATTAATACTAGACTAACTAGTTATAACTAAACCTAAAGTATAATAATTATAGGAATATAATAATACCTAAAGAATCGCGATAATATATAAAGCTTTTTATTAAATAGGATATTATAATAATATATACTTAATCTATAAAGATAATAAAGATAATATAGGATAGTTCCTTAAAGAACTATAATAATATATTATTATTATAATATATAAGGTTATTATAGGGCTAAAAAAGTACCCTAATATTATAAATAAATTATTAAATAAGTCTAGTAATATTATATTACTTAATAATAAAGAAACTTATAAGTACGATATATAATTACTTAAAGACTAACTCTAGAATAGAATAATAATAATAAAAAATAATAAAAAGTAATACTTAATTATTATACCCCTTTATTATATAATAATATTAAATAAATAATAATCCTAGCCTAGATAATAAATAATAGACTATCCTAGACTTAAAAGAAAGGGCTTATCCCGGGAGATAATAAAAAACTAGACCTAAAGAATCAGGGATATTATAAGATATTATAGCTATTATATATCTTCTATAATTATAAACTCTATATATTAAGAAAAGGAATATATTAAGCTTATTTAATATAAGAATACCTAGAATAAATTATTAATAATCTTTATAAAATTAATAAAATAATATATTTTTAAATAATAATAAATAAACTCTTTATTAATTATATTATACTTAAATAATTATTTAAGTACCCGGAGAAATATATATATTATCTAGTATAATAAAAGGACTATTTATTAGAAGAATACTTAATCTATATAAAATATAAGCTACTTAACTAATATAGGACTAAAGAATAATAATAATAATATTAAAATAAGTAATTATATATAAAAGAAGAAAAAAAAAAAGGTATAAATAGAATAATAACTCTATATAAATACTATAATATTAAAAGAATATAGAATAATATATAGATACTAGTATTATAAATACCTAGACTATATATTAATAAAGGTATATAAATAGAAGAATACCTTTTATAAAGGATATTATAAATATAGATAAATATACTTAATAAATTACTTAGACTTATATAATAATAACTATATATATAACCTTAAAAATAATTAAATTAATATAAAATATTATTTAATAAAAAATTATTAATATTACCTATAAAAAGGGTATAGAATAATAAAGAAAACTTAAAGACCTTTTACTTAATTAAGATAGCTAGAGGCTAAAAAATAATCTTAGAAGTCTAGATATATAGGTATTATTTATATATATTATTAAATAATAAGGTAATAAAAAACTATATCTTATTAATAATAATTAATTAATATTAATTATTATAGAATTAAAAAACTCTACTTTATAGGCTTTTTAATATAAAAAAATAAATATTCGATTATAATAATAAAACTATCGATCGCGAGATTAATTAATTTAATATTTTAATATAAAAGTATTATAAAAAAATCGTCTTTAATATTATAGACTTATATAAATATAATATAATTTTAGGTTACTTATAATTAATAAGAAATAACCTAATAATTAATTAATATATAGGCTAATTAATATAGATAGATATAATAATATAATAATTATTATTTAATTAAAAAAAATAAATAAATATTTATAATAACTTAGTTATTAAAAAAGCTATATAAGTAAATAATAAGTAAGTTAGAAAGGTAAAAAAAGCTAATATATTAATTAAAAAGGCTTTATAACTAGGAATAAAATATAAGTAAAATAAATACTATAAATATATTATTATTAATATTATTTAGAAAATATATAAAATAAACTAAGTTTTATAAGAAAAATAAAAAAAAAAATTTATTATAAAAAAAGAATATATAAAGAATATTCTATAAGAATACTAGAAATATAGTAAGCTATTTAATAAAATACTTAAGACTAGATTACTATAATATAGCTAATAGGATTATAAAATCTATTTTAAAAAAAGAACCTTAATTAAGTTCTACTAACTCTATAACCTTAATAAAAAGTAACTTAAAGTATTATAAGAATATATTAATAAAATATTATAGAAAGGCTATATTTAGACTTTAAAATCGGAGGCAGGCTACCCTATCTATAATAAGGAATTCCTCGCTATTATCTCTATAATTAAGGAATTTAAGTACTATATACTAGGGACTAAGTTTAGAACTAAAGTATATACTAATTATAAAAATATCGCCTACTTTATAATAATATATAAACTTAGTATATAATAAATATACTATACTAAGTTCCTTATAAACTATAATATTGAAATTATTTATTAAAAAGGATTAGAAAATAGCCGCGCGGATACGCTTAGCTACTAACTAGATTATAATACTAAAGTCCTTAAAATAAAAAAAATAGATACTTTAATAAAATAATTAAAAAAACTATATATAGATAGTACTTAACCTCTTATTATTTAGAGTAAAAATAAATATTATTTATTATAATAAAATCCTATAATAAATATTTATTAATAAGCTTAAGATTTTAGAAAGATATATAACTAAACTAAGGAAAGTACCCTATAAAGATAGGATTATATAAATACCTTTATTATTATATAATAAGATCTTTATAAATATTTATATATATCCTATAGTAGGATATTAAGGAGTTAGAAAGACTCTCGAGCGAATTAAATAAATATATAATTACTTAAGAATTAAAATAAATATTATATATATTATTAGATAATATAAAGACTATATATATAATAAAGTTATATAATATAAACTATATAAAGAATTAAAGCTATTATTAATACTTTTATAATTATAAGAATTAATAGTATTTAATTATATTATAAAACTATCTAAGTCTAAAAAACTAGGATCTAATATTAAATATAATAATATATTTATTATTATAAATTAAATAAATAAATTTAGATATTTTTTATTTTATTAAAAAATAATAAATATAGAAATATTTATATATATAATACTTAAATATATTATAGCTAATTATAGTTTTTTAAAAAAAATTATTTTAAATAAAAGAATAATATTTATTTTTAAATTTTAATAAGCCTTAATAATATAACTTAGAACTAAGTATAAGCTTAATATAATATATTACCCTTAAATAGATAGATAAATAGAGAGATTAAATTAAATACTTAAATAATATTTATAGTACTATATTAACTATAAATAAGATAATTAGGTCTTAAAACTATTACTCGCCTAACTCGCTTATAATAGTATACTTATAGAATTAATAAAGATCTTATTATTTTATATAAATTATAAATATAAACCTAAGTTTAATAATAAAATATTAAGAGATAGATTTTTTATTTAAAAAATAATATTTAAAATAAACTAATTATACTTATTATATAAATATATAAAAAAATAACTTAAATTTATATAAATATAAATATTAAAATACTATAACTTTAAAAGATTAAAAGGACCGATCTTTAAGAGGGAAGATATAGCCTATTTATTATATAAAATTTTTATAATAATTTAATTTTTATTAAAGCTTAATTATAAAAAACTAGGATTATTTAGGATTAAAAAAGTTATTTTAAATATTAATTATAAACTATTATTACCCTTAAGTATAAAGATATATCTAATTTTTTATATTTTATTATTTAAAAAAATACTAAAAAATATAAAACTATAAATAGATATTAAAGTATATAAAGAAGAATATAAACTAGAAAAGATTATTAATAAATAAGAAATTAATAAAAAAATTAAGTACTTTATTAAATAAAAAGACTAGCTTATAAATAAGAATATATAAAAACCCTTTAAATACTTAAAGAACTATTAATAATTATTTTATTAATATTATTAGCGGGAAAAATATTAAGTATTATATTCTAATTAATAATACTAAAAGTACCTATCTTTTATATATAATTAATAGCCTATTATTTTTTAAAAATAGCCTCCTCTTATAAATAAATCCTATCCTCTTTATCTAACTTATATATACTACGCGTAATTAACTCTAATATCTAACTATAAATTAACTCACGCTAATAATATAAATACTATATATATTTAAGAGCCTCTTAAAGCTCTCGCTTAGATTTTTCTAAATCTACTTTTATTTATTTCTATTTAAATATTATATATATTATTAAATAATAAAATTAGTATATACTATACTATTATAATTAATATAACTTATAATATAATATTATACTTATACTATTATAAGTCTTTTTAAGTATTACGACCCAGCATGCGACCATATACGCCTCTCACGTGCACCCTACTTTTTCTAACTAATTATACACCGATCACATTAATCACCTAATATAATACCATAAACTTAGTGATTAATTATATATAATTACTTACGATTACCTTTACTTACTCGCGATTACTCGGTAATTACTATAGTATATAAGAAGCTATACTTTACTATAGTTAGTCTTTACCTAGCTCTTTAGCTATTAATATAATAGTTAACGCTTAGATTACTATTATTTTTATATATTAACTATAACCCGACTACTTAAGTCTATAATAACTTAATATACTTAGTTTATAAACCGACTTTAGTCTATCTACCTGGTAGCTAGCCTAACCCGAATATTATATATTAATAGCTCTTGTTTAGTATATTACCTTATTAGGTACTTAAGTAATATAATAATAGCTAGCGAATCTAACACTCCTGTAAATAAGCGCGCCGAGCCCGCGCAGCCCGCGCTACTACCTTAGCCTATAAATATAGACCTAAACGATAATAACTCTAATAATAAAAATATTAAAGCCTTTAGGGGGTAGATATAGGAACTATAGCAGGCTATACAATAACTTATAGATATATAGTAATATAATAAGGAAGCTCACGATATATCTTACCGAATATTTTAGGAAGGGATAGTTATATATATCTAATAATAGGAACGATTATATAGCGAAATAAATAATATTAGTAGCACTACTATTTAATAGATTATTAGCAAGGACCTAGGAGAAATTATAAAGCTACGCTAACTAGGACCGTTCGATAGGACTACTAAGGACCTTTAGGGGTTCCTAATATAACTTAGGGCCTACTAATAGTACTTCCTTACCTTACTATATACTGAAGAAGATAAGGTCCGATATATATCTAGATACTTATCTAGAGCCGCCTTATACTAGTTCGAACCCGTACTTAAGGACTTTATAACTAACCTTTATAAGAATAGGAAGGAAGAAACTAAGCATATCTTCGTATACTATATTAACTTCGAAGATATACTAAAAGCAACCTTTAGCACTATTAATAAAGAACGACTAGTAGAGAACTAACTAGAAGCACTAAAGTAGAAGGGAGTAGCCTCCGATTATAGTACTTAATTTATTTAGATTATATCTAGAACTAATAAAAATAAAGTAAATAAAATAGTAGCCTTTTACCGTAGACTTAAGGATAAAGTTAAAAATAAATTATATAAGGAGGATAGACCCTCTATACTATTAGTATATATCGCTATAGTAGTAAAAATCGATAATAGATAGTATAAAAAATACCGCGAGAAGAAAGGGTAATACTTTACCTATAATAAAGAATAACCCTAGTCGCGAAACTTCAAGAACTACGCGAATATAGGATAACCACGCTTTAAGCTAAGTATAGCGCACGGGATCTACGCTAGACCTATAGACCTAGATATAATATAGAAACTAGTAATAATAGATAAGAAAAATATTACTTATTATAATTATAATAAGAAAGGGTACCTATCTTAAGAATATAAGGTACCTTAAAAGGAAAAGAGAGTATATTAAAACCTAATACTAGAAAGTAAGCTAAAGTAACTAAATATAACTAGGTTAAGGTATAATATATTACTAATATTAGACTAACTAGTTATAACTAAACCTAAGGTATAGCGACTATAGGAATATAATAATACCTAAAGAATTATAGTAGTATATAGAGTACTATACTAGATAGGATACTATAATAATAGCTACCTTATCTATAAGGATAATAAAATTAATATAGGATAGTTCCCTAAAGAACTATAATAATGTACTATCGCTATAATATATAAGGTTATTATAGGGCTAAGAAAGTACCCCAACGTTATAGATAAATTATCGGATAAATCTAGCGATATTGCGTTACTTAATAATAAAGAAACTTATAAGCGCGATATATAAGTACTCGAGGATCGACTCTAGAATAGGATAATAATAAAGGAAGAATAATAGAAAGTAGTACTTAACTAATACACCCCCCTGCTATATGGTAATACTAAATAGATAATAATCCTAGCCTAGGTAATAAGCAATAGGCTATCCTAGACTTAGGAGAAAGGGCTTATCCCCGGAGATAATAAAAGATTAGATCCTAAGAATCTTAACTATTATAAAATATTATAGTTATTATATATCTTCTATAACTATAGGCTTTATATAGTAAAAAAAGGAATATATTAAGCCTACTTAATATAAGGATACCTAAAATAAGTTATTAATAACCTATATAAGGTCGATAAAGTATAGTATTTTTAAGTAATAATAGGTAAGCCTTTTATTAGCTATATTATACTTAAGTAATTACTAAAATACTTAGAAAAATATATATAATACTTAGTATAATAGAAAGACTATTTATCTATAGAATACCTAATCTATATAAAATATAAGCTATTTAACTAATATAGAACTAAAAAATAATAATAATAATATTAAAATAAGCGCTAACGCGCGAAAGAAGAAAAGAAAGAATTATATAAAGAATAATAACTCTATATAATAAATACTACTATTTTAGAAGAATATAGAATAATATATAGATACTAGTGCTATAGATACCCGGACTATATATTAATAAGAATATATAAATAGAAAAATACCCCCTATAAAGGATATTATAAATATAGATAGGTATATCTAATAAACTACCTAGACTTATATAATAATAACTATATATATAACCCTAAAAATAATTAGATTAATATAGAATATTACCCGGTAAAAAACTACTAATATTACCTATAAAAAGGGTATAAAATAATAAAAAAAACCCAAAAACCCTTTACTCTATAAAGATAAATAGAAGCTAGAAAATAGTTTTAGAAGTCTAGATATATAAGTATCGCTTATAAGCACTATTAGATAGTAGAGCGATAGGAAATTATATCTTATTAATAGTAATTAATTAATACTAGCTACTATAGAATTAGAAGGCTATACTTTATAGGCTTTTTAATATAGAAGGGTAAACTTTTGATTATAATAGTAGGACTATCGATCGCGAGACTAATTAACTCGATATTTCGATATAAGGGTACTATAAGTAAATCGTCTTCGATATTATAGACCTATATAAGCATAATATAATTTTAGGTTACCTATAATTATCGAGAAGTAACCTAATAATCGATTAGTATATAGGCTAGTTAGCGTAGATAGATATAATAATATAATAATTATTATTTAATTAGAAAAAATAAATAAATATTTATAACGACTTAGTTACTAAAGAAGCTATACTAATAAGTAATAAGTAAGTTAGAAAGGTAAGGAAAGCTAATATACTAACTAAAAAGGCTTTATAACTAGGACTATAATATAAATAAAATAAACATTATAAACGCGTTATTATTAATATTATTTAGAAAATATATAAAGTAAATTAAGCCTTATAAAAAGAATAAAAAGAAAAACCTATTATTAAAGAAGAATAAATAAAGAATATCCCTTAGGAATACTAGAAATATAATAAGTTATTTAATAAAATATTTATAATAAGAATATTAGAATATAATTAGTAAGATTATAAAATCTATCTTAAAGAAGGAATTATAACTAAGTTCTATAAACTCTATAACCTTAATAAGAAGTAACTTAAAACCCTATAAGAATATATTAATAAAATATTATAAAAAGGTTATATTTAAACCTCTATATTAGAAGTAAGATACCTTATTATATTTATTCCTAAGAAGAATAAGAAGCTATAATTAGTTATAGATTATTATTAGCTAAATAATATTATAATTAAAAATAGAACCCCCCTATTGCTTATTAATAAGCTTAAGGATAGGCTTTATAGTAAGAAATAGTTTACCGCTCTTAACCTAAAAGGAGTATATAATTTAATCTATATTAAGAAAGGAGATAAATAGAAAATAACCTTTCGTATTAAGTTTAGTCTATTTAAGTATTTAATAATATTATTTAGCCTTATTAATACTCCTACTACTTTCTAGCGAATAATTAATAATATACTTAAGGAGTACTTAAATATCTTTATTATAGTATACTTAAATAATATCCTAATCTTCTTGGATACCCTTAAAAAATATAAAGAATATATTTATAAAATACTAAAGATACTATAAGATATAAACCTCTTAATAGATCTAAAGAAGACCGCGTTTTATATATAAAAAATAATCTTCTTAGGATATATAATTAGACCTAATAAAATCCTAATAGAATAAATAAAAATTAATATAATTAAAAAATAACTAATATTAATAATATTTAAAGAAGTATAAGCCTTTATAGGCTTTATAAACTACTATTGATACTTTATTCGCGACTTTAATAAGATTATAGTATTACTTATTAGACTTATAAAAAGTAAAGGAGAATTCTAATAGAAAAAAAAATAATAAAAAGTATTTAAAGCTATATAAAATAGTATTCTCTTAAATACTATACTTATAATTTATAACCCTAAGAAATTACTAGAATTAAAAATAGATATATTAGACTATATTATAGGAGTATAAATTAGTTAAAAAAATAATAATAATAATATATAATTAATCGCCTTCTTCTTAAAAAAGTTCTATAATATAGAATTAAACTACCTTATCTATAATAAGGAATTCCTTACTATTATCTCTATAATTAAGGAATTCAAGTATTATATACTAGGAATTAAGTTTAAGACTAAGGTTTATACTAATTATAAGAATATCGCTTATTTCGCGACTATATATAAACTTAGTATATAATAAATATACTATACTAAGTTCTTTATAAACTATAATATTAAAATTATTTATTAGAAAGGATTAGAGAATAGCTAAGTAAACGTGCTTAGCTACTAACTAGATTATAATACTAGAGTACTAAAAGTAAAAGGATAAATACTTTAATAAAATAAATAAAGAAACTATATATAAATAGTACTTAACTTTTTATTATTTAGAGTAGAAGTAGATACTACTTATTATAATAAAATCCTATAATAAATATCTTATAATAAACCTAAGATTTTAGAAAGATATATAACTAAACTAAGAAAGGTACCCTATAAAGATAGGATTATATAGATACCTCTACTATTATATAATAAAATCCTTATAGATATTTATACGCACTCGATAGTAGGATACTAAAGAGTTAGAAAGACCCTTAAATAAATTAAATAAATATATAACTATCTAAAAATTAAAGTAAATATCGTATATATTGTTAGACAATATAAAGACTATATATATAATAAGGCTATATAATATAAGCCTTATAGAGAACTAAAGCTATTACTAGTGCCTTTATAACTATAGGAATTAATAGCTTTTAATTATATTATAAAGCTACCTAAATCTAAAGAACTAGGATCTAACGTTAAATATAATAGTATATTTATTATTATAAACTAAATAAGTAAATTCGGATACTTTCTATTATATTAAGAAGTAATAAATATAGAAGTACTTATATATATAGTACTTAAATATATCGTGGCTAACTATAGCTTTCTAAAAAAAATTATTTTAGATAGAAGAATAATATTTATTTTTAAGTTCTAGTAAGCCTTAATAATATAACTCGGAACTAAGTATAAGCTTAGTATAGTATACTACCCTTAAATAGATAGATAAATAGAGAGATTAAACTAAATATTAGAATAATACCTATAGTACTATATTAACTATAAATAAAATAATTAGGTCTTGAAATTATTACTTACCTAACTCGCCTATAATAATATACCTATAGAGTTAATAAAGATCTTATTATTCTATATAAACTATAGATATAAGCCCGAGTTTAGTAATAAAATATTAAGAAATAGACCTCTTATTAAGAAAGTAATACTTAAAGTAGACTAACTATACTTATTATATAAATATATAAAGAAATAACTCGAATTTATATAAGTATAAATATTAAAATACTATAACCTTAAAAGATTAAAAGGACTAATCTTTAGGAGGGGAGATATAGCCTACTTATTATATAAAAATTTTATAATAACTTAACCTTTATTAAAGCTTAATTATAAAAAACTAGGATTATTTAAAATCAAAAAAGTTATCTTAAATATTAACTATAAACTTTTATTACCCTTAAGTATAAGGATATACCTTATTTTTTATATTTTATTACTTAAAAAAGTATTAAAAAATATAAAAATATAATATAATATTAAAGTTCTTAAAGAACTCTATAAACTAGAGAAAATTATTAATAAATAAGAAATTAATAAAGAAATTAGGTACCTTATTAAATAAAAAGGATAGCTATTAAGCGAAAATATATAAGAACTACCTAAATATTTTAAGAATTATTAACCTTTATTAAAGAAGTTCTATCGCTAGAAACTTTAGAAAGCTTAAGTAATAATAGATCTATAAGCTTGCCTATAATAAACTAATTAATAATATTAAAACTACTAAATAATTAAACCTTAGCGACTATCTTGGCTTTTTTTTACTCTTTTTTCTTTAATTTATTTAAAGAATAAAAGCCTTATATAACTATATCGCGACCTTTCTTTATAACTTTATAATACTAATAATATAAATATTATAAATAAGTATAACTCTTATTTATTTTCTTTTAAAGCTCCTTGAGCTTATTCTCGACCTTCTCTTCCGCTAACTCTAGATAGCGCTTCTTTATAATAATATAAGATATTAAGGAATTAATATATAAATAATAATAACTATAATTATATATACTTATAGATTAAAGGGCTCTAATTATATTATAAGAACGACTATAACGAGTATATTTAGTATAATAGTTATAACTATCTATTACCTTATAGCGGTCCCCCTAACTATTACTTTTATAAAGTATATAAAATATCTAGGCAATATAACTAAATTCTTAGATTAAATAGGAAAGATTATTATAATACTACTTCGAGCTATAAGGTATACTATTAGTATAAATAAAGGAGGAAGTTAAGGGTATATATAGAATAGGATTAATAGTTAGTTTTAATTAATTCTAGGATAGAATTATTAAAAGGGAGATATTATATTATAACCTAGTATACGACTATATATACCTCTTATATATACCCTACTTTTTCTAACTAACTATATACTGATTATACTAATTACCTAATATAATACTATAAACTTAATAATTAATTATATATAATTACTCACGATTACCTTTACTTACTCGCGAGAACTCGGTAATTATTATAATATATAAGAAGCTATACTTTACTATAGTTAGTCTCTACCTAGCTCCTTAGCTATTAATATAATAGTTAACGCTTAGATTGCTACTATCTTTGCATATTGACTATAACCCGACCGCTTAAGTCTACGATAACCTAGTATACTTAGTTTATAAACCGACTTTAGTCTATCTACCCGGTAGCTAGCCTAACCCGAATGTCATATTAAGCTCGATATATAAAATATAATAATAAGAATTATCGCTTATTTAATATATATACTTTATGCGATAATAATAAGTATAAGGTATCTTACTTATAATATTATTAAATTAAATAATCTTAATTAAAGTAGTATAATATAAATTATTTCTATCTTTATAAAAATAATAATATTTCTATATATAGTTAGGTATAATAAGAAGATAAAGTTATTAAGTATAACTTATAAAAATAATTAATAGGTTTTAATTAATTCTAGGATAGAATTATTAGAGGGGAGATATTATATTATAACCTAATATATAACTATATACGCCTTTTATATACCCCTTACTTTTTCCCCTAATTATACTATAAGCTAATGCTATACCTAGTAGTCGACTATAAGTATATAATACTAACTAGCGACTATACTATAAGATACTTATAAATAATAATCGACTATTATTAACTATAACTTACTTACCTAGTATATAAGAAGCTATACTTTATTATAGTTAGTCTTTACCTAGTTCCTTAGTTATTAATATAATAATTAATACCTAGATTATTACTATCTTCGTATATTAACTATAACCCGACCGCTTAAGTCTATAATAACCTAGTATACTTAGTTTATAAACCGACTTTAGTCTACCTACCCTATAGCCAGCCTGACCCGAATGTCACAATAGCCTAACTAGCGATAGACCTCGCCGCGATAAAGGCTAAATACTAGTATAATACTAAATACCGACCGATATAGCTATAAGCCGGCGACCTAGTATATCTTAACCTTTATTACGGATACTACCTAGCCGGCCGGCTAAGCCCTAAGTAATCTTAAAAGAGGCTTAGCCCCTTTAAGATTAAGTATATAGTTAATAACCTTACCGCTGAATTAGATCTACCCGCTAATATAAGGATCTATCCGGTAATATCGGTCTAGTACCTTAAGCCCGCTTACGCTAGCGCGTATATCGACCCGGAGCCTAGACTAGTAGAAGCCTCTTATAATATTAAGGATAACGAGGGAGATGTACACTACGAGATCGAGAGGCTGCTTGACAAGCGCTAACTGAAGAACGGGACAGTCAAGTACAAGGTTCGCTGGAAGGGCTGGAGCCCTCAATACGACCAATAGGTTGAGTCCCAGGGCATCAGCGACGCCGCGATACGCACCTTCGAAGAGTAACTAGCCCGTGAGAAGAAGTCATCAACGCCTCGCATGAGCAACAGACTGAGTGCCTCTCGCACCAAGCGCACGCGGGCGGCCTGGGCGCTCACCCCTTTCGCCTCATGATCCTCGAGGAGCTGCTGCCGCCATGGGTTATTTCGATGAGATAGCAGAGAAGATGGGTGATGATCAGTGGGACGCGTGGAAGAAGGAGGTTCTTGAGGCCAGCGGCGAGATTGCATCGTTTGTCGCCCATCGCCATTCTAGCGGCCAAGGGGAGGTTGTCGACTGGTTCGAGGGCTCCTTCAACCTCTGTCTGCGCGTTTCGTTCCAAGAAGAAAAGCCGGATGCCGTCATCCGCTTCCCTGGGCCAGGACACACCACCTTCCGGGATGAAAAGGTCGCCAACGAAGTCCATGTCATCCAGTTCCTCCACCAACGGACCAACATCCCCATCCCACGTTTGCGCAGCTGGGGCTTGACCAAGGACAGCCCACGTCAGTTTGGTCCATTCATCATCTCGGATTTCGTCGATGGAGTCCACCTGTCCGATATCCTAAAGGACCCAGCGGATCGACAACACCTGTACCTCAACCCCAATATCGATGGACGACTACTCGACCATGTGTTTGAGCAAATGGCCGATATCTTGCTGCAACTGTATCAATTTGACTTCCCAGCCATAGGGGCCATTTCAAAAGACCATTCTTCAAACACGTGGTCCGTCACCGGGCGACCTCTAACCTACAGCATGAATGAGCTGGCAACGACCGCATTCTATCCCACGGATGACTTCGCCTCTGCTCCTTTTACATCGGCGAGCGACTACTTTAGGTATCTTGCACGCCAGCACATTAACCATCTCTGGACCCAGCGCAACCTTTCCACAAACCGACAGGAAGCCCGGGAACAGTACATTTCAAGACACTTATTCGCTCTGTTGATCGACAAGTACACAATCGATGAGCATGGTCCCTTTAAACTCTTTTGTGACGACCTTCGACCGCAGAACATACTTGTGGATCCAAAAACCATGCGCATCAATGCTGTCCTTGATCTCGAGTTCACCAACGCCATGCCAGGCCAATACGCCTCGGAGCCGCCGTGGTGGCTCTTGCTCGCCGGGCCCGATTCGTATCTTCTGCGAGGCCGCACCATACATGACTTTGTCGCAGATTATGAGCCTCGCTTGGAGCAATTTTTACACGCAATGCAACGAGTGGAGAGCGCACGGCGGCTGCATCCCGACGCGAGCTTATCGAAGAGTATGCGCCAAGGGTGGGCTACCAAGCGTTTCTGGTTCAACTACGCTGCATGAAAGCCGTTTGATGTGGAGGCGCTTCTCAACAGTTGTTTGGACGAGGGCAGTGCGGGTATCGAATCCTTGGACGAGGAAACCTGTGCAGCGCTCGACACCTTTGTGCAGACAAAGATGGAGCAGCTGGAGGCATACGACGAGGAGTGCAGAAATCTATTAAGAAGCAACACGCGTTCCTCTGATCACACAACCAACTGAGCAAACTACCTTAGTCGGACATGCCGAGTCTCAGACCCTGCCGCTCCTTTGGGCGCGCGAGCACACGAGCAACGCGTCGAGACGACGCCACAACCGACCACAACCGGCATATGGGGTCTCGGATCACCTTGAATCTTTGTATCTGGTGCTGTTTCTAGCACTCCTGACATGTTCCCGCACCTGTACCTGGGGCCACTTTTGGTAACTCAACCCCTATTTGTCAACGACGCCATCGTCCACAGCCCTTTTGCGATGGTAGGGTGCCAGTATCCTCTCGCGTAACGCTTGCGTTATGATTCCTCGCGTCTGGTGCACTGGCAAAGTCATGAACGGCAGCTGCTTTTGTATCCCCCTCTATCGCCGACGCCCTGCCAAGCACAGCTTAGACTTCCCGTCACAAGTCGAGTCGCGCCCCACGGGGTGTCGATCATAAACCGAGTCATGCCTTACGGGGCGTCCCGCTCAGGACACATCCCTCGGTGCCTCTGTGATATTAGGCAAAGAACGTGGGGACATGGTGGTAAACCAGAATGCAGAAGAGACGTCAGTTTCACTCCCACCAAGCGCGGCAACAGATGTGTGACAATTTCTCGAAGAAGAATCATCACAGCGCTTTTGCAGTGCACCGGACCCAGGAATGTGCGTCAACTCTGCATCTCCACGGAGCAAAGGAGAGACTGAATTCCAGTCAAGTGAGGGCGGACCGTTCCCAGGCCACCTTCCATTGCCACTACGCTCCAGCTGCATCCGGACGGATCCAGTGTATGGCCTTGACTAACACGGGCCTGATCGATGAGGAGTGGGATAAAGCCCCTTCAGAGTACGAAGAGGCCGGCATCGACGAGGGATTCCATGCTCCCTTGGCAATTGCACCCAAGACTCCCGCACATCTTCCCTCGGTGGACTTGTCGTCTCCAAGAACCTTGTTACGACAGGCCACGCAGGGACTGGCTATGTGACAGTCGAAGAGACAAATAAGGCACGTCTTACGTGTCTATCTCGCCAGGAAACGCCACAACCATGTGGCAGACTGCTGGTTACAGTGTGACCGGCTGGACATCAGTCCCCAGCACCGCGAAAACGGCGCAGGGAAGAATGCTCAAGCTACTCAGTTACGCGCTTCGCCCTGGCGCCTGCGGACCGCGAGCAGATCTCAGAAAGCATACTTCGCATATTTCACAACGAAGAGGAGTGATCGTTCAGGCGGATGAACGAGACATATTTACGTAGTGTCTATTGTTATGTGCAGAGCCAAGCGCTTTTCTCCGTGCAAAGGATCTACGAGAACGATCCAGCCACTTGCACGCCCATCGTGTCTAAAAATGAGGAGCGTTCAGGAAGAGACCCATAGTACAGCCGCCAATGAGGCCGGCAATCGGGATGGTCATGATCCAGGAAAACATCAAGAGGCCGACACGTTGCCAGTTGACGGCCTTGAAGGTGCCGTTGCAGAGACCGACACCGACAGTGGCGCCCGTGATGCACATGGAGGTCGAGACGGGCAGTGCGTACTGCGAAAAAACCATGACGGTCACGGCGGCACCCATTTCCATCGACGAGCCGCGGCTGGGCGAGTGGTAGGTGATCTTGTTGCCCATGACTGCTCCTTGTTAGCGGTGCTCTCCCCCACATGGGTTTTCTGTCTTTGACTGACCCTTCATAATGTTGTATCCGTATGTGATCAGACCGATAGAGATGGTGCCTGACATGACGGCCAGCTGCCACAAGGGAACGGGAGCCTTCTCCTCTGTCGGCTGCGCGGTGGACCAGGCCGCGTACATGGCTGCCCAGGGGCCCACGGCGTTGCCGACATCGTTGGCGCCGTGCGCGAAGGAGGCAGTGCAGGCGGTGATGATCTGCACAAACGAGTACAGGTGCTCGACCTCGTTGGGGTACTTTTTGGCGTTGCCATACACGCGCTCCATCCGCTTGCCCTCGGGGGTGCCGCTAATGCCCGACTGCGCAGTGTGGATGTCGTAGTTGACGCCGTAGAGGAGACCGACGACGATCATGGCCGGGATGCGACGGAGCAGGCAGATGACGTTGTGCTTCTCGTAGATGGAGCCGGCGCCCATGGGGTTGTTATGCAGGGTGCGCATCGCCCAGCCGAGGGGACCACGCTTCTTGCGCAGCTTGGCGTGGAAGCGGTCCTCGTTGCGCTTCAGGATGGCCTTGTAGTCGGCTTGCGTGTACGTGGCGAGGTTCACGGCGCCCTGCTCCTCGTCACCCACGGCACTGGACAGCGCGGCAGACCCATCCATATCGGAGCCCGAGGTGTTGGCGCGCTTCTGTACATCCTTTTCCGCGGAGACGACAGCAGTCGTACGCGCAGTGTTCATCTCCTCCACGACGTCGTCCTCGTCGTGCTGGACGACGGCGTAGTTGGGCACGCGCGCCGCGTGGTCGCCCTCAGGCACTGGCTTCCTAAACAGCAGGGGTCCCTTGATGAACTCCCAGCCACGCAGCTCAGGGTCCTTCTTGACAACCTTTGTGTGCACAAAGGGCACGAAGAAGAAGGCGGAGAGGAAGAAGAGGCCAAAGCCCACGCCCAGCGTCACAGAGGCAATGTACCATGCGGGCTTGTCGGCGAGACCCAGGCGGGGCGAGCCCTTGTACACAATCGTGAGCGTGCAAATCGTGCCCGCGATGAGGAAGAAGAAGGGCGACGTCCACACGGCCCAGGGGACGGGGTTCTTGCGCGCGTGGACAACGAAGCGGATGAGCAAGAAGATGATGGCGCCGGCCACTGCCGAGCAGAAGGGCGCCATGAGCAGACCGGCAAAGATGGCCCCAAGACCCTTGCCACCGTTCCACCCCCACTCTACGCTCGAGGCGCCCACGGCCGCGATACCAACACCGGCGAGCGAGGAGATGAGCGAGTATGTCGACGAGACGTGCGCGGAGTGGATGGTGCACCACATGACCCAGATGGACGCACCGGCCGAGGCGCAGGCGAACGCGAGAAGCTGGACGCCGGCGTTGCCCTGGAAGGCGTCGATAGGGATGATGCCGTTTTTGATCGTCGAGGCAGTACGGGCTCCGACGGTGATGGCGCCGACCATTTCAAAGATGGTCCCCAACACCATGGCCCACTTGTAGGAGATGGAACGGGAGGACACGCTGGTGGCCCAGGCGTTGGCAACGTCGTCTGCAGATAGTATGAGTATTATCTCATCATGCAAGTCTTTGGCGCAAAAGTAGGGGAGCACGTACTGGCACCATTGTTAAACGCCTCGAGGAGGGCAAAGCAAGTGCCAATGGCGAAGACGTAGGTGTACTCTTCGAGAACCATGGTGGCGGTTGTGCGTTGCTCTTGGGGTAGAGGGCGGCCGGGTGGAAGGTCGTTCTGTCGTAGAAGACAATGTATGGTCCAGTTTGCAGATGATTGCGTCTTCTCGAGGGTGATGAGGCGGACAACTGGCCTGGCTTTGCCCAGGCCCCAAGGCGTCCGGTAGATTCTGAATGCGGCGATGCTGTTTTATACAGGCCCGCCTAACACTAGCACAGACAACACGGTCACACGAGGGCTTCCACTAGGAAAGCAATGGCCCGAGGCCTCCGAGGTTCTGATTTTTGCGAAACCCTCTGGCTGAGTCTCCACGGCTATCCATGATGGCGTATGCAGCTTCCAAACTGCGGCCTTGACGGCGCCGGCCGACCAGCGGCAAACCATCATCATGCAAAACACACTGGACAGGTAAAAAGATTGACCAGGGGTCATAGGATACGGGCATGCCCAGGGAGGCGACAGATTCATCCAATTGTTAGGCTCCATCGAGACACGTGGGATCTTCGACCGTCCCCAAACGCCGTAGAGCAGAGCTTGTTTAACTGACCGTGATCAGCTTGAGGCCTCCAGAACGTCGTCTCGCAGATACAGCGGGGGCTGCACAAACAGTCGACGATGAGGGACTTTTTGCGCACTATTGACAAATATCACGGCGCAGGGTGTGTGAAGGGAAGTGGTCGGAGGGTGAAATGTAGATCTAGATGTGTCTAGTGCCTAGATAGATCTACATCTCACCCTCCGACGGATTGCGAACAGTTGCCGGAATTCCGCTCCCATTCAGGGACCAACCAGTCTAGACCGGTGGAGTCGGCCAGCATTCCTTCTCGTAAGTTTCCTTTTTGAGCCGGTGAACTATTCCTGGGCGAGTTGATAGTCCTCGCCTTTCTGTGGCTGGATGCTCGTCACAGTGAGCGATCTCGTCTGACTGTAGGAATTGTCGTTGCTAACCAAGAAATGCGCCGTCCCGCACGGAGGGTTGCGTAGAAGAAGCGCAGTAAAACCTAAATGCACAGACCTATACATTTCCGAGGGCTCCGATGCTCAGCCATGGGGCCTCAAGCTTCCTCGAGCCCAGCTGGCTGCCTCCTTCATCCATGCGGTGTGCATGCGGTATGTGGGCGAAGATCAGGGCGTGGCTCTAACGATACTCACGCAGCGTTCGAGACATCTGGCAAATCGCTGGAAGCAACCCTAGGGTCGAGTCCAGTCGATTCTAGCACACCGCGCACAATTTCGGGAGGCAATCTGAGAGTGACTTTCTGATTTGCGTGCGTCTTACTTGAAATAAACCCTGACGTTGGTTCGCAATGTTCTGTATTGATCATGCCCGAAGGTGCCAGGGTTTCGGATCTGGTGGCGGCCAGCTAATGGCCAAGTCAGCATGGCCTGCTCTTGGCAGACCCTTGGCACACGTGGATTATTACCATTGCGAGCAGCTGATCGGGAACATCTGCATCTTCTGCGACCAACTTGGTGAGGTGTTTCAAGATCACGTGTTAGCCGCTTGAGCATTTTCGAGGGCCCACGGAGCCAAGCTGACCTAGAATTCATGCATTGACCGTCAACAAGGGCCAAGTCTCGGCATCGCTGCCTTGCCATCGGCGTTTGGCGCATCGCAGACCTTTCGAGTTGTATTGCGAACGTGACGAGGAAAGCTACTTCATGCTTGGCGCGAGGTGGCTCTGTCAATGCGCCAAGGCTGATCGTGCCTACACTAACAGTAAATGCAGGTACGCCTAGGAGACACGTCGAAATTCTACATTCAGCCATCCGCCTTGCAAACAAATCTCCGTCCACTGAGGTACCTAGGCCTATAGTCTATATCCGAATTTCTATCTGAATGATCCTGCTCAGTTTTCGAAAGTGGAAGAGATTTCCTGACACTGTCAAATCATTGACAATGAGTCTGGAATGTGATGCTTGGTGGAGAACCTTTTCGGTCGCAGTTGTAAAGTGCCCAAACTACCGTAGGGTAGCTACCTAGACTATAGCTTGTCGCTGAGGCTGGTCGCATTGGATATTTTCAAGCAAAGGCATGCTCCCCATCTGCTCCATCGCAGCTTTTTGCAGCAACGCTATGCTGTCTCTTGGATACCACTCATAATCCTCCGTCAAACAAAGATAGCATGACTTCCAAGCGCGATCACGCAGACCTCGACGAAGGCGAAATTTCCGACCCAACGCCCAAGCGCGCGCGCAGCAACCACAACGCCCGATCGCGCCAGAACCACCAGCATCCCAGCATAGACCCGACATCGGGCCAGCGCTACGTCTTTTCCAGCTATGCCTCCCACACCACCATCCCCGAAGGCGAGGAATCAGAATTCGAGGATGATGCCGAGGCCATGGCATATCTGCGCTCCGTGAGGTGAGCTCAGCCCCAACCGTCCCATCCATCCATGCCCCCCTGGCCGCTGCCGTTTTCACGCAATGCTGAATGTTTTCAAGCAGCCTTTTACAGACGCAAGTGCTGATGGTGAGTCCGTGAACAGGAAGCAAGCCGAATCAATACCGCACATCCTTCGCGCCCCAAAGGTCCAGATCGGCCCGCAACTACCCCTTGACTTGCAAGCGAGCAACCAAGTCGACGAAGGTGAACTGGACGAAGACGCAGAAAACGACCATGGAAGAGGCATTGATGACTCGAGAGGATGGTACGAGGACGGCGCCTACATTGCCGCTCCCGACTCGGATCTGGAGGGTGCACTAGCCGCAGGCGAAGACGAAGACCTCGCCCCCGAAAAAGCCATACACGAAGCCTACTTTGCCTCCGTCCTCGCACAATACAACAAGATGCGGTGCATTCTCAGCAGAGAACCATCCGTCGACGCGTTGTCTCGGCTGCCGCCTTCCCTCGTCCTCGAGGCCGGGCCCCTCGGTCGAGGGTCAACGACTATACCGACTTGGTCCAGGGTTCTGCGCGCTACCGACCCACATCCCGTCCAGCTCCATATACTCACCAAAGACTCTATACTGAGGATACTGCGAGTGATACTGGGCGGCAAGTTCCTGCAAAACGGCTACAACATTGAGGAGCGCACCAGTCGCTGGCTGTGGGCTTTGTTGGCACGCCTGCCGGAGAGGGGAGAGCTAGATTACGCCGAGATGGGCTGCTTGCGCGACCTCGGGAAACGTGCCGTGCTCCTCGGACGGAGTCTCGTCGAAATGGCAGCCTTACGGGACGAGCTCGATGAGGCGCAACTGGGCGTGCAGGAATATTCTGGCGACGGCAGCCCTGACGTTGAAGAAGACGCTCCAGGTGATGGCCATCTCCCCTCGACGGACGAGCAGAAGACCTCGACGCCAGACCTCGAAGCTGCCGCGCGAGGCTATCCCACACCCAAAAATGCAGCTGCAGAAACAGCCCGTGAATACGAAGACGGCGAAGTATCAGACGAAGACGAAGACGTCGCCATGGATATTGGATCCGACTCGTCTGACGAGGAAGAAGGCCAAATTGACGAGACGATGGATGACGCCAAGGCCCGCCTCCTGGCGCAGCTCGATGCCGAGGCGGAACAGGACGAGCAGCTGTCGCCCGAGGACGCGGCCAAGCTGCGTCTGCGCATGAATATGCGTGCCACGCTCAACATGATCCTGACAGTCGTGGGTGAGTTTTACGGACAGCGTGATTTGCTCGAGTTTCGCGAACCGTTCGTGGGGATATGATTGTCTCTCATTGTATGCTCAAGCACAGATTTGATGTGTATCCGATACCCCCTCCCCTGTAGTCTGTAGAAGAAAGAACTAAGCAGTAATGGTATTCCCCCACAAGCTCGACCCGAGTCTTACTGCACCCTGAACGCCTTGCAACAAAAAAAGACACCAAAACATATCGGCGGATGCCCCCTATCAGTCGGACATTTGCACCAAAAAGTCAGCGTCGTCAAAGTCATTGTCGAGATCCATATTTTCCTGATCTTGTTGGAAAGACGTAGCCTTGCGCACGCGCGAGCGTGGCACAGCCATGACCCTGCCATTCGCCGAGTCCTCCAAGTTCCGCGCATGATCCAGGTCATCGTAGACGGTCTCGTCCTCGTCCTCGTCGTCCAACACCCGTTTGCGGGAGCGCGCATCCACGACGCTGTCGTTGCTCTCTTGGGACATGGTCAGACCGGGAATTTCGTCCAGGCCTGGGAGTTCCTCCTCTTCCTCCGTCTCGTAGCTCGGGACGGGCTGCTCGCTCAAACCGCCGATTCTATTGATCCCACAGAATGGCGTCAATTCCCTCGACACCGCCCGCGACAGGGCAGGCGTCGCCTTCTTTGGCTGCGGCTGTGCGCCGAGACCCGAGGGTCGGGTGTTGTCGGTCCATAACTTGAAGGCACTGGGCCCAGTGGTCTTGTATCCCTCAGGGACGGACTTGCGCACGCGCATGCCCACGCTGAGTAGGTTGGCTTGAACGTTCGGTGGCAGAGTAAGTCCACGGACGGACTCGGTAGGAGCACAGTCGTCGTCAGGTGAACTGCGGCTGCTGAAGAAGGAGGTGATCTGGCGCTGCGATGGATCGGCTGCAGCGCCAGCAAACGGACGTTTGACGCGTGGATTCGACATTGTGCGTTGTCGATAGCTAGTTGACAATTGTGTATGGTGTATTTCTCGTTGCGCAATGGCGTTGCGGTTGACTTTGCGCCGACGGAATCAATTATGGGCTGGCAGAACGGCCGCATGCAGTGTGTCGTCAGACTGTCTTGGATGCGGCTGTCGTCGTCCGGACAACTGGCTGAGGCCTCGGCCACCAACGAATGGAATGAGAACGAGTGTAGCGAAAATTAGACAGAGCAGAGTGGAGATGGTCCGTGAGCTGGCGGGGTCGAGCTGATTCCTTTTATCAATTGCCCGGTTGCGTCACTGAGGCGAGGGGAAGAAAAGGGATGAGAATGTGCTGGGGGCTGCATGAAGGGGCTGGGGTCTAGAGAGGTTGACTTCTTGTGGGGCCGCTCAACCCTGCCACGCGTGTCGACGCGGCTGTTTCGCGTAAAGTGATTTGGTCACGTGGTACAAGCACCAGTGGCAATTGTGGGAATGGTAAGCTTCGGCTAGTCGTGAGCCTATTCGTAGCACAGAGGACGAGTTGCAGCATTGACTGATCCAGCCTTGTGGCGCTTTGGGGCATACCTTATGCTTAGGTATACCGTGGAAGGGTTCTGTCCTTGGAGAAGCCAGTTCCAACGGGTGGTTTAGATCTTCTTAGCACGGATTAGTACTAGAATTCACATATAGAGCAATCACCTGCAACAGGGATACATTGGTGTCTTTGGTGTGGTTCATTTCCTATGTCTTGTGGGAGATTGACGGGCCTTTCGACAACGAATCTCAGATTCTAATCAATGCAATGAATCTGTGACGGTCACACTGTCGACCCGAACAACTTTGGTGAGCTGAGCGAGCTGCAGAGGCCTTTCGCGGGCAAGTCGACGTGGGGGGATTCCCACGCCGACTGAGTCACAAGTGTATGACGCTACGACAGGTGCACATCACGTCCATCACGGCGCAAGACATGGACAGCAACTTGTGAAACCAGTGAATTCGCAAGCACGGTGCACATCCACAACTGCACCCGGGTATGTAGCGATCAACCAGTGGTTTCACGTCCTCGCGTGTGAGCCGCGAGACTCCCTCGCTCATGTGAAAAGCCATCTTTCATCTCCCTATTCCCCATGCAAGTTGCTTTTGAGATGCGTAGGTCTTTGGTACAAGACGCGTTGACGGAAAGATCGAGAAAAGACTCATGTGCCATGCAAGATATCCGGAGACCCCCCAAACGCCCCAGTTGTTTTGAGGTGTTCCATCGTCTATCTGCAACCGTTTCCCCGATTTGACAGAGTACACCACTTCACACGGACGAGACATGAGAGCCCGTGTTCCGGAAAAATGCTTCTTTCATGTTGTTGATACGTTGCAGATCCGAGATGACCACCCGTGAGAATACCGTAAGATCGTAAAGTACCCAAAGAAAGAAACAAGCCGCGCCCATCAGAGTGGAGCGACACGTTTACTTCCTGCGGAAGGAGCAGCCCTCAGTGAGACGGGCCTTGCCACCGGTGGGCTGGCAGAGCACGGTGGTGCATCCTTGGCAGATGACAACGGTCTGGGCGTGCGAGAAGACGGTGGTGATGGTGAAGCAGCCGGGGCACTTGACGTCCATGAAGAAGGAGCGGGGGGCGGGCACAAGGGTCTGCGGTCGTGGTCAGACGGATGGCTGGCGAAACATTGTTCTCGAGGGATACCAACCTTGAGCTTGTGCTTCTTGGCCTCGGCGGCAGGGGCCGGGTTCAACAGATCGACGGCGAGAACCTGGTGGAAATTTCGTCAGCATAACGCTCTCATAGAGATTTGCGTATTCAGGTCTGGCCGAGACGATGCGACAGTGTCGAAATGAGAGGCTGTCGGCGTGGTGCGGGTGCGGTCGCTGGATTCGGTCGTCCGGGACCAAGTCGACGACGTCGGTCGAGGTGGCCAAATTCCATCTCAAATCGTCCGTTTCGTCTTCGGCAGGGCCTCGAGGTCGAGCGAGAGTGTGTCGCTTACCATTTTGACGGATTGACTCGAGGATAGATTGACTGCGAGATCTGGCGAGTGTCGTGGTTGATTGGCAAAATTTGGCGACGGTTTCGAGGCTCGCGAGATGCGTGAGGAGTTGGGGCAAGTAAAAGTTCAGTGGCCTGGAGGGGGCACTCGTTTGCCTCTAGCTCGAAAATTCGGACCAAAGTGGACTAGTGTCATAGGGTTGGGCTGCCCGGTGGCACGTGAGGGCACAATCATTTGGCGCCAGGCGCATCGGTGGATCATCGACCCGACTTTTGTGTACTTGTGCATTAGGCAACGGCTCTTGTGCACGTTATGCCGTCCTGGGGTAAGCTCCACGGAGAGTGATGCAGTGCAGCTTGCCTGCCTCAAGGCTGCCTAACAGAACCTGGTTTCAAACGGTCGACCAGGCGCTCGTTCACAATCTGTTGGCCCTTTCGCCCAGTATCAAGCTATCATGGCGGCGCCCCAGGACCAGCGCATCGCGGTCCCTATTGACGACCCCAATGCCGACACAGAATGGTTCGTCCGGTGCCCCTCCTCCCTGACCGCGGGGTACTGACAGGCGCCAGGAACGACATTCTGCGGAAGCAGGGTGTGATTCCGGAGAAGCCACCGAGCCCGACGCCGATGATCGAGGAGGCGATTTTGGAAGGGCGAAGACTTGCGCATGAGAACCGCCTGGAAGGCAAAGACCTTGACGAACTTGACGAGCTAGAGGACGACGAAGACGAAGAGTTCCTCGAGCAGTACAGGAAGAAGCGCATGGCCGAACTGAGTGAGATTCAGAACAAGGCCCTGCACGGCAGTGTCTATCCGTTATCAAAACCAGATTACCAACGCGACGTCACCGAGGCCTCCCAAAACGGCCCGGTGCTGGTCAACATGACCTCGTCCATGGGAAACAATGTCGAGTCAAGGGTGCTCTCGGAGCTATGGAGGCAAGCCGCGCGAGAGTACAGCGACATCAAGTTTTGCGAGATACGAGCAAGCCAGGCGATCGAAGGATACCCGGACCGTAACTGTCCGACGATTCTGGTGTACAAGAACGGGGATATTGTGAAGCAGATTGTCACACTCGCGACGATTGGGGGCGTCAAGACCAACATGCAGAAGATTGATGATATCCTTGTGGAAGTCGGCGCCGTGCCAGAGTCAGATTTGAGGGTTGTCAAGAGGCGGCGAGCAGCAGAAGACGCAGAGGAAGAGAGACTAGCGGGCAAGAGCATCAAAACAGGGACTGCCGGCAGGTCGAGGCAGGACGACGATGATAGCGACTGGGACTGAGACTTGATACAATTCAAATCGCCCCAAGGCAGATGCCAACTGCGCTGTAAAGTGGCAGCGCAAAAACACCCAAGTATAACATGACGCAAATGGGTATCGAGTCCGCATACAAAATCCCAGGGATCCGCTGTTTGGTGAGCCTGCCTTGCAGAGCATTGCTGCCTTTGCATGGATGAGAGCCGTTCCAAAATCTGTATGCACGAAATGACGTGGGCCAGGACCCCTAGGGTAGTTCATTGGTGATTCCTTCGTGTCCCCTGTCAGCGTTAGCACGGCACTCTGCATGCGCTGACGGACCAAGGTGAAATGCCATCGTATCAATGGAGTCCTGGGGATCCAGAACATGAGATGAGAGCTACGAAAAATTTCGCCGCCCTTCATTCGGGTCGACCTGAATGACCAGCTTTTCGCCATGGCAGAATGTTTGTGTTCTTCGTGGTGAATTTCCGGTCCCTTGGGTCTCGGTATACTTCTAACTGGAAGTGGCGGGCGGACGAGTCAGGGTCGCGTGGCCCAGCGCGACCAGGGCCTTCCACCCCACGCCACGGACCCGCCACGTCCGGCTGTTGTCTGTCCAGGCGCGTCGCGAAGACCAAACTGAAGACTCCCCGTCTCGCTGTGCATGCTTGCCAACTCTGCCTGCCTCTCACTCTCACCATGGCGGAGGAGCCTGCATTGCCCCGGCTCCCGCTGCCGGCCGTCAGCTGGAACGCGCAGACAGAAAGCTTCTCCAACAACCCCAAGAAGCGACGCGCGACGCGCCGACTGAGCACAGCGAGTGGCGCCTCTGCCTTCAACTCGAGTGATCCGGCCGTCTTCTCCAGCGATGATGACCCTGCCCTGGACAATTACGTAGAAGGTCGGCAGAAGAGACGGTACTTGGGCTCGTGGTACAGCCACCAGCAGCAGCAGCAGCATCAGGAGCCTGAGACTACCCCCGTACAACCCAAAGGAAAGCGCACACTGCAGCGTCAATATGACAGCGGCGTCTTCCTTGCGAGCGACTGCACGGAGGATGATGAGGGAGATGAGACGATATGCGAATTGGAGTGCAAGATCCCCACACGGCCGAAGCTGCTTCAGCTGGAGACTCCTGTGCGGACGATTTCCGACACGGAGCGCGCCCTCCAGCGCAGGATTCGAGAATGTGTCGACAGCGGCAACGAGACTATTGATTTTTGGAACATGGGGTTGGAGGAGCTGTCTGGTGAGACCGTGGGCCCATTGTCTCAGCTGGAGAAGATCCCCGAAGTGGTGTCTCGGGATGTGGCATTCGAGCAGAGCCCACCGCAGCTCAATCTGTACCTGGCTATGAACAGGCTCAAGGTGCTGCCGGGTGCCCTGTTTGACCTGACCAACCTCACGACCATGAGCCTGCGTGGCAATCAACTCGAGAGCATCCCGCCCGCGTTCAGCAGGCTCTGCAACCTGCAAGAGCTGAATCTGTCCCAGAATCGGCTCCGCCACCTGCCCGTGGAGCTACTGCGCTTGCTCGATGCCGACAGCGCGCTGCAGACATTGATTCTTCATCCAAACCCGTTTCTGCTGCCGGCCCACGGGGACGACATTTTCGAGATTCTTGAGGATGGCGAGCGTGCGACGCCAGAGCCAGACCTCGACACCCCGGAAATGGAGTATGAGCGTCTACGGAAAGCTGGCACCTGGCCAAAGAGCACGCCAGAAGCACCGCCTCCGAGGATGCTGACGAGACGGCTTGGGAGATCTCCTCTGCAAGTGGCGGATGCCACGGGCCGGGTCCTATCCAAGTTCACGCTGCCCCCGACAGACGCAGACGAGCGACCGGATCTCCTGGAAGTGGAAGAAATCTACAAGAAGCAACTATACGCGCAAGGCGTGGGCACTAATGACGCGGGCGCCTTGACGCAGCAACAAGAAGCAGAACTGGGTCGGGCAGGACAATCCGCAGTTCCTAGCCTGTTGGAGGTGGTTATGCGAAACTGCTATCGCAGCGTGCGGCTGGGCGAGTTCAAGCACCTGCTGCCGGAGGACTTTGGCAATCTGCGCCAAGTCTTTGACAGGGCCACAGAGACGAAAGAACGCGGTGGCCTGCCGTGTTCACGGTGTGGGAAGTTGATGGTTGTGGCGCCGATTCAGTGGATCGAGTGGCGCGAGATCAACACCCTGACCAGGCACCGAACAAGGGCGGGCGCATTCCAGCTCGACCCGTTGAGCGAGGTCGAGGATGAGCTGGTGGTGCCGTTTCTTCACAGCGCCTGCTCGTGGAGATGCGCACCGAGAAAGGGGGAGCACAGTGGATGGGTGTTCCCCAAGGGATGTGGCGGCTGTACGGCCGGCTACACGTATTTTAGCGACGGATACCCAGAGCGTGTTGAATAAAGAAATATCGTCGAGAGGCATGATCTTACAAACTAGATCTTAGTAACTATATCTTCCCTTGGTTCCTCCGCTCAAGGGTGACTGTCGTGGGCTGTGTATACCTTATGTATTGGAGTTAGCCTTGCCCTTGGCAGGGAGGAATGAACATACCTAGCTTGTGTTTCCTGGTGCCTAGCTTCCAGATTCGATGCCGCATCACCTTGCATCTGTACCATTCACCACAGGAAACAAAGGGTCTCACCTTTGCTCATCTCCTCCCTCGTCGTCGTGACCCGCCCGGCTGCCGCATTGGGGTGCGACAATGATCACCTGGCAACCAACCTTGGACCATCTCGACTTATTCATATGCACATTCGTTACTGACATTTCCAAGCGCGTCTAATTCTCGCATCTCGCATACTGCTGCCTCGCACCTGGCCCGATACGATAATAAGGCATGTTGCATCGATAGCCCTCGTCGCGCGACACCACCCAAACAAAACATGGCCACACCCGCGCCGTCCCGACCTGCTTCGCCAACACTGTCGCAACTCCCTCCCGTACCGAGCTCACCCGTGTATTCCGTCGCTTCGACTGCGAATCCTCTTGCCTCTTTCAACCTACCACTGCCGCCTCCACCGCGGCCGTCGCACACGGTGCTCACCACAGCGGACCTCGAGCGCTCGCAGGATGCCTACGCTGATCTCGTCGCGTCCGCCAAGGCGTACCGCCTCGCACTCGCCTCGCTGTCGACCGCCGCGTCCACGTTTGGGTCCGCGCTCGAGGCGTGTGCGCGGCTGAAGGAGGCGCGCGCCGAGCCCGTGGGGCCCTCGGGGCTGGCGAGCATGTCCGCGAGCTTCACGACCAAGGGCGCCTGCACGGCCGACATGCTCATGTCCGCCTCGGGTGTGCAGCATCTCATCGCCAACCACCAGCAGATCCTGTCCGAGACGGTCTACCGCTCCTTTGAGGTGCCCCTGCTCGACGACCTGGACCGCTGGCACAGGGTGGTGGATGACGAGAAGGAGACGTACCAGCAGAGGATGAAGGCGCAGAGCAAGGAGATTAAGCGCCTTGAGAAGGAGGGGATGAAGTTGCACAAGCAAAAGAGGCGCGACGTGGCGCGGTTCAGGTCGCACCTGGTGGAGTTGACGAACAAGCTGGACGGACTCACCACGCTGCACGCCGACCACGCCCGGACACTGCTGCGGGAGAGCCAGGAGACGAGTGGGCGTATTGTGGACGTCAGCTGCAGCCTCGTCCGGGCCGAGGTGGATATCTTTGAGAGCCTGGCGAGAAAGGGTTGGACCGGGGGTGGCTTGGAGGACATGCTCGAAAAGGGCCAAGATCTCTTTGCGCAGGTGGATGTCGATAGCGCGCACGGCACGGGGGCCATGTCGGGCGCGGAGCCGTCGACGCTCTTCTCCATCTTGCCACCCAAGAGTATCCTGGCCGACGCGACACTGGACAAGTCCCTCTCCAGGGGGCCTGGGCACGGAAGGAAGGACAGTTTGGGCGTGGACTCGGCAGATCGGTACCAGAGCCTGAGCGCCGTGGCCGAGACGCATGCGGCCGCGGGCGACGCCGATAGTGTCATGTCGGCCGAGTTTATCAAGCCGAGGGGTGCCAGGCCGTTCTCGCCGCAGCCCATCCGTCGGATCCCCACAGACGTGACGTTTGAGTCCATCATGGCGACGAGCTCGACCAAGGAGGACGCCAAGAGGCCGGTGGATGTGGACGGCGAGATCCCTGAGGAAGACGAGGACGAGGCGACTGGCACAAGGCAGAGCGATCGATTTCCCGCCTACGACGCCCTCCGGGAGACGAGCGGAACGGAAACGCCAGGACCACCTAGAGGGAGGTCACCCGAGTTCATCACGGATGAGAGTTCCCCAGACTCGATGAGATGAGGGTAGAACATGGCAGACCCCTGCCTGTGTTGATCAGTTTGCATACTAATATAGCGTTTCGATTCGTTTGCCCATGTTGCAGCGTCCATGTGGCATCATTAGTGTACTGCGTGCCAATTTATATACATATGCATAGGTCCCAAGACCACAATCTATACCATACCGCCATGTGGCGGCAAACAAACGCCAGTGCAATGCTTCAGCTTCCCCAATACCTGTTCCGTCAGTCGTCCTTGTCGATGCTGCTAACATCGCCCCTGAAGAGACCAAAAGTCGCGTCCAGCCACCAGACGAATTTCCAGTACAGGCTGGCCCTGTTCCAGTCAAACTCGCCCGTCTCGGAGCGCGGGACTTCGCTGCCGATGATGCTGCCCCCGAACCAGCTGAGGAGGGGGATGGCAGCGACGAACCGCTGGAAGAAGGATTGCTGCGGACGCAGGGCCTGGTCTGCGGGCAGGATCTTTGCCTTTCTCGCCGTGGGAATCCGCCGGCAGAAAATCTCGTCTTCCATCTCGAGCGGCTCCACGCTCGTCGCTGTCGTCGCGACGGCAAATCCAGGCACAGGCGCGGACTGGTCCACCGTGCCACTAGAGACGGTGGCCGTATCCGCCGTCTGGCTGGAGACCTGGGACCCGGATGCTTCCCTCTGCACGTCGAGGAGTCGGCTGTTCCAGGACGTCGGTCCGCTGACGCGGCTGTTGGAGCCGATGGCCCCGGGGACGCTCTTGGACCGCCCAAATGGCGGCTCCTCCATTGTCGCGTCGATGTCGGGGCATGCCTCGTCCTTGGCGGGCGGTGCCTGGCGGTACGGTTCTGCGTAGACGAGGTGGCCCAGGATGCGCTGCGGACTGGCATAGTAGGCTGTCTCCGCGGCCTCGGCGCTCTCGAATGTGATCTTGACCCAGTGCTCCCCGCTGGCGGCCCTGCTGACCTTGGCGTGCTCTTCGGGGGTAAGGGCTCGTCGTCCGGTGTAGGCGGCATCGCGCAGTTGGGATTTGTACCGTCGCAGGTTCGAGGGCGGCTCGCGCGGGTAGTCCTCAAGGATGGCGCCGGCGAGGGACTCGTAGTGTGCGACGGCGGCGTATTGCTGCATGGTCGACCTGTATCCGCGCAGGATGACTTCTGTGGGCTGGTTTCGCTTTTCGGTCGCTGCGCTCTGTTGTTGCTGCTGCTGCTGCGAGGAGACTGGATCGTCTTGCTGCGCCTGATTGTTGTTCTGCTCCTCGCTGGCGCGCGACTGCCTGTTCATCACCCACTCGCCAAAGAGTTTGTCTGCCGCGGCGGCCGTGGGGTTCAGAGGGACGCCACGGGCGCCTGGGGTGCCTGTTCGCGATCGCGAGCGCCGGGTCGATTTGCCAAAGGAGCCCTTCTCTGGTACTGCGCGTCTAGCACGTGTGCTGCCGGTCGGTCCATCGGCCCTGGTGGTGCATGTGAGCATGGGTGTTGGGAGGGGAGGAATAGGCCTGGGGGAACTTACTGGTTGAAGATCATGGCATACGGACGCTTGATGCCATCCTCGCCGATGTATAATTCGTCGTCGGGGACGTTGTGCAGGATGAGGGGCGCCATTGTTGTGCGGTGTGAGCTGCTATGTACAGTGAGGAAAGGAGTTGTAGCTGGTCCCGTCAGTCATCGCCAAGCTCCCAGAATTTCTAATGTCGACTGCGACCTGGACCGTGAATTGGCCGAGCAACGGACCGCGTTCTCAGCCTGGCCAAGTCTTACGGATCATCCCTTTTCCGTCTCCGTCACATTCACCTGAGCTCAGAGCTCGCTCACTCTGACATGTGCAACAACTTCTTCGACAGTCACACGCAACATTAATAATGTACCTTGCTTGTCTTGGAATCGTTTCCATGCCTTTCGTGACAACAGATTCGCGCGCATTTGAACAACAACCGTCGGTGATTATGCAGGTTGGATGATCTTGTTGGACCTACGACCACAACATCCCGATGCTTGCCAGCGACATTCACAGAGCAAAACGTTGATGAATTACTACGGCATCTCGTTTCCATGTCCCGGCCACGTTCCCGACCCCAGAACCTTGGCCAGCGCACCTAGTGGTGCTTGCGCTTGGCGACCTTTGTAGGACGCATGTCGTTCTCGTACATGCTGAAGAAGCTCTCCGGCTCGGTGGGATGCTGACCAGTGACGTCGTGGAAGGCTGTCGTGGCAATGTAGTTTGTCTTGCCCTCCTTGACGAGACTGTAGTACTCGAGCAGATACTGCTGCTCGCTCGGGTCAATGTCCGACTGGGCCTTGAGCACGCGCTTGGCCTCGCGACTGATGAGTGATTAGCGCTACTTGTGTTCACGCCGTGCCAGGATGGTGCATCGTACGCCGAGATATTCTCAAACTTCATCTCCACCCCCAGCGCCTTGCCCGCTGCTGTGGCAAGCTCCTCGCCGGCGCAGAGCTTGGGACCCGTGCAGATCATCATTTGTCCGCGGTGTCGATCGTCGAAGCCGTGCTGGCCCTTGCCCGTGAGAACATGGGCGGCGAGCAGGGCCACATCCTTCACTGGTCAGCTTCTGCCGGGCGATGGGGACCTCTGCGTGCTTACACCTAGCGCCACGGGGGCAAACTTGTGCTGCTTGCCAATCGGCAGAGGAAGCGCTCCCTCCTCCTTGGCCTGAGGGGAGTACAACAGCAAATTCTCGGCATAGAAGCCGGCGCTGTGTCGTCAGAAAGTTCGCTTCGTTTCCCAGGGGAGGGACCCTGGACCTACCGGATGACGCAGGGCGAGGTGCCCGTGGGCGTGTCAGACAAGCCCTTGGACTCGAGCACCAGGCTCTCAATGTCGATAAACTCGCGCAGGCGGGGCTGCTTGGTTGGATCCGCATAGTCGCAGCCGGCCGAGCTGATGAGGAGCACGTTGGGCACGCCTGCCTCCCTGGCAGCCTCGGCCAGCTCCGCGGTGATGTCAAACTTGTCCGAGTGAGCGGGCGGGACAAGGCAGAGGGTGTCGCAGCCCGCGTCCCTGAGGCTCTTGGCGATGGTCTTCACGCGGCCTGGCTTGTGAGGCACGACCTTGCCGCCGAGACTGGTCAGCTCATGGGCATGAGGAGACTTGGGATGCAAGGAGAGGCCGACGACAGAGTCGACCTTGGAGGAAAAATCGGGGTTGGTGAGGAGCAGTTCGGCAATGAGGTAGCCCGTCTGGCCATCAATGGCGGTCACGCACACGTTTCGCGTCATGTTGGCTGCTGAAGCGTTCAAGAGGACCGTGATGCGATGTGAGGTGATGGTGTGTGGTCGAGGTTCGGGAAGATTATCCGGAAGGCGTCGTCGAGATTTAAGGAACACTTCTAGGCAACATTCATCTCGTGTCACGATGATCGCGGCGCAGGGTCAAATGCGGGTGAGGCTGGCGGTGTCATGAGAGCCTCATTGCTCAGGATGACGTCCGGGGCCGAATCAACATGACGTCAAGCTACGAGAACGGATCAATTTGCTGCCCATGTGAGAGAGGTCCCGGAGCAAAAGGAGCTGAGCAAGCCATCAGACTCGAGATAGAGTCTGGTGGGCGCACGTCGTGGTGACGGTGGTTTGACACGCGCATCTCTCTGCGGAGCTGGCTGGCGGTTCATCAGCACGGCAAATAAGACGCCAGGTACCTGTCATGAATTTAGGTGCAGAGGATAGAAATTGCCATTTTTGAGGCGTTTCGTTTGTGACTACACCCAACTTGCGCCCTGAACGACATCTCCCTTGGCAAAGAACTGCACCTCGGGGAGCATTTCCTTGACGATCCAGCGCGCAGTCTGCGCATGCATCGATCCATGGCCAGAGGGCTCGTGAAGCTTCTCTCGTCTCATCTCCTCTCCTTTCGGACGCACGACCCCCTCCTCGTCGACAGACACAGGAGACGGATCCCAGGGGATGTTGCCCCTGGGCATCGACGAGAATCCGCTGCATAGCGCCTGAAAGCAGATGATCTGGTCTTGGAGATGCGGGTCTACCTGGCCTCCAACTTGGACCTCGTCGCTCAACTCCTTGGAGACGCGCTGCGCGAGTCGCGCCGCGAATTGGTCCGCTGACTTGGTTTTCTTGGGCATAGAGGTAAGGACGTCGTGGCCCCAGCGCAGCCCATCGACAGAGTGTGCGACCAACAAAATGTACCATCTCGCCACGCTGGACGAATCCTCTGTGACTTTGAAGACCACTTCCGCTGTCGGGAACAGCTGGGCCAAACTCGTCACGATCTCTTCCTGGAGCGTGCTGTGGGACGAGCTTGGTGCGATGATGCTCACGTCGACTGACGCGACGGACCACGACTGGGGGTAGACAAAGTTCCGCGTGCGGAATTGCAGTGTCTGTTTCGGGGGTAAGGGGTGTACCTTGATACGGATCTCGCCTTTGCCAGAGGAGCCCAGGCTCCACGAGCGGCTCTTGAGCTGCCGCTCCACGACTATACCGAAGCGCTCCTCCAGGGTCGGCAAGAGCACTTGATCAAGGTACTCGTAGCTCAGGGAGAACGACACGTTTGTGCCGCCGACGATATCGAGCACAATGGGCTCGCGGTCTGCGTCGCCCGCGAAGACGCAGAAGGGCAGGATGGCTTGGAGGATGAGCAGCGTGCTGGCGGCGCCCGAGTCGGCTGTGATTTTGAAGTTTCTTTGCACCAGCTGTGCCGGACGCTTGTGTGGAATGAATGTCAATGTCTTGGACCCGACTGTGAGGCCCTCCACCTCGGCCTCTGTAGCGTCCGCCAACCACTGTATCGACGTGACGTGCTGGCTCTTGAGGCCTGGTCCGCTTGTGTCAGTGGCGTTTTATTCTCTCTTGGTCGAGGATGCGTGGACTGACCGCCGCCTGCGCTGCCTTTGCTGGGCCGGTTGCCCCTGATGTTGTGGATCTTGACAGGTCGACCTGTGACAGCGGAGAGACTGACGGCGAGCCGGACCAGCTGGCCGCCTCCCTCGCCTGTGCGGCCATCAATTCCAATCGGCTTCGCCATGGCGTGCGACTCGGGTCAGAAAAGGATCGAACTTGCGAAAAGAAACGAGTGTGAATGCGAGCGCTGCTTGCTCTGTGGCCAAGAGAGAGCAGACGCAGATGAGGAGACTCAGAATGACTCATCTGGGGGTGTCAGGGGTATCAGCCTTGCGGTTCGCCTCATCTCCTTGGAATTTATGCAACACAATGAGTTGGGAGAATCCGTTCATTTGCCTCCTACATGTTCAACGAGAAATTGAAACTGAAGCCCATACAACCAACCGAGGAGGAGAAGACCGGACCCGGACCCGGACTCGGGAAAGTGGATCACCAAGGCCGGTCTCCACTTGTCCCGGCTCCGGTCCCGGAACGGGGCTGGTCTCACTTGGTCAGTATGTGAACCTCAAACCGTCATCTGCACGGCCATCATTGCCATGTGCAACATCAGAGAGTATCATCAGACACCGATCGCGGCAGCAACGTCATCGTATCCCCCGTTTCTGGCAAATCACGCTTCCGCGCAAACTATAATGAGTTTGGTCCACGACATGGGTTCAACATGGCAACCCAGACTGATGCATCCAGCTACGGCTCTCCTCAGTGTCCTCACGCATGCATGCTGCCGCACGGACAGCGCCTATTGCGTCACTTTCCTCTTCCCCAGTCTCTCAACTATCTCGCGGACCGACTCCTCATCCAGGCCTTCACCTTTGAGAACAAGCCCTGGCCCTCTTTGATCCTTGGGAAGCTCAACCAGACAGTCAACACGGCCACGATCAACGCCAGAATGATCGGCTGCAGCACCTGCACGCCAGCACGCGAGGCGATCGCTCCAATGGCAAAGGGAAACACGGTGCCGCCCGTGCCGCCAATGGCCATGGCGAACCCAATCGCGCTGACGTGAATGTGCGGTGGCAGAAGCTTGGCCGTGACCATGACAGCGCCTGGGAACAGGGGTCCGAGGAAGAAACCCAGGAAGGCAACGGCAATGGCGGAGGCGACAAAGTTGGGAATGAGCCAGAACAGCAGCTGCAGGACAACCGAGAGCAGGAGGTAGACGGTCACGCAGAGACGCTCCCCAAATCGCTCGGTCACGAAGCCTAGCACGGCCCGGCCCACTGTCATGCCGGTCCAGAAACCCGTGCCAGAGATGCCAGACGCGTACGGGGACGCCTTGCGCACGCGTAGCATAAAGGTGACGACCCAGCCCCCGAGTCCGACTGCGCCCTGTTAGTAGTCGTGCGAGATTGTGGCGAGAAACGAATCACGTACCCTCGGCACCCATGTAGCAGAAGAAGAAGACAGCACAGAGCCAGGTGACCTTGTTCTTGACGGCGACGCGCGTGCCAGCGCCGCCGCCTTGGGCACTGTGGGCGCGCTCGTGCTGCTTGCGGTAGACGGCGCCCGTCTTGTGCCAGAAGGTGACGGTGAGGCCCACCCACTCGAGCACCGAGGCGCCAATCATGACGTAGTAAAAGGCGTACCAGGGCAGGTCAGCCTTGACGACCATGCTTGTGGCGATCAGGGGCGCGAGGAGGGCGCCCACTGAGTATGTGGCGTGGAGAAAGCCCTGGATGGTGTTGGCCTTGTCCATGGCGCCGACCCACGCGCAGAAGCACGCGTCCGTGAGGCCGTTGCCGAAGCCGCTGATGATGTTGATGACGACGAGGACGGGCCAGGGCGGGTGGACGGCCAGCACGACGTAGGTGATGATGTGGCACAGGGGCGCGAGGATGGCCACGCCTCGCTGGCCGAGGGCCACGTGGATGCGCGCATTGGTAAAGGCGGCCGCCGAGTACCCAATGAAGGGCGTCAGAAAGATGAGCGACACGACGGTGTACGTGAGGTTATAGTACTCCTCGAGCTGGTTTCGTTAGCGTGGACAATGGAGTATGAACTTGCGGCAGTACGCACGTATGGAATCAGAGCCTGCGACACAGTCAGCACAACTTCTTGCCATGCGAACGATGCAATGGCATACATACTCCTGTCGCGGCATCGTTCATGCCGGCAATCATAAAGGACAAAAAGGCAAACGCCAGTCGTCCCACGTTGCCTCTTGGCTTGTTCCATCGCTCCACCTCACCCTGCGCGTGGGGAGGCGCTCCATCGTCGACTGGCGTGTCTCCATAGGGACACAGTGCCGGCGCCTCTTGCGCGACGAGGTCGCTGTGCTTGTTGTGCGTCGAGGCAGGCCGCGCCAGTTCCACGGCGGGCGCCTCCTGCGTGACTGTGGCTGTCGTTGACATGGCGGGTGCGTGTGGCCAAGACAGCTGCGGGTGATGAGGAAGATGGGAGGTGCGCGTACTTATACGAGAGGCCCGCGCAGGCCGTTGAAAACTGGGACAGAGCGGAGTTTCCCGTACCAGCGGCGTTGCGGGGCGCCCCATGCCCCCGATGGCTCTGATGCTGATCGGTGTGGAGGGCTTGTGAGACCGGAGGATTTCTGTCATCGGCCGTCGGTCCGGCGAGCCCCACTGGCCATGCAATAAGGCGTGGGTTGCGAGCGAGAGTGACGGCAGCCAGACGCAAGTCGTGATAATAAAGAATGTCCAATGGCTTCTATTAGTCACTCAAGTTCCTTGCTCGTCAAGGCAAGATCACCTACAGCCCCGAGTGGCGAGTGAGTTGGGGATGGCCGCAGACAAAGGACGTAGGTGTGCCGGCGTGGACTATTGCCGCTTTAGGCAATACTGTAAACGGCGGAAAAGGCGGACAAGTGCCACTGTCACACGACTGACAGCAGCCCAAGGGCAGTGATGTTGGTGGTAGTAATTTTCATATTCATTCTGGACTCATTACTCGGGACAAAAAAGGAGTCTGGGCCCCCCCTTTGGCCATCATGCTGCGATGGTGATGGGGTGTACAGGGTAGGTGTCAGACGCCACTCTCACTGAGCCTAAATTTTCGGTCATATAAGTCACGACTCACAAGCCGACAGAGTCCGAGGTTTACGCCTCCCCGTTGGTAGGCTTAAAAAGGTGAAACTCTCATGTTGCTCTGATCTTCATCAGGCATGGTCACGAGTGTGTAGTGTGTGTCGAGGCCCATCGCTGGCTACAGCCAGACGTGCCAATGAACCTGACCAGCGGCGTGGAAGATCCATGTGGTGCGACTGTGACCCAATGTCTGCAGACTGTTTTTACAGAGGGTTTTTGCTGGAAACATCACAGAGAATGATCTGTTTAAAGTAGCAGCAAGATCCCAGATGCTCTGTGTGAAGAAGCCAGCTGCTCTTGCCCTGCTTTCAGGTGTCCATTTAACTTCCATGTCACTCAAGAGAAGCAAGCGCGAGGCACTCAATTCAAGCCTTCCAGTACACCAGAGTGATTTCAATCAGGAACTGTTTCCACGACAACTTTCTCTTTACATCATCTAGAGGGCGAAACAAAATCACTACAAGGACGCAGCAGCTCCTCGTCCAGACCCTTACAGCTTCAGTCTCCGCTACTTTGCACACTTATTGGCGCTGTATACATCTTCACGACCAAAAGCATATACTTTCAACCATACAACTTCAACTTGAATACGCCTCCCGACATGTGCCGCCCGCCTTCCACCACAACGTGCTGCAAATGCGGCTGCAAATTCCCTTGGCCAAACCCAGACACCACAAACGAGCTTCAGACCCCAAAGACCAGCGAACAGGCGCGGTGCTGGCCTCAAAACGCGCCCACGGGCCAAGTGCAGTCCGGGACGAACACGCTACAATACGTGAATCCAAACATGCTACAACACGTGCATCCAGACCAGCAACAAGTCGAGTCCCTCGCCCCAATGTCGAAATGGGCCGAGGCGACGCAACGGCAAAAAGCTGCGCAACAAGCAGAACTGATCAACAATAGGATCCGGGCGTGGGTGCTCGCACGAAAGGCGGCACAAGAAGCCGCTCAGCAAGAGGAAGTGATGTGGGACGCCAAGCAAGAGAGGATACAGTCGTGGCTCGACGGGCTGCCGAGCCACGGTTGGTCCGAATAGGGGGCATTCCCTTCCACAAAGGCGAATGGATTCCAAGAGCCAGCAGAGGCTAGATACAGCGTTCAAGAGTGACGAAAAGCGTGGAATAGATACCCCAGAATCGAAGCGTCGACACTACAAAACGACCAGGCTGACATTGAGCACACCCTCTGCCCTTCTCAAATCATCCAGCACCTCTGGCGTCATCTGGCCATCCACACCGAGGATCATCAATGCCTCGTCGCCATTACCGTTGCCATTTTCGATGCCGTTGCCGTGCCCGTTTGCGTGTTCCTGCGTCGAATCGAGACTGGCCACCTGCATGAACCGAATGTTCACCCCGTGCCCGCCCAGAACCGTGCCCACGCCTCCAATCTTGCCGGGCTGGTCGTAGTTGTGCAGAACAATCAGAGTGCCCTCGGGGGAAAAGGTGGCGCTGAAGCGGTCCAGCTTGGAGATGTAGCCCCTCTGGTCCGAGGTGAAGCCCTGGATCACCTGCTCGCGCGCGTGGCCCGCGTCGTACGCGCGCAGCGTCACGAGGTTCGCGTACAGCAGGTCCTTGGTGTCATTGTTGAACGTCTCGTTGATGACCAGGCCCCGTTCCTTGGCGATCAGCGTCGCATTGACCATGTTGATGTGCGCGTCGCTTATACCGGCTACCAGCCCCTTGACCAGCGCGGCAAACAAGGGCTTGGTGTTGGGCATGCCCGCCAGGTCGCCGTGGTAGGCGAGCTCAAACGTGCGTCCGCCGAGCATGCCCCCCTTGGTGCCGACAAAGTGCTGCGTGTACAGCTTGCCCATCTTCTCCACCAGCTGCACGGCCGGCTGCAGCTTGCGGTACTCCTCGGGCAGGATGATGGGCGCGTTAACGGCACTCGTGGGCAGCCCGCCCTGCAGGATGGCCAGCACCTGGTTGCACACGTCCAGCGACACATTCTCCTGCGCCTCGACGGTGGACGCGCCCAGGTGCGGTGTGGCCACGACCTTGGGGTGCGCCATCAGTCTCGCCGCGGCAGAGTCCGGCTTGGGCGGCTCCGACGTGAACACGTCCAGCCCAGCGCCTCCGATCCAGCCCTGCTCCAGCGCCGTGAGCAGCGCGTCCTCGTTGTAGACGCCGCCGCGCGCCACGTTCAGCACGCGCGCCGACGGCTTCATCCTCTGCAGCTCCTTCTCCCCGATGAGATCCAGCGTCGTGGCGAGCAGCGGCGTGTGTATCGTCAGAAAGTCCACGACGGGCAGGATGTCGTCCAGCCCACGCGCCAGCTCGACGCCCTCCTGCTTCGCCAAGTCCGGGCTGGCAAAGGGATCGACGGCGACGACCTTCATGCCCAAGCCCTTGGCCATGCGGGCGACGCGCACGCCCACCTTGCCCAGCCCGATGATGCCGAGCGTCTTGCGGCCCACCTCGATGCCCACGAGCTTGCTCCTCTCCCACTTGCCCTGCTTCGAGCCGCCGTCCGCCTGCCCAATGTTGCGCGCCGTGGCGAGGAGGAGGGCAATCGTGTGCTCGGCCGCCGCGCCAATGTTCCCGCTCGGCGAGTTGACCACAATCACGCCCCGGGCGGTCGCGGCGGGCACGTCGATATTGTCCACGCCCACGCCGGCGCGCGCGACGACCTTGAGGTTCTTGGCCGCGCGAAGGACCTCCGCGGTCACCTTGGTCTCGGAACGGATAATGAGGGCATGGTACGAGGGGATCTGGGCAATGAGCTCATCGGCCGTGAGCTTTGTGACGGTGATGTCAAAGTGTGGCGACAGCAGGGCGAGTCCCTCCTGGGAGAGCTTCTCCGGGACCAGGATCCTGGGCCGTGCCATCAGGGTCATTGTGCAGAGTTTGTGATGTTGGAATGGTTCAGCCTGGCAGCATGATCAGATCAAGAGCAGAAGGGAAAGGGGGAACCTCGAGCTCAAAAGGGGGGACAGGGCGACGCAATGCCATCCAGCCAAACAGGCACATAATGGCATTATATAAATTGGGCAAGCCCCCACGCAGGAATATGCCGTCCTCACGCGACATGCATATCACCCCGGTGCTCCTGTTGGGAGAGAGTCGCGTCCCTCTCCAAACGAGTCAGCCCTGCTCCCCACGCTGCCGCTGCGCTAGCTGCATGCCTTCCCCGCGGGGTTGCACATCCAACTCGGTCCCCCGTGTGGGGTGATTTTCCAGGGACAGTGTCATTGTTGATGGATCTATCCCTCAAGGGACCTGGCGATGTAACTCCGTCTTACTGTGGGTGGCGCGGCGGCCCATGCCAAGGAGCCACATGCTGCGAACGTCGAAGCTGGCAAGGACGCCCTGGACGACCAGTTCTGTGGCCCTGAGGTCGTGCAGCTTGTACCTTGCGAGATACATCATGGTGGGCTTAATGGCTATGCCTGCAGGACGCTGGCGGGCGCCAGCGTGGGTGCAGCCGTGAACAATGCAACGGACGCGAGGCCTGCAGGCGCCAAGGAGCGGAAGTGGTTGGACGGGTCGACCTCCTACTTGGGGCCATGGGGCTCGTGCGAGCATGCTTTGTGAAGCTGCCTAGAGATGTCGGGTTATTGACTGCAGCTACGGGTGGGGGATTGTCACTGGATCGAAACTGTGACGGCAGGCCCGCTGCAGACAAGACTGGAAGCCTGGCCAGGGTCGCGCATGTCTCGTTAGGCTCGAGGCGAGAGTTGCATCAGATGCGTGGAGAGCAGGACGCGCCGGTCCCTTTGGTCATGTTGACGTGACATTGTGATGGAGATCATCCAGGATGAGCAATTATTGGACCTCTTAAAACTGCGGCTTCTGTTCCACAATCTCCACCCAGTAGCCATCAGGGTCGAGCAAGAACGCAACGTTCTTCATGCGTCCGTCGGTAAGCCTCTTCTTCCAGTTGCACTGCAAGTCCTCGAAGCGCTGGCACGCCTTTTCCACATTATCCACCGAAATGCCTGAGAAATGTCAGCCAGTCGCGCTCAAGACGCAGGATGATCGGTCAGATGACCACGTACAAATGTGTCCGAAGCCCTGCGGCTCGTCGTTGCCGTTATGGTACTTGAAGCTGGCGTCGTTCTCGGTGCCGTAGTTCCAGGTCAGCTCGAGCAGGCCCTCACGCTCGGCAGTCTGCTGATCGTTGGGCGAACCGCCCTGGGCGCCCTGATCGCCCAGGTACCCGAGGAAGTACAGGTTGAAGCCGGCCTCCTTGTTCTCGAGGGTGCGGAAGAGCTGCATGCCGCAGACATCCTGGTAGAACTTGAGGGACTTGGCGGCGTCCTTGACGCGGATCATGGTGTGGTTCTGCAGTTCTCCACGTCAGTGGTGCACTCGCGGACGCGCGACGACCCGACCTACCATGCGGTACGTCCCGACATCCGTCTCCTTCACGTCGGCCGTCTTTTGCCAGTCGTTCTGCCCGATAATCTCCACCCAGTAGCCATCAGGGTCCAGGGCAAAGGCAATGTTCCTCATCCTGCCGTCCGTGAGCTTCTTCTGGAACTTGTACCCTGCATCCTCAATGCGCTGGCAGGCGGCCTGGATGTTGTCCACGCTAATGCATGTGTGACCAAAGCCGCGGTGCGGCTCCTTGTTGCCGTTGTTGACCTGGAAGCTGTCGTCATTCTCGGTGCCGTAGTTGTGCGTCAGCTCCAGGACGCCTTCGCGGTCCATGAAGCCAGCGCCCTGGGAGCGCGCACTGGGACCATCGTACGCGAGAAAGTACAGGTCAAACTTGTTGTCCGGAAATTCGAGCTTCTTGATGACCGACATGCCCAGGAATTCATAGAACTTGACTGTGGGGGTGACACGCATGAGTAACTGCATACGTAGGACATCAAGGTGCGCATGTTACGTACTCGACGCCTTGGGATCCTTGACGCGGATCCTGGCCAGGTTAGTTATCTTGTCTTGAAGAGCTGGAGGGGTTCAGAACAAACATAGTGTGGTTGAACTTGTAGTTCTTGACGTTGGTTTCCGCCATGGTGGCTAACGTTAGATGCTGGACCTGCTGCTCTAGCTGACGGTGAGCTCTCCTAGCGATGATCGCCTTGGCGAGAGTGGGATGACGCACTTGTAAAGAACTGGGTTGTCTGTCGGGGCGCTGATAGAAATCCTTGCACAGCTCGTAGTCTTCTCACGGCTTGGCGAACATTCATCGATTTGGTGTCTGTTGTAAAATAAATTCTCTCTCTGAAGCGGAGGTTCGTCACATCATCTCGCAGAGCTACGTCAACGCTGCCCCACTCTTGCAGTCATCATCAAGTCACTGCTGGACTCTCACGGAATGGCAGAGATGCATCGCTATCGTTGGAACTCTACTTGCACAGGCTCGTAGATCGTCGCTTGCCCTCCATTCTCACGTCCGTAGACGAAAGTGCTTGATTGCCCGCAACTACACTCATCCGCGCCGGGTGCAAACTCTCATGCAATGGCGTGCGTGAGGTATTCAGTCTGACGATAGTGATAAGCATCGCATTTCTTGCATTGGGATCCACACTGTGCTCAGACAGTTGGCCAGGATACGCATGGCATGCCACTAACCGGCTGTTTCACTCTGTTGTGCTGCCTCGCACCGAGACATGCCTTCAGACAGGCTATTCTATGGAGATGCTCCTCGGCCTGAAACACAATTGGCATAGCGTGCCACCCTCCAACCACCACAGTTTGAGAGCAACTCTGCCAAGAGGCAAATAGCATGATGAATAATGAACAGGACTGAGGAGAAGCCCTGGCGCAATGGCCACCGCCCAGCACGGGCTTGGCTCCGCTCTCTGATTGGCGTGCGCAAACTCCGCACTAGCCGGATGCAGCCATCACTAGCAGCTGACAGCGACAAGACCCCGCTGGGCAGCGCTCGCTAGCGGCCCAGCGGGCACCTCTTCTCCCCCTGCACAGCATGCCGGTGTGGCCCAAGAGTCCCACTGGCAGGTGGCCCAGACACCGAAACCACTCGAATTTCCACGTCTTTTCCCTCGCCTTCTTCCTCTTCTGACTCTGCATTTGAACACCACCAGCCCCCGGAACGTCAACGTCGAACCATCATCGCCACCTCGCTACCATACGCAGCTTTTCGTCAAACGCACGACAATCGAAGCTTTCGCACAGCACAAGCACCACATCGCAACCATCCGAAACCATCCGCAATGGCGCCCATGATGAATTACAGTAGTAATTTAAGTAATTACGGCGAGGACGCTGCCCAAAAGGTCAACGTCCTTGCCTCCGCCTACATTGTCGACTCGTCTCTGGCCTCGCTCAAGGGCCTCCACTACTGCACTACCGGGGCCGCAGGGGCCGAGTGGTATTCCTGAGGTCCCTTCCTCAGGACTGCCATCCCCTCCAACAAGTCCCCCCCTCGCCGCATTAACACCGTCCAACGACGTCGCCCTGTTCCCCAAGAAGAAGACGAACAGCAACGGGCGCAGCCGGCGAGGGGGGGCAGCACTGTCGATTAGGGAAGAATGTGAGAGATTCTTCTGCGAGCCCATGAAGACGGCCTTCCTTGGTGAGAGGGAGTCGTCCTTCCATGGCTCCGGCTACTCGGGTGCTTACACAACAACTTCACTACTGCCGACGCCGCCGCCGGACGAATCCTTCCCGGCCTCCCTGCGTCGGGGGAGCAACCTCTCGGACCGCCCCGGCCACAGCAACGGCTTCCACGTCGATGCCTGGATGGAGGTCTGGGACTTTGCGGGCGGCGCCAGCTTCCGCGCTTTCGTGGCCGACAATGGCCAGGAGAGGACACTCTTTGTCTTTTTCGACAGGGAGGGCGCCATGGCTCGGGATCTGAAGAAGGGGTGAGTGCACGCGCAAGGCCTGTCCCCGTTGACATGCTGACTGACTGTTCTAGGCTGATGGCGCTCATCGAGCTCAGCGACGGCCCTCTGGGCTGCTCCCACATCGTCACCTGTCTCGACCGCCGCATCCCCGCCAACGACGCCCTCGAACTGACCAAGAGCCTCCAGTGGGTTGGTTTTGAGATGACCACGCTTGATCATTGGGCAGGCGACCTGGACGTCACCAGCCCCTACTGGCTTTTCATGGGTATGGAGGTGTGAGATGGTTGATGGATCGAGAAGGAGACTTGCTTTCATTTTGCTGGCGTCCGGATCTGTACCGCTACATTCGCATGGTCGTACGGAGTCTGGTTCTGCGTGTCCATTTGTATTCGGCGGTTTTGAATTGTCTCTAGTGCGTTTTGCAACTCTGGACGTTCTTTCTATAGTAGTGCTTGATCAAATCCACAAAATCACTCTTTTACGCTCTCCTCCACTTCTAGGTCCCGCTCTCATACTGCCTCACCTCCAAGCCCTTTTCTCGCAGGTAGTCCTTGACTTGACTCACTGTGTACTCGCCTCGGTGGAACATGCCGGCGCCCAGGGCGGCATCGGTGCGCGTCTTGGTGAAGACTTCCTCAAAGTGCGCCGGGACGCCAGCGCCACTCGAGGCAATGACGGGAATCTCAATGGCGCTCTTGACCTGATCAATGAGCTCCAGGTCGAACCCGCTGTTGGTCCCGTCCTTGTCGATGCAGTTGAGCAGAATCTCGCCCGCGCCCATGGCCTCGACCGCTTGCACGAGCTCGACCACGTCCATATCCCTCGTCTCCCGGCCACCCTTGATGGTGCAGGCGTACCAGCAGTACTTCTCGCCCTTGGGGCCGGGGAACTTGGTCTCAATGGTGGCGTGGCGGGTGGCGTCGCTGCCGTTGGGCACGTAGACCCTCTTGGGGTCGATGCTGACGACGACGGCTTGGTTGCCGTAGGCGCGCGAGATTTGCTCAATGGCCGTGTTGCCAAAGAGCTTCTTGCCGAGGGAGTAGTATTCCTCCGCGGCCAGCACGGCATCCGACCCGATGGACACCTTGTCCGCGCCAGACTTGAAGTACATGGTCGCAATCTCCAGGGCAGACACCTTGGTCCCGTCCGTGTCGACGGTGTCGCGAATGCCGCCGCCCACGGTCAGTGGGACAAACACCGTTTTCGACGTCTGGCGCAGGATCTCGAGCATGGGTAGGTCGGCAAGGGGACAGTCCCGGAACGAGGTGATGTTGAGAAAGGTCACTTCGTCCGCGCCCGCCTCGTAGTACTTCTTGGCCATTTCGACCGGCTTTCCCAAGTTGCGCACATTGCGGTCGTCTCCCTTTTCACGCACGTCGTACTGGTCTCCCTTTGTCACGACGAGATCGCCCTGATCGTTGGTCCGCACGTCCAGGCACGCGATCACGCGGCGTGTCAGGCCGTCCTTCAGGTCGACTGTGGACACAGGCACAGGAGCACCAATGTTCTTGGCACCTTCGCCCGTCAAGAAGGCGCGGATGGTGCGGAGGCCGGCCACACCCGACTTTTCGGGGTGGAATTGCGTCGCAAAGATGTTGCCCTTTGCGACAGCGCCCACAAACGTTTCGCCTCCGTACGTGCCGGTGGCCACGGACCACCCTTGGCTCTCGAGCTCTCCCGCCTTGTAGGCCTCGCGATACGTGTGGACATAGTAGTACTTGGAGTCGGGGCGCAAATCGTAGAGGCTGCTGCCACCCGTGTTGGCGCTGTTCCAGCCAATGTGAGGCACGGCCTTGTCGGTGGCGTCGAATCGGCCGAGTGTCGACTTGATCAGACCCAATCCTGGCACGTCTGGGTCCTCGGAGGAGCCTTCAAACAGGGCTTGGAGGCCGACGCAGATGCCCATGAACGGTTTCCCCGACTCAATGTGCGCTTGGATGGCGGGAAGGAAACCAGCCTGCGCGAGCTGCGACATGCAGTGGCCAAAGTGGCCGACGCCCGGCAGGATCAATTTCTGGACACATCAGCTCTGCGCTCCCGTCCCGCGGTTCCAGCACACGTACATCGGCCCTGGGCACATCCTCTGGCGTCTTGATCCAGTCCACCTCGTAGCCCAGCTTCTCGATGGCATTCACCAAGCTGCGGACGTTGCCGGCCACGTAGTCGAGCAAGTGAACGGTCGGCATTGTGTCGAAATGCTGTCTGATTCAGGCTTGGTACAGTATGGCCTCTTGTCACCGGAGAGGGCCACTATATGCGCATCGCTAGTGAGTCAGCGAATCTTTCGTCTGCGCCGATCAAGGTTCGCTGCGGAAACCGACTGTGACTCGGACGGAGTGTTCATGGCGGGGCACTCAACTTTCTGATGCCTCTGCTTCACACGATGCCCCGCCTAATCCCTGCCCACATTCCCATCTGCCGATTCTGACCGCTTTTGCATCGTCCCAAACGAGACATGACCTTGAAGCTTTTAATGTGTAGAGTCGCGTCATTCCTACGGCGACAGCATCGTGATCACGGACAGCACTTGATCAATGTTGCCATCACTGCTGCGCGTCCGCTCTCTCCGAACGAGAAGTCAGGATGGATGATATTGCCATTGATCCGGCTCTCGCAGGCGTGGCAGACGACCATGGGGCCACGGCAAGGGCTCAGGACGATGATGAGGATGAGTGGGAATATGAATACTCTGCGACAGAAGTCGAGACATACTATCTCACCGTCGACCTCTCCTACCCAGAGTTCAAGGCCGCCCCGCTCAAGGACTACTTTGCCAGCCGTGGCCGCCACAGGAAATGGGAGAAGCCCCCTCAGGACCCGTCCAACCTGCGCACCCCAGGCGCTCATTTGAGCCGAGCGAATGACCACGACGACGATGATGAGCCAGACGTCGAGCCTGAGGAAGAGATCGATCCCGATATAGACCCCGAGTTGCAGCCGCCGGAGGACGACGATGCGAGGCAAGCCGAACAGGAGGGTCTAGACTCGGGACAAACAGAGGAGATACAAATACTGGATCTCCATTCCAAGAGACCATTGTTCTCGTACCGAGGGAGGGTGTTTGAGGGACAATGGTCGGAAATGATCGGCACGGACATGATCTTCGCACAGCACGAGGGCCCGGGGGGGCTTCCGTCGCTGCGCCAACTGCCCGGCGACGTGGACCTCCTCGCGGCCAGTTCATCACGGATCACGACAAAGGAGAAGGTACTCGTGCCAAAGTCCGGCACCGTGGACACGCTCGCGCCCATCAAGAAGGAGTGGAACATTAACATTCCCATTGGCCGGGGCAAGACCACGGAACGCATCCAGCAAGCCAACTTCCTCGAGCGCTTGATCGCCCTCAAGATCAAAAAGGGCCAGACGGACCAGGTCACCGTCTATGCCAAGGATGGCGAGGGCAAGAATTTCCGTGACGATCGCGACCCAGACTATCGTCCGCGGCGGAAGAAGCAGATCGCGGATCCGGAGAACTACTACGTGGAGAGCGCCACGGGCCGCATGAAGAAGAAGAAGAAGACGACGGGGCGTGCCCCTGGCCGACCCAGGTGGAAGCACACGGAAGGGGGTCAGAGGGCCGAGATGGCCGCAGCACCGCCACTGTCCACGCCCACGCCGAGGAACTGGGAGGATTTGGTGGGCGGCCCGAGTTCGCAAAAGAATGGCGAGAGCGAAGATGAGGACGAGAATGGCCGAGAAGACGAGGAGGAGGATCATGATACCCCAATGGCAGATGCCTGATGCGAGAAACATGTACGCTTGAACATGCATGCATTATTTGACATTAAACTTGACTGAGGCACCAGAGTCAAGCGACACTGGTCACCTCTCATATTCGCTGAGGTCTATCCGGCAGATCGTCCGATAGAGGGCTACCCTATGCACCGAAGTGAGCGCAGACGGGCTTGGCCACGCTGACCCAACATCATTCATCGAAGATGGTCCACTTCCGAAGGTAGCCTGTGATGACAAAAGCAAAGCCACCGCATTGTTCTTTCGGGACAAGTAACCGACAGGCAACGATTTGGAGAAACTTACCCCATCTGCGATGCACGCACTTCAATAGGCAGTGTTCCAGAAAGGGTTGTTATCCCGTGAACCCGAAAAGGGCAAACTCCTACGTGGCCTACACACACATTCTTCTTGAAATCATTAGAGTCACATGGCACGCAAGCAAACGAATGTGCTTTGGGCACTTGATCACCAGTCTTGGCCGCTGACGCCTTTCTCACAACCTGCCTGCCATTCTAAGGTGGTCCAAAGGGTTTGGGCACCACGCGGGGTCAGCGTCGCAGCGAGAGGGTCCTCTCCGGGGGGGGGGGGGGGGGGGGGGGCCCGGACGACCAAAGCCACATTGGGCAAGGACGACTCGACCTGACAGGTGCACCGTAATAAAGGGTCCTTGCCGGACTGTGCTGTCGGCACCTGCCCCACCATAGCCCCGACAACGGCGCTGAGGCCTTTCTTTGGCTTCTCACACCAGTCCGTCAGGACACTATGTGGAATGTCTTGTCTTGCCTTGGGAATGGAATGACATGGCCTATTTGTTGCTCCACGGAAGTAGAACAGCCCTGGCACGGAGTGCTGAGGTAGCCAACACCTCGCAGCGCCTGCACCACGGGGTGCAGAGGACTGACCAGGGCACGAGGCGTCACGCTGGCTCACCGGGTATTACGAGGTGGCTGCCACGGTTGCCCTCGGCGGTCGCCTGCTCTGCTCCACTGTTTCCCTGCCGCGTAGCCTCATGTGCTCAACGCTGACTCTGATAGGCTCTCATGCCTGGATGGTCCCGCAATATTGCCGCACACTGTGCCCCCACATGGCGAGATGCAGTGCCAGTGTCAGTGCCGCGCAGTGGCCCGCGCCAGCAACCGAGAGGCTCACAATGAGTGGCCTTGTGCCTCTCCGCGCGTGTTTCCATCCTCCACCGCCTCAGGTCGGCTGCCAGTCCCCCGGGCTCAAGGGTTAGGTTGGCCTTTTCTCTCCTATCGTTGTTTTCTCTTCTTCCCTCCTGTGGTACAGCAGGGTTCGGGTGCTCTTTTCAAATCCCCTATAGACATTATGAGCTTGTAGCTGTGCTACACGACCCTCCCAATCCTCTTGCGAGTCAAGACATCCTTTCAATCCCGCCTGGCGTCTGTGGGACACGACATCAATCGTTTAGATCTGTTCGTTTGGTTTGGCTTCGAGCCTTGGTCTTTCCAGAAGCCTGCTGTCTTCAATCGCTTCCAACTTATCCGGCTCCGCAGTGCCGCACAACGGCTCTCTCGGCTCTTGGCAAAGTCTAAACGGTTCCAAAAACAACCCGAGAGATCCCAGAGCAGGTGTTCTGATTCGCCCGTCCTTCATCATCGTCTCTCGCCTCGTGGACGCTTAGGTTTTCCACGCTCTTTGCTGCACTGCGGACAAGCACCATGGCGGTGATCTGGCTCCGGCGGCTGGTCATCCTTCTCACGATCGTATCTCTAGCGTCATTCACTGCCTGGGCCGTTCCTCGGTACCTTGATCCCACCAAATCCAACGCCGAGAAACGCGCACGCGACCGTCGATGGGTGGCTAGCAGTAAATATTTCCTGGACCGCCAGGCCTGTCGGTGGATCTCGCTGTGCGGACTGCACCATCTCCGCATAGACCCCCCGGCGCGGAATGGCCTCGTGGACGGGTATTGGGAGGTAGACGACAAGATTCGCGGCGAGCTGAAGAAGAGGGCCACCAACTGGGAGGACGACGAGCCCCCAAGGGCCGACAAGAAGCGAGACACGCATGAACGACGGCGAGTGCTCAAGGAGATTCCCGACTACGTCAACCAATATGCGCCGTTGGTTCACCTATACTCGGGCGAGGAGTTCTGGCCGTCGGACATCAAGGAGCACGTCCAGCACATGACCGTGTACGTCGACGGAGAGCCTCTGAACAACACAGAGACACCATGGTCACTATCCAATCTGCACCACCTGAACAAGCTCGGGGACTCTGTCGTACTACGCAGCAACGATGACGTGGAGCAACGACCAGATTGGCTCCACAGCCACGACAGCATCCCCGCGCCCTTCGAGAAGGACCCGAGCGCGGGCGTTGCGCCGCCGCGGAAGCACAAGGGCGGTGTGCTGCCCGTCGACCGCGAGTCCATGACCTGGTACGATGTCGACAAGGCGCACCCCCCGAACCGCATCTCCGATCCGCGCAAGACGCCCCAGCACCTCCCTTGGGCACGCAAGTCACCAAAGACTCTCCCCTCGGACATGCAGCACGCCAAGCGCCTGACCACGCGTGGCCACAAGCCGGATGCTGATGGCTACTCAGCTGCCCCGGCCGTTCTCGTCGTTGTAGACAAGGGCCACGGCATCGTCGATGCATTCTGGTTCTTCTTTTACTCGTACAACCTTGGCCAGACCGTCCTAGGCATCCGATTCGGGAACCATGTCGGCGACTGGGAGCACTGCATGATCCGGTTTGAGCACGGCGTCCCCCGTGGCGTGTACTTCTCTGAGCACGAAGGTGGGCAAGCATACGCCTGGGAGGCTGTGGAGAAATCCAGCAACAACCGGCCCATCATCTACTCGGCCGTCGGGTCCCACGCCATGTACCCCCTACCTGGCCCGCACCCGTACATCATCCCCTTTGACCTGTTGAAGGATGTGACAGACAAGGGTCCGCTGTGGGATCCAGCTCTCAACAGGTATGCATACCATTATGATTACACCCGCGAACACTTCGACGAGAACCCGGACAAGACGCCGCAGGTTCCGCCCGAAGACGCCCAGCAGACCACGTTCCGCCATCACGGCACGGAATCTCTGGCACCCGCCGCCGAGAACCCTTCTGCGCCGACGTCCTGGTTTCACTTCTCTGGCCGTTGGGGCGACGAGGTCTATCCGCTGGCGGATATCAGGCAGTGGCGCTTGTTCGGCCAGTATCACTACGTCACGGGGCCGGACGGTCCCAAGTTCAAGTCGCTGAGTCGATCGACGCTCTGCCAGGCGGAGAAGTGTCGGATCGCGTACGAGCTTGATCCTAAGCGAACGTGGTACTAAGGCAAGGGCTTGCTTTTTCTTTGGGGACGAATTTATGGCGTTATGATACACCTGTGGGCGGCGCAAGGCGAAGACCCGGGGTTGATTTGCTTTCTAGACCAGCGTGGCGGTGGTTGATATACCCCCCTTAGAAACTAGGACCAGCGCCATCAAGTCATTTCTATATGATTACGATTACGATCACACGTCATGGTGCATCAGCGAGCTGAGAAGATTCCATTGTACAAAAGTAGAGATCTCCACAGGACACACGGTCCCAAAGTAGCCAATGTGCCCCCCATTCAAGCCCTTGCCAACAAACTCCCATGTTCCAGACGTCGGTCGTATACCTCATCAACGCCATACCTTCGAAACACTACGTACCCGCCAAACAACTGTGAACACCGGTATATAGCCAATCAAAGATCACTCGTCCTCGTGAATACGAAACCCTGCAGCGGCATTCTCTGGCGGCCACGCCCGTTGCGTGCTCGGGTATTCCGACGGCTGGCTGCTCGCGACACTCTGCCGGTCCTCGGCAGGGTCGACGTTCTCCCCGTCGGACATTTGCTGCTCTCGGTCCTCGATGCCTGGCCACGGCTCGTCCTCGGGCAAATGATGCCGGCGCTGCGGCTGGGCATGCGGAACGAGGGCGCTGACGTTTGCCGAGTCGACAGGTCGGTCATCGTCATCATCCTCATCGTCGTCGTCATCATCACCAAAGGACATTTCGGAACCGCTCTCATAAATCTCAATTTCGTACAGCTCATCGTATGCCATGTCGGCCATGTATTCGGCTGGAATGGGCGCCGCACTTCCTGCCCGCATACCACGGCCCTCTTGCAGTGGCGCGTTGCTGTGTGGTGTTGCGTAGGCAAAGGGGGTGGTGCCCCGGACGTGTTGTTGCCGGTCATGTGACATGGGCATGGGGCTCGGCGAGGTGGTGAATCGAGGTGTGTGGCGTGCGTACATGGGGGACCTCGTTCGATGTCTCTTGCTGACGGCAAACTGCGGTGTTGCCCTGACGCTGGGCGATGCTCGTCTGCTGTGTCCGCCTGACAAGACCCTTCGCCGCGCCGTTGTGACGGGCGAAGACAGACCGGCGGCTCCTTCGACTGGCACAGAGGCAGTACGGATATACGAGGGTCGTCGGTTGCGACGGATCAGAGATTGGCCAGCTGACGAGGCCAAGACAACAGGGCTGCTCGATCGCCCTGACGTATTTTTTGTCGTAAACTGGACGGCAGGCGAACCCGTAGAGACACGAAGGCGACTATGCTCCTTGCGGAGGTTCATGGACGTCTGGGTGCCTGGTAATTCGTCCAGGGTATCATTCCAGGCCCAGTAGTCTTCCAGGGCATCCGCCTCCGGGACCTCCTGCGAAGATGTACTCGCAGGATAGACACGAGTGAGCTCACGGACCTTTTGCCAGGTCCATCCGGTCTCGTACGACTGCAAGTCCTGGAGGTAGGCGTCAGGATGTGTGATGAACAGCCGGGGCTCGGAAGCGCGCATCATCACAGAGCTGAGGAACTGAACGTCCCAAACAGTTGGGTTCAGCATCTCTGCGGGTGTAAGGAACCTGAGCCGGGAATCCTTGTGAACTTTGCGAAGAGGGATCCAGTTTGACTGCAGTCCCAGAAACTGTGCATGCGGTGGACCGGGGGGCTCGGGGGCGGAGGGAAGCCCCATCTCTTTCCAAGTGTCACCAAATACCGAGCGCATAGCTGTCTGGACACTGCGAGCGTCTGCGCCTTTAACGGAGACGGTCCTGATCAGCCCACGGCTCCGCAGTCTTCGGTCGATGATGCTCTTATCACCGCAGGCCTTAGGGAGAAGCCACTCGCTATCATGGTTCTCGAGCGCCCAATCTCCAGGAAACGGGGACATGGAACGTCTCGAGTTCGTACTGCAAGTTAGAGGCAACTGCGTCCAGTCGTCGTCGACCCCCTTGGCCTCCGATTTGAATTGGGCGAGTTCCTGCCAGAGCCTTTTGAGTGGGAAGGGCAAGAATACGACCTCAATCTCCCAAGGTTGAGTAAATGTTGGCAGGTATGATTGCAGCGATGTGACCTGCGCTTGCAAGGCCTGGAGCTGACTTTGGAAATCCTGAGAATGAACCGGCCCGGCTGTCGAAAACGACGCTACACTGGCAGTAGCATCGTCGTTCTTTTCAGCAAGCCTAGCTGCCAGGGACTTTTCCGCCTCCTCCATCCGACTTTCCAGGTCAGTGATCCTTAGATCGGTATGGTCGTGCTTCTCCTGGCAGTCATCATGGGAAGCTGCAGCAAATGACACAGTCTCCAAACGATCGAGCCGTTGCTCATGGGTCCCGACGGTGTCCGATAAATTTTGGAAGGCTTCACGATCCACGCCTTGGGAAGTTTGGCCGCGCGTCTCCGCTTGGGCGCCTCCTCCGATCACTGTTGGATCATTCAGATTGCGGCCTTGGTCATTGGCGGGGGATTGTGAGGGCTGAGAGTATCCAGGCAGGAATCGCGATGGCGAGCAGTAAGACAGGTCCTTGGGTATGTCAAGAGTGGCAAGCCCCTTTCCAGCAAAGGGACGAAGATATCTGGCCTTGACGGAAGAAGTGGTCGACGTAGCCTGCGATGGTGCAAATCTATGAGACGGCAAGGGCTCTTTTGCCACTGATGGCGCGAGTGAAGGCCCCGTATCGCCCCATGCTAGTGTATCGGGAAGAGATCCAGGAGGGTGAGAGGGATCCTGCAGTCCATGGAGTGGTACAACGGTGGCTTGGTCCGAGTCCTTGCGCAACAGCCCGAGGCCATCATCGAAGATTGGAAAGTCCATCCCCGCATTGGGCACCAATGGCGGCGGCATCTCAAGTCCAAGGTCCACCATGGGGCTCAGAGGTGACCGTCCATTTTTGGGTCGTTCATTTTCCTGTCCTGGACCAGGAACTTCCGCGCCAGCGAGAGTTATTGCGCTTTGAGGCCCGTCGTCGTGGAAGCAGGCATGATGGTTACACATGCAAAAGCCTGCACCATCACTACTTGGGCTGGCAACAGCTGACCTCGGCCAGAATCGTCGACATCCACACTTGGCACCGTTAGCACCAGGACCTAGGTCAACATAGTTGCACGCTCCGGCTGGAAGGCTAAGGGCGCTAGTACGGGATATCGCGGGGAAAGGGGCATTGTAAAGATCGGCAAAGGGGGCGCCATAGTTGTCAAAATCGAACGCGTTCGTCGCCATCGGTCGTCGTGGCCTCGCGGGCTGCGTCGTCGCTGGATGCGCGCTTCTGTTGCGAGCAGCCGCTCGGACCACGATGGTCGTGCAATGAAGCGACTAGCGTCTAGAACATCGCACTGAAGGTCAAGTTAGTCACGAATGATCGTGGCAGAGTCGGTGGGACATTGTATTGGGTTGAGTAGCGACTGACCAGAGAAACATTTCGAGATCAGTCGAGGAACCTGGGCGATTGCGCGTTGCTGTAGGCTCAACGTGTCTGCCTGCTGCCCGTTGGCGAACACGAGAGACAGTCGCGGCTGGCGAATTGGAGAATGGGGCGGGCTGGTTTATATACAGAGGATGTGGGAGGGTGAAGCAGGCAAGGCAGCGTGAGCACCTCGAGGCGAGGCATGGGAAGCACGACGGGCAGTGTTCAGTCGTCGAAGGCGATTGCTGAGATGGGCGGGCGCCAGCGACGGGTGGGGTCTGCGACACGACCCGACGCGCTGCGCCAGCCCCAGGTGGGCACTCTAGGGTCGCTGTTTTAAGCTTCATGGAAAAGAGCGGAGCGGCGTCACGTCTGGATCTGCTATCCACGAGAATCAAAATCCCAGGATACTGTACCAGGTGACATGTGCGTACTAGTAGCTCTCTAGCACGGAGGCGCGGTGACTTTGACATCTCTGATTGATCAATTGTATGTGCAGCAAGTACCGCTTACACATCCTGATGTGTGGTAAAGCAGCGGGCAGGCAGCTCCACCTTTAAGTACCTTCGGGAGAATCCCCCCCATGAGTTTGGTGCGAGGAGGGGCTCTACGCGCGGTGCTTCATCTCCAGAATCTACCTCTCCCTGCCGGTCACCTCCCGCCAATAGGATGTCTTGCACGCATTCCCCGTCTCTGAGTCAACGACAACGGGCGGTGTGTCGGTGTCGCGCGCAAAGGTTCTTGGGATCGACAGCGAGGCTGCATGGATTATTGGGTGATATCCTACGTGAGTGCTGCCCTCGACTCTGAGTGATGAGTCGACAACCGCGAATCAAAAGCAGGGCGAAGCCTGATGGGGCTCCAGGCAAGACACAGTGATGCATGGTGTAGCTTAGACGATGGAATCAAGATTGTATTGCTTGTAGGTTTCACAACTCCAAATGCTCGGCATGTGCTTCAATATCACGATAATGTACAGCGCTGCCACGCACGCAATGACGCTAGACCTCTCCCCAACTACCCATCGGTCCGGTTGGGGCAATCATGGAGCCCGTCCCTAACGAGCCACCAATGTCCCAATAATGACGCGAGGAGACACTGCTCCGTCTTGCTGATCGCCGCGTGCTCTGGCTTGCGCAGCTGCTGTGGTGGCGCATCGCGACAGGGCTGCTTGGTCCCGCGACGACCTTGAACGATCGCCGCGCGGCTGCCGTGCGCGGACGTGCAATCAATGGGTGGTGCTGGCGGACGCGCGCTACCTTGGCTGCAGTGTCTTGCATGCTGGACGAGTGGTTGGTAGCAGCCTGAGGTGCCGCACCGCGGGAGCTGAAGCGGGAGCGGATGTACTTGAAGACCAACTTGATATCGAGGTCACGCTCCCACTCCTCCTTTGTGAATGCATCGCGCATCTTCACATCGTCATCAGGCCCGTTGTCGTGGCGCCCAGGAGTATTCAGGGCTCGGGCTGCTTGCGCTATTGTTGGCGTGAAAACAGGCGTCGTGATTTGGGCAGACGATGCATCATCCTGAACCTGTGTGTCCAAGGTGCTACCGCTCTCCGGTATCACAGGTAGGCCCGCATATGGGAGAGGCATCTGCTGCATCCTCTGGTACGTGGAGAAAGCACCAGGATGATGATGGGACAGTTGATTGACCAACAATCCAAGCTCGCGTGAGATCCGCTCTAGGATTTGCGTTTGCCACGATTCGGTGGACTCTGCAGCCTGGACGTTGAATTGTGAGGCCCGTGGCGTGCTGGACAGGTCATCCTCCAGTGGTGTATGCTCGCCAAAGAGAACGGCCAACATGTGGTCATCGATACCAAGGATGTCTTTGATGATTCGTTGCGTGAACGCCGCGAGGAAACCAGGGCTGTGCTGATCTGCTGTGACATCGGCATCCTCGTCATGCCAGGCCGTGTCTTGGGAGTCATTCACAGACTGTGGGGTTGCAGTAGCCGGCTGCGTCGCACGTACATGCTGCAGCATAGCCTGCGACTTGCGCCTCCGGCGAGTCTCACGCTGGATCTCTTCCAGAAGGACCTGGCTGTGCTCTAGGCGCCATGCCTCGATCCTTTGTGTCTTCTCCGCGTCTCGGGTCTGCTCGCCCTCCCATTCAACCTGTGCTTGCTCGAGGCTTTCTCTCCTTCGGCGGGTCCGTCTGGGGTTGAACCTCTCAAACTGGTAGAGATGGTCCTGTGCTTCAGCCGTCGACGCCAAGTTGTTCAAATGGAAGGACCCAAGTCCATCGTGACTGGGGAACACGGTAGCATCTTGGTAGTTGCCGTGCTGCGAGTGACTGTGCCTGCCTGGTAACGATCGGAAGGAAGGGAGATGGCTGTCCAGGCTATCCAGTTCTCCGTCCTCTTCGCCTACTGCCTCATCTCCTGATGGAGTCACCGACGCCGCATCACTCTCTGTTCTGGCAACCGAGCGGACGCTGCCGATCTCACTCAGTCTCGATCGTCCGGGAGTCTGTACACTTGCACTTCGTGCGGCACTGTACTCAGACTCTGTCGCTGTGGTCGCTGTTCCTGCATCGGTAGCCGGGGCGAAGAGGACCCAGCTCGCCTGCGACTCATCGAGCTGCAACTGCTGCGGGTCCAGAGGTGGGCGGGTCAGGGAAACGCCCGTTTCGCGCTCTTCATGGCGGATTGCTCGCTGTACAGCTGGCCGTGTCGGCTGACGAAACGCCATGGTATGGAATCGTGCTCGACGACACAAAATGCCCTCAGTGCAAAGGGTGCGGTGTAGTATGACGATGATGACTCGCGGTATGGATATCGGTGAAGAGCAACGATCGCCTGGGGGCCAGCTGATAGCGGCAAGTGATGATAAGATCCAGTGGGACCGTACTCTTATCGTGGCTACTATGCGCGTGATAAATCCCCCGCGTTGGCGAAGAAGAGAGGAACAATGGAGTTGAGGGACGTGCACTTCCACGGACGCGCGGGAATTTGCGAGGAATGTCCTCATCAATACCCCTAATCGTGTGACCAGAAGCAAGGGGAGGGACAAAGCGAGCAATTAGCCCAAAGCGTCAAGAGTCTGTTGGGGCGGCTGAGTAGGCCACGCCAGTGGCACCAGGACGCAGGTGACCCGAGTCCCTGATTCGGGCGTCACTCAAACAACAGAGGCGGGAGGGGAGGATCTGCATGTGGGGGCGCGCTCCTAGGCCACCTATCGTCCAGTGGAAGTGCCGGCACAGTCGCGTGTACAACCTGCCACTCAGGTGCTGCCACAACACTGGGTTAATCAAAAGCTGTACCTCCCTGTTCCAGCTTCAGCCTGAAAGATACTGGTGCCTCCTAATGAAGCTGGGACTCCTCAAGTTGTGGGATGTTTTTCCTTGTTCAGGAACAAGATATTGGCACCCCGTCTGTAATTACAGGCGTCACCACCGGGACGATGATGTGTGATGACATGGAGCCTGCCCACCGGCCGACCCCGGAGACACTTAGCGACACATTGCATCATTACACAACAGGATGTTGTAACTTTATGTTTGCTCTCAAGCAGTCTCAATAGGTAAGGTGCCTACTTTTGGGAAGAAAGTCACAGTAAATATCGAATCCGACCTTCCCTCTGCCGCTGTGACGTCCTACAGCATGTTTGCCAGCCAAGTCAATGCAGACGTGCGGGACCTTGGTTGCGAGCGGGAGGTGCCATGACGTTTATCGCAGTCATGGAACGCAAAGCCTGATTAGTCCACTATCAAAGGAGCCCAAAACTGCCTGCGTCGCGTTTCGGCGCACGGTACATGTCCTTTCGACCGATATTCCTTCCGCTGGCTAGTGCTGCTACGTAGTATCGTCCGCAATATCCCGGCATTAGTAGGGGACTGTGGCGGGGTACTTGGCGCACAAACGACGGACTGCAACAACTATGTTCCAGGCACAGACATCCGAAGCGAAGGCAGATCACAGTGAACTGCAAATTCAGGGTGGCTGGAGTCATAAACTGAGGGTAATGCTCTGCGATTGATACAATCCGGAGACAAAAGCCTCAAATCAATTTTCGTTACGCCCCGTAGGACCTATGTAACATGCCTCATTGACGCCGTAACCCATGTACCAAATCCACTTAAGCCTCCTGCTGGAAGGCCTCAGGGAAGCGGCGCATGTTCTCCCTCAGGCTACCGTGGTTGCTGAGGAACTGGACGTAGGCACCGTCGACCTTGACGCGGCCGGCGGCCTTGCGCTCCAGGTACTCGTCACGGCGGAGAGGGGTGAAGCCCCAGTTCTTGGAGACGATGATCTTTTGGCGACCAGGGAACTTGTACTGCGAGCGGCGGAAAGCCTCGAGAGCGAGGTGACGGTCTGTGGATGATTAGTATGACGTAGACTTTCTCTCTTTTCCTGGTGAACATACTGGAGTCACGGGTGCGGACGCTCATGAGAATCTGGCCAATGTTGACACGGGCGACGGTGCCGTTGGGCTTGCCAAAGGCACCACGCATACCGGTCTGCAATCTATCGGCACCAGCGCACGACAACATCTTGTTGATGCGGACGACGTGGAAGGGGTGAGCGCGGACGCGGAGGTGGAACGACTCCTTGCCACCGTTCTTGACGAGGTACTTGTTGGCGCAAATGCGGGCAGCCTCGAGGGCCTCAGAGCTCAGCTGCTCATACTCGTTGGAGACCAGGTGGACGCAGAGGGGGAAGTCGTCGACGTTGGCACGCTTGCGGCCGAGATCGAAGATGCGGATCTTGGGGTCGGGGACACCACGGTTGAAGCGCGACTTGGGGTACGGCTGGTGATCATGTTAGATTCCGCTCGTCCGTGAGGTTGTCAGGTAGCTGGACCGTCGCTCAAGAATGCGCCTTGGAGCCGACGGTACTGCCCGTGTGTCAAAAACTCACCTTGTTCTTGCAGTAGCGGTAGCAACGAGCGGGACGGCGTGCCATCTTGTCGGTATTGCTGGTGAGTCGTGGGGTTGGTGTTGATGGTCGAGGGCAAGTCCAAATTCGTCCGACGAAAAGACCCAAGTCCTCCGGAGGTGAGGCACTGACAAATCCACTCCTGTGCTTGATTTCAAAGCCAGTGTGACTCGATCAGTGGCGCCGTCGTGTGAACTTCGGGACTTTAGGGCTTTGCCATTTTGGTGCAGCGCAGTCTGATTGGCCGGCGGTGTGCTGCCCTTTGCCCCACTAGTCCGCACCCTGGTGGGCGTGCAAAATCCATTGCAACATCCGATACGGTCAGTCTGTCGTGAATTTGCACAGCAATAACCAATACAACACCAACAGCCACCTCGAGGAAAGCCCAGCAATCCAACGACAAGATGGCCGTCAAGAAGAGCAAGAAGGATGCCAACTCCCTCAACTCCAAGCTCGCGCTTGTGATGAAGTCGGGCAAGGGTGAGCTCAATTCGACCACTATCATCCCACTCGTCAATCTAACATTCTGCAGTCACCCTTGGTTACAAGTCGACCCTCAAGTCCCTCCGCTCCGGCAAGGCCAAGCTTATCATCATTGCTGGCAACACTCCTCCTCTCCGCAAGAGCGAGCTGGAGTACTACTCTATGCTTTCCAAGGCCCCCATCCACCACTTCAGCGGCAACAACGTAAGTTCACGGCCTCGTAGCTTCTGCATCTGTATCTGCTGTTCAGGGGAGATTCTCCACAGCATACCCAGAGAAGAAGTCTGTCCAGACTTTGGAGGGTTCACCACGGCTTACGCGTCCCTTTCTAGATTGAGCTCGGTACCGCCTGCGGTAAGCTCTTCCGCTGCGGCACCATGGCCATCCTCGACGCCGGTGACTCGGATATCCTCGCCGACCAGCAGGCTTAAGTGGTCTGGACCAACGAAAAATGCATTAGGAGGCGTTTCGGAAAATTGGTTTTGGGCTTTTGAGGATACCAGTCATGCGATGCGAAATGAGGTGGCTGTGGGTGCTTGCACATCCCATCTTGGGCCTTTCAAAATGGCCAGACATAAGATAGTAGCCCAAATGATACAACACAATGATCCCTCCGCCGATTATGTTTGCCTTCCACTGTGAACTTCACATGCGTCTGTTCTCTGAATGATATTTCGCTGCACCCCTTGCTGCATTGACGTGCATGAAATGTCAAATTGCATTCTTCAGCGCATTAACTTGAGTCCCAATCGAGCAGCTGGAGCACGTTTCATCGGTCGAATTTGAAGCGCACCCAGCGGACACTGTGTGGCGTAGGGTCTTGCACTGCTGAGGCGCATGGTTGCATGCCGTTGCCAGGGTCGGAATGGGCTTTCTGTGCCACGATGGCAAAGGCCAGTCAGTAATTTGTCACGGCTTGCTACAATTGTAACCACTGAATTCACAGCACGCTGCCCGATGGATGATTGTTCGTTCCATCATCACTGCGCATGAATGTTACCGACTTCCCTACAAAGGTACTAACGCAAACCACGGCATCGGACCCGGCGGGGCATCACCGTGTGGCGCTCCCCAGGTCGGGACTGTCCACTTTAATAACATCCCCTTTGTTGTCAGCATCACACGACCAGGGGTCCTGCGAAATCGCTACATTGCCTGAAGGCGCATCCAGCAACACGTCGCCTTACTTACCTCACTATCCAGTCATTTGTATCGTCGCACAAGTACCGCAGAACGGCTTCGCTTCACGCGCATTGATCAGCAGGCTTCGAGCACATATCCGCAATCATGTCCACCGCCGCCCCCAAGAAGCCTCCCTCTGGAGGAGTCGGGCGAGTTGGCTCCTCCCCGAGCTCGTCGCCCTCGCGCAGCAGCTCTACCCGTTCAACATCGACACCAGCAAGCGGTCACGCCCGCACACGATCAGTACGCACTGGCACACCGGTGTCAGCGCGGGCCGCCATCACGCGACGAGACACGGGCGGCCTAACCAGTGCAGAATCAGAGGCTCGGGCAGACGCGGCGGCCACAATCGAGGATCTACAGCAACGTCTCGAGAAAGAGGAGAGGCAGTCTGAGCAACATAAGAAGCAAATCGACGTTTTGCACTCAAAGCTCGAGGACGCGACCAAGGAATCAGCCAAGATGGAAGAAAAGGTACACGAACTCGAGGAGCACATTGAGACGCTCAGCAACGAGAAGCGCGAAGCGACGCGGCAAATCAGAGAAATGGAGTCCATTTACGAGTCTGAGAGGAGCGCGATTCTCAAGGAGAAGGAAGAGATGGCGAACCGAGAGGAGGAAATGCAAACAGTGATACAGCGGCTCAAGGACAGCTTGGCATCCCGAAACAACGGCGATGATGAGGGCAGGCCCTCGCGACAAGGTTGGCCTTGTCTTCCAGGCGTGCGCGCGTGCCTTGTTGCTAACAACCACAGTGAATTCCTCACCGTCTCTTGACGGAAACAGCTTCGCACCACCGTCGTCCCTCCAACGGAGCGACTCGCGCAGCAGCTCCAAGCTCATCTTGCAAAAAGACAAGCTCATTGAGTCGCTCCGCCTCGAGCTCGCCGAGGCCCAGATCAAGCTTGTGGAAACGGAGAACCAAGGTGGAGGGCGGCTGCAGGAGGTTGAGCGCCTGCTCATGGAGGCCCGCATGGCCAACGCGCGTCTGATGGAAGACAACGAGAGCTACCAGTTGCTCCTACAAGAGCGGACTCTGAAGGGTGACTTTGGCCAGAATGACTTCAGCTACATGGGGTCCAACTCGAACCAGGATGCGCTCGCTGCACTAGAGGGGAAGCCCGCCGGCTCGTCGCTGGCGGACGAACTGAGCGAGGTGGCCGAAGCCGACGGCGAGAGCGAGAAGCCACGCAGCGACTCGCGCCTCGAGGCCGAGCTCAAGTCAATGAAGGAGCAGAACAAGGCGTTGACGTTGTACATTAACAAGATCATCGAGCGCCTTTTGCAGCACCAGGACTTTGAGTCGATCCTCGATACCTCGACTGGCGAGATCAAGCCAGCAGACACGAGCAAGGACCTTCCCGCACCTCCTGGCGACAGCGGCCCATCCCTGCTGCAGAGGGCCAAGACCATGGCTGTGGGAGGACCTGCGAAAGCCAGACAGCGCCCCATGTCGATGATGCCCCCAGCGGCCGTCTCGGCGCATACGGACCCTGACACAGCGCCTAGCATCCCCATCAACAATCTCACTCGGTCGACCAGCACACGGAGGTCCCGACCACAGAGCGAACAGTTCACGGGGGCCGCAAGCCTTGTCAGCCAGATGTACAAGGGTCCAGATGGCCCGATATCGCCGTCCCTGAACAACCCTCGTCACTCGCAGTCCTTTTTCTCGCCGGCATCCATGTCCGGCAGCAATCCCAACGCTGCAGCTCGTTACCCATCAGGCCATACCACCGCATCTAGCGGAAACTTCCCTGGCATGCGCAGCGAGACGTCGAGCGTGAGTGGTGATTCAGGTGACCTGTCGACGCCGCCATCGCAGTCGCCCCCACGATCACACAGCGACAAGGGGACGACTTTTGCTGGTGGCAAGCCTCGACCTCTGCGTCTGGTGCAGGAGAACCCGGACGTTGCCAAGGACAACAAGCGGGCGAGCTGGATTCCTGCGAGCTGGAGTTGGGGTAAGAAGGACAGCAAGGATGAATCTACAGGCGCCGCCAACCACACCACCGAGTAGAGTCCGACTGCGGCGCTGCGGACGTGGATCCTTGGCAATGTCCTGTCCGTTGGGTAGGCCTGAGATGATTTTTCACGAGTAGGCACTTGGATACATGGTGTCGTCAGGTTCATGGGCATTTTTTGTAAGGAGGGCTGGGCGGCTGGCTAGGAGGTGGAGCGTTTATACATAATCACGGTCAATGACGGCGCATAGACGGCGTTGTCGGCTGGTACGGGGGTCGCAGGCTTTGTATCGGTTTACTCTTGTGGAGGCCAGGGCTCGAACATGTTGCATCCTATCACGGTGTATTCCATATCGTATGAACATGGTCTTCATCGCACTGGTCGAACATCTTTAATGTCCTTGTACATCAATTCATGCCTGGACGTGGCCCCCAGGCGACAAACAGCACCCGACCTTGACCACGTGCTACGAGGTGGTGAGATCTTGACACGACTGAAATTTGCACATGTCAGAGCGGGATGGCATTCTGCGGTCCCGGATGTGCAATCCCACCCTTTTGTGAGCGCATCCCTCCATCCCACACGACAGACCGCCATGTGGATAGGGTGGCAGGATGGCGCAGCAGGGGTGTCGTGTCTGACTCTGACGTGTCAGAAGCTCAGAGGCTCAACAAGGCAGACCGATGTCGCAGTCTCAAATTTTGCCGACAAAGAAATGACCAAGCCCGCTGATCGGCCCCATGGGAATGTCTTGCCCGTGGGATGATCACACAGTCCGAGTGAACAGGGCATGCCGGGACTGGGACGTGGGTGCGTTGCGCCACGGGTCCAAACTTGTGCCTGTGCCCATGGCTTGGCTGCACGGAAGGTGTCGTGTGCGGCCGCGATTGGATTGGTGAGGTATTCATGCCACTAAAATTATTCAGGGACTTTCTACTTGGGAGAGCGTGCATCTCAATGACGAGATGTCTTAGACTTTAGGACGGACCCCGTGCCACTTTCGCTCTCTTCTTTCCTGTCAGGACAGGACGTGCAGGTTAGCCAAACCATACGCGGAAGAGGGCTTTAGTGTGCAATCTATCGCAACGGACCGAACCGCCGACGCAACCATATTGGGAGGCGTTTTAATCAATTAGCAATGATCAATGTTTGATGGACTGCTTCGTTTAGCTTGATCTTGGCATTTGTTTATTCGTTGCGTGTTTTATTACGGTCAGCCTGCCGGCTACGCCATCCGAATTCAACAAGGACCAAGGCAAGCGTCCGTCGTCACAACTTCCATTCTTGGGTGCTTTGTCTCCTTGCCTGCAGACCGAGAGGGCCAAATCTTCTTACTAACCGGTAACCTTTTTGAGAGGAGGACCGGAGTACCTTAGATTCTTACTCTTTGACCCGAATAAGCTACCAGTCTTACGGGCACTGACGGCGATTACATGCTTGGATCGTCGCACACCAGGAATGCAGGACGGGAGCATCCTTCCGCTGACTCTAATTCGAACCAATGATTCTGTGCTGTCCAGTGCGGTGTCACACCCCTTCTCCCAGGGAGATGCCTACGCCCGACATTCTGCGGGTTCTCTCAGGCACACTCGGACGCAGGATTCGGCCAAGTGTAAGCTGTGTCCATTTGCCACACCTTGTGTACGTGTGCCGAGGTCTCAAGGGAGATCAGCAGGTACCGAAATGCACATGCAGTGACCACGGAGCCAAGACAGTACCATGCTAGCGCATTTGTATGCTGTAGCACTGGTGTTGTGCTGCAGTGCCTGAAATAGTGGACTAATTAATTACGGTACGCGCCTGGTTTGAGCGTTGACTGCTGAACGTTCATACGTAGTCCCAGATTCATTGCAAAAACGCCATCAGGCACTACGGACCTGTCAACGCCACGAGAGAAACCTTCTCGATGACGAACTCACATCCACAAACCTTGGCTGGATGCCCACCCGATTCCTGGACAAGCCGCACCGGCGAGAAAAGAGTAAAAAGCATGGCTGGAATGGATCATGAGGATCGTGATCCGCCTCGACGGTGCTGCCGGAGCAAACCCTACGGCAGCTTTCCACAGCGCCCCGGCCTCCCTGGCACTGGGGCTTTGCGGGGTGCATGAGCACCAGCTTGGGCATGCCGTCAGTCGAGCGTCAGGAGGAATACGCGAGCTGTCAGTTGGTACTGCGCCGTGAATATCCATGTGCGTCATGGAAAGATCCTTCTCTCGGCAGAGGCTCATTTTCCGTCGCCTCCAAAATGTGCCTCCTTATTCATTAGTATTAAGAGGACCGACCAACTTGTGGTGCCCCCGATTGGACCAGGGCCGCTAGTATCGGCAGCCATCATGACTTCCCCGGTGTGCTTGACAGGCGTGGCTTGCTGCTCTGACCATTCACTGGACGTGGATGGAGGGCTCAAGGGACCGCCGGTCATGAGGGTTTTTTTCTTCTTCTTCGTCATTTGCAGCCCAGTAATCAGCCGATGAACAGTGCGTTGTATAATGAGTATTAGTGGGTGAAACTGGCGGTGTCGGCATCGTTGTACATGGTACGTGACATGGCGACGCCAGGGAGAGTAGGTGGTACTGGGCTCGTACGGGCGAACCTCAGCCGCCGTGGGGAGCGTCCTCTGGCACCCCGAGCATTGTCAAACTATGGTACGTGACGTAAGAAAATTATCTGGCTGCGTTCTTCGTAGAGCGGAGATGAAGAGATATTCTCGAGGTACGTACTTGTTTGCACTGTTCCCTGGGATCATTCGGTAGGGCAGTCACATGGCATTGGACGCCTCACAGGGCCCAGCGAGGAGGTCCTGCAGCGTTCCGTGTACTCGCTGGACCTGTGCCATGCGTTGTCATTGCTTCCATTGGTGCTGTAATTAGTGGCAGGGCAGCCAGGGCTAGGTCTCCGCCCAGGCACCGTTGGCTAGTGCTTAGTTGCTGTGGTGCCAATTTGGGCCCTCGGAGGATGCTCAGGCACTGCACTGACACGAGCAAAAACATAGGGCACGCAGTCGCATTCTGATCAATACTTCAATAGAAGCAATTTGTCAGCTTCGGCAATCCGCGAGGGCCTCAATGTTGCCGTTTGATCAGGCATGGCTGCTCGCCATTGCACAGCCAACCTGTCAGAAGTAGCCCAAAGTCAAAAGGAGAACCGGTCGGACCTCAGCGTGTGGTGACACTGGCCGCGGACGGGCGTGACCAGGGCAGGCCACACCGCGGAAGGCCCCGACTGATGACGCTCGTTTGATGAATTTGGATCTCTGGGTTGTGCAAATTGGCACAGGGTTCGGACCGTGATGCTGGGCCCCCTTTGCAAGCCGAGGAAGTGCTACTTGCGCCAGGCTGCTGAGAAAGCTGTGATGACGCGTACCAGGCACATGCCATACCCAGAACAAGCCACCGCTCCACCTGTGCATGCCAGGGCAGCCAAGCATCAGTCTCGCATGCACCCCCCCTCTAACTGCATATCGCCTGGCGTGGGGATCCAGTTCCTTTTTGTTGGACAGCCCGACAGATTGTGTCATGCTGGGGTGTCCCATCCGCCGTCACAATCTTTCGCCGTCCATGCCATCCCATTGCTTGCCTACCCTCTGATTTCCCAGTTTCCATATTGACCGATTCACTTCGACTCTTTTTCTGCTGTCCAGCCAGTTGGCGCGTGCCTCTTTCGCTTCCTGTCTGCTCGAGCAATACCCTTCGTAATATTGCGCATCCAACAACGTTCAACGACTACGCCCAGGTACCTGACCATTGAGAGGGTGCGCTCCTGCCATTTACATCAGGTACTCCTCTGAACCTTGATCCACTTGGCAACCGACTCGGACAGCACATCCGCAGACGCACATCGACATACATACAGACAGACACGCACATTATCGCCAAGCACATTGAGCCACTCGCTGCCCCCGCTACGCCCGACCAGCGCAAACGCCTTTGTTCGGGGTTGGGCATCACCACGTCCCGTCTAGGCAACATGCTCCAATCCCATCTCGCCTTGACTTCGAATCAGTCTTAGATCTGCATCTTGGTGGCATGCACGATCGGTCTTGTCGCCTGTCACCCCACGAAACACAAACGTGGCTAGCATGGCTAGCCCCAGCAATAGCAATAGCAACACCGGCACCAGCAACGTGACCACGGGTGGTGCTCAGCGACCGACTTTGGCAGCGTCCGCCAGCATCGGGGACGTCCAGGGTGCCGCCTCACAATCCAACCTCCAGAAGTCGTATCGCCAGTCTTCCGCGTCCACCTCCATGACTCCATCACCTCTTGCGTCGCGAGAGAGCTCGCCTAGCCGCCACCCCCGGAGAACCACTTCGGCGACGCCACTGACCTCGAGGTCACGGAAAAACAGCAATCATCAAGACATTAGCCCGACGCGACAGATGCAGATACGCGCCAGTGCGCCGATACGTAGTGCGTCCTCGAGGAGCCTCTCGTCTGCCGCCACGCCTTCATTCCCACCAAGCTCCGACCCTCAAATCCAAGCCCCGACACCCCTAAAACCGGTAGCATCCGAATTCAGGGAAAGCCCGCGATGGCCTGTCTCACCCCGTCTCAGATCCCCACCGCCGCTCAACACGACTCCAGGGGCAGGCAGTCGCCGGAATGAAACAGACCCGCCGCCAATGATTAGCATTCAAAAAGCCTCCCCGGCGCAGCATCCAACACAGCCAGCGCATGATCCCGTACCCACAACATCGGGAAGCGATACGGAAGAGTCAACCGTCCCCTCGGGCACGAGAACACCAGCGCGCAGCGCTCTGGAGACCGTGCAAGAAGTCAGCCTGCCCAACTCACCGAGTCCATCCAGCGACGCGGCGCTCATGGCACGAGTGGGCGAACGGCTGGGAAGCCAGCCGGATGGCGCGCTCAACGGGCCGCCTTCGCTCCAGCCGAAGCCCCAAGTCACAGACCCCGAGAAGGAAGCTGCCAGCGACACGAACAGCAGCACGCCCAAGCCTGATCGACGCACGAGCTCCGGCCCACCCCCGATGGTCCAGCGGCAGTCGAGCGCCCTTTCATCCAGACAGTTCAAGTCCAAAACGGATAATTCCTCGCAGAATATGACCGTGGAGACCGAGACAGTGACCAGCATACCGCAAGTTGCGCTGGCGTCCGGCCCAAAGTCGTCAGAGGGTCACGCGCTCAAGGCAAAACCTAGCACCGAGACGATCAAGCCTCGGAAAGAGAAAAGGAAGCCAACCAGGAAACAAATCAACGTCAGCTCCGGCAATGGTAAGAAACCACGCCTTGCACCATGCCAATGCAATGTGTCAGAATCTTGCTAACCCATCGCGGCAGCATCCTCGAAAGCAGACGTCTTTGAGGCAAAAATAGCGAGCGCCGTTGACGAAGCCAACACATCGGACTCTGAGGAGACGTTTGTGTACGACTCCAATCCTCCAGACGCCGCTGAGCGCTCGGGGCGCCGCTTTCATTCGCGAACACCAAGTGCCACGAGCATGGCTAGCCAGGCGGACCGCCAGCATTTCCGCTCCATCCACGGTATCATGGAGGGCTCCGGCGCACCCGCACACGGCCCGAAGAAGGGCATGAAATTCGTGAACACGCTCGCCACCGCGGGCAGCGACAACATGACCGCTGAGGATGACGGCAAAGGTACTGGTCGCAGCGCCGGAGGCTCAGGGCGAGGCACTGTGCGCCACCACCACCATATCGGACGCTGGGGCCGCCAGCACGGCAACGGCCATGCCTCGCTGTTTGACAATGAGTCCCCGTTTCCAAACGCAGCCAAATCGAAATTTGCTGGCCAACCGTCCCGCAACTCGTCAGGGCCCCCTAGTCCGCGAGGCTATTTGACGAATGGGCTGCGCCACAAGCGGTCCAACTACCAATTGTCCAACTACGACGCAGACGAAGTGACGACGGGGGCAGATGACGAGCGTACGCCTCTGATGGGACCTGGGTCGGCGCGCAGGGCTGGAACCAACCGACGGAGGGCACCACACAGCCTGCGACAAGCCGAAGCCCAGTCCTTTGACCGGCGCCCGTCCTACCTCAACCGGTTCGCCGCGTGCCTCGTGCTCACGATGATGCTCCTTCTGGTCATCACGGGCGCCATTGGCTTCATGTTTGCCACTTCGCAGCCCATGACCGACATTCAGATCATGTCCATCCACAACGTGGTGACCAGCGAGCAGGTGCTCATGTTTGACCTGACGGTCAAGGCGCACAACCCCAACATTGTGGTGATCACGGTGGACCAGGCGAATCTGGAGATCTTTGCCAAGTCTGAGCACGCTGGTACAGACTCCGACTGGTGGAAGGTGCCACAAAATTCCGACGACGTCCACATCCTCGACGACCCAATCAACGATCCGCCTGACGACGACGCCCTCCGACCCAACGTGCTTCTGGGCCGCATCACAGATTTTGACAGCTCCTTGACCTTTGAGGGCTCGCTGTTCCACAAGGGCACGTCTTCGTCGACGGCCGGACTGCAACTTCCATACCCGGGCAACGGCACGACGGGCGGCTCGGAGCGCTGGGAACGCATCTACCAGGACGAGTTTGACCTCATCATCAAGGGGGTCGTCAAGTACAGCCTGCCCCTGAGCACCCGCGTCCGCAGTGCGACTGTGTCGGGGAGGACGCATGTCACGCCCAACGCGGCCAACGACCCGGCGCTGCATCCCAATGCCACGCTAGATGGCTAGAGAACGACCCTTTCCTTTGTTTTTTTCCTGTTCCGTGTACATTGAGCGTGCATCAGCATGAATGGAGCTTGAAAAGGGAGCAATCCTGTTCACACGGTTTTATGGGCGGCGACCCGCTGGTGTCTGGGGTTTGTCGTTTTCTTCATTTCTGCGTGTCCCCCCCCATGCTTGCACGCACGCACGGCAGCAGCAGTGCTGGGCCTGAAAGCAGCACGTGTTGCTCGTTCTGGTGGGGATACGTTCTCTGTTCTTCCTCGTTTGCTCCGACATCAGCGATAGATGGAGCGGCTGAAACCACATTTGTGTATTTATAGCTAACGCGTTATGACAAAAAGACCAACCGTCCGCGGAGGACTCAAGCTTCGAAAATAGTGTATACTTGCACTGGAGCACTCAAACAGTACAGATACCATGAATGAAATCAATGCAAATTTACGTCCGCACTTTTGTGACATGTGGGACTGGTGTGAATTCGTGAAGTCTTTTTTGGCCATGCCCAAGGCGTCTATGAAAGCACTGGTTACGTACCCCCCCAAAGAAGAAAACCCTCTCCCAACGCCGTTGAAACGCCCAATCGCCCAAGTCGTATCTGCATGCGCTATGAAAAGTGGATGCCCTCCTCGTTGAAGGCGTGGAGAAGACGCAAAAAGTCCGTCTCGTCGCACTTGCCGGCACGCTTGTCGGCCAGCTCGGTGACGTCCTCCAGGACCTTGCGGATCTTCTCGCGGACGAGCTCGTGGACCCTTGTCTTCTTGCGCTTGCTCTTTGTCTTGGGCACGCCGCTGCCGCCGCCCGTGGTCGCACTCTGCTGCTGCTCCTTGAAAAAGTCGGGAAGGTCTTCTTCGTCTTCGTCGACGGCCATGGCGTCGGGCCCATTGTCGGCCTCCATGTCGACGTCGTCGCCGTCAGCACCGTCGTCGCCGGCGTCGTCGTCCACGATGCTCTCGTCGACGGGGATGCCGTTCATGGCGCAGTAGGTCCGGTAGTTGCGCTCGACCATGTTGACGACCTCCTTTGTGCCGAGCCAGTTGGCGCGGAGGGTCTTGTTCTTGCGGACAAAGCAGACGCGCAGGACGCCGTCCCACTCGTCCCAGCTGATCTTGGGCCGGTCCTTGCCGATCTTGGGCTCGATCCGCACGACGCTGGACTCGACCTGGGGCGGGGGGCGGAAGTTGTTCTTGCCGACCTTCATGATGTGGGTGATCTTGGCCCAGAACTGGGCGTTGACCGAGAGACGGCAGTAGAGCGTCTCGCCGGGGCGTGCGGTGAGGCGCAGGGCGAACTCGCGCTGGAACATGAGGACGGAGGTCCGTGGGGGGTTCGGCATGGCGAGGAGCTTGAAGACGAGAGGGGAGGAGATCTGCTGATGGTTAGGGGGCTTCCACACGCACAGAGGGGATGCGTACTTGATAGGGGGTGTTGGAGATGCAGACGTCAAACGCAGGGAGCTCCGTCTTGATCACGTCGCCGAGCATGACCTCGAGCTTCTTCTGCTCGGGGGTGCCCTGGACACGCTTGGTCACCTCGGCGGCCATCCTGGGGTCGAGCTCGACGCATATGCACTTCTTGACGCGCTCGAGGATGCGGACCGTCAGGTTGCCCGTGCCGGGGCCGACCTCGAGCACCGTGTCGGTGGGCTTGAGAAAGGCCTTTTCGACAATGGCGTCCGAGACACCGGGGTTCTTGAGGATGTGCTGGCCGACATTGGTGTTGAACTTGAAGACGTTGTTCTTGGCGGCGGCGGCGGCGGCGGCCTTGGAGGGTCGCTCGTACGGACTCGACGAAGCGCCGCTGCGCTTGGGCGTCTTCACCTTGGCCATGGCTCGCTGCGGTGAGGCGGGATGGTCAGGATGGGATTGTCCGTGGGGCAGAGGCGGCGATATCGATGGTGGGACAAACTTTTTGGCGTCGGGGGAGCTTATCGATAAGCTTGCGTGATGATGTGGTGGGAGATCTCCCGGGCGGGTGCCAATCAACATTTTTGGCACCATCACAGCTTCCAACAGGTTTGACGCGACGGAAGCTGCAGACAAACAGACATCCAAGTGCGTCCGGCCAGAATCATCTCCATCACGTCCGCCCACCATGGCCAGCCGGCGCGATTTCCTGAGCCAGCCGGCGCCCGAGAACTATGTCGCTGGCCTCGGTCGTGGAGCGACAGGCTTCACAACCCGGTCAGATCTCGGCCCTGCGCGCGAGGGACCCAGCGATGAGCAGATGAAGGAGATGCTCGCCAAGCGGGCCGCACAGCTCGGGATCGACGGCGGGAAAAAGGGCAAGGACGACAAGGAAGACGAGGGCAACGACGACGAGCGCTACCAGGACCCCGACAACGAGGTGGGCCTGTTTGCGGGCGGCGTGTACGACAAGGACGACGAGGAGGCCGACAAGATCTGGGACTGGGTCGAGGAGCGGATGGACCGCCGGAAGAAACAGCGCGAGGCGCGCGAGAAGGCAGAGAGGGAGGAGTACGAGCGCAACAACCCCAAGATCCAGCAGCAGTTTACCGATCTCAAAAGGGCCCTCAGCACCGTCACCGACGACGAGTGGGCTAACCTACCCGAAGTGGGCGACTTGACGGGCAAGAACAGGCGAAGCAGGCAGGCCTTACGACAGCGGTTCTACGCCGTGCCCGACAGCGTGCTGGCGGGGGCGAGGGACCTGGGCGCCATGGGCACCACGGTGGTCGACGACGGGGAGGCATCGACCGGCGGTGGTGGGGGCGATGCTGCGGACGGCACCATGACCAACTTTGCGCAGATTGGTGCGGCGCGAGGCAAGGTGCTTCAGTCACGGCTCGAGGCCGCCTCCCACAGTAACGGTGGCGACGCGGCCAGCGGCAGCGCGACGAGCATCGACGCGCAGGGGTACATTACCGATCTCAACCGTCTGCAGATGACCGAGGGGCAGGCGCAGGTGGGCGACATCAACCGCGTGCGGGAGCTGCTGTCGTCGGTGGTCAAGTCGAATCCCAACAACGCGCTCGGCTGGATTGCCGCCGCGCGCCTCGAGGAGCTGGCGGGCAAGATTGTGTCGGCGCGCAAGACGATTGACCAGGGGTGCCAGCGATGCCCCAAGAGCGAGGACGCGTGGCTCGAAAACATCCGCCTCAACCACGACTCGCACAATGCCAAGGTGATTGCGCGCCGGGCCATTGAGGCCAACAACCGATCGGTGCGCCTCTGGGTCGAGGCCATGCGCCTCGAGACCCTCCCCGCCAACAAGAAGCGCGTCGTCCGCCAGGCGCTCGACCACATCCCCGAGTCCGAGGCCCTGTGGAAGGAGGCGGTCAACCTGGAGGACGACGAGAGCGACGCCAGGCTGATGCTCGCCAAGGCGACCGAGCTCATCCCGCTCTCGACCGACCTGTGGCTGGCGCTCGCCCGGCTGGAGACGCCCGAGAACGCGCAAAAGGTGCTCAACAAGGCGCGCAAGGCGTGCCCGACGTCGCACGAGATCTGGATCGCGGCGGCGCGGCTGCAGGAGCAGCTGGGTCAGGGGCAAAAGGTCAACGTGCTCAAGCGCGCGGTGCAGGTCCTGGCCAAGGAGTCGGCCATGCCCAAGCGGGAGGAGTGGATCGCCGAGGCGGAGCGGTGCGAGGAGGAGGGGGCGACGGTCACCTGCGAGGCGATCATCCGGGAGACGCTGGGCTGGGGGCTCGACGAGGACGACGACCGCAAGGAGACGTGGATGGACGACGCGCGGGCGAGCATCAACCGGGGCCGGTACGAGACGGCGCGCGCCATCTACGCGTACGCGCTCCGCGTGTTCGTCAACAGCAAGACGCTCTGGACGGCGGCGGCGGACCTGGAGAGGAACCACGGGACGCGGGAGTCGCTGTGGCAGGTGCTCGAGAAGGCGGTCGAGGCGTGCCCCAAGAGCGAGGACCTGTGGATGATGCTGGCCAAGGAGAAGTGGCAGGCGGGCGAGGTGGACGGGGCGCGGCTGGTGCTCAAGCGCGCGTTCAACCAGAACCCCAACAACGAGGACATTTGGCTCGCGGCCGTCAAGCTCGAGTCGTCCACGGACAACGAGGCGCAGGCGCGGAAGCTGCTCGAGATTGCGCGTGAGCAGGCGCCGACGGACCGCGTGTGGATGAAGAGCGTCGTGTTCGAGCGGGTGCTGGGCAACCTGGAGACGGCGCTGGACCTCGTCCTGAGGGCGCTGCAGCTGTTCCCGGCCACGGCGAAGCTCTGGATGCTCAAGGGACAGATCTACGAGCAGCTGGGCAAGGTGGGGCAGGCGCGCGAGGCGTACGGGCAGGGCGTCAAGGCGGTGCCCAAGTCGGTGCCGCTGTGGCTGCTGTACGCGCGGCTGGAGGAGAGCGCGGGGAGCATCGTCAAGGCGCGGTCGGTGCTGGAGCGGGCGCGGCTGGCGGTGCCCAAGAACGCGGAGCTGTGGCGCGAGTCTGTGCGGCTCGAGAGGCGGGCGGGCAACATGACCCAGGCCAAGACGATGATGGCGCGGGCGCAGCAGGAGGTGCCCAAGAGCGGGATCCTGTGGGTGGAGCAGATCTGGCACCTGGAGCCGCGGACGCAGCGCAAGCCGCGGTCGCTCGAGGCGATCAAAAAGGTGGACAGCGACGCGGCGCTGTTTGTGGCCGTGGCGCGCATCTTCTGGGCGGACCGCAAGCTGGACAAGGCGCAGACGTGGTTCGAAAAGGCGCTCGTGCTGGACAGCGACAATGGCGACGGCTGGGCGTGGTACTACAAGTTCCTGCTGCAGCACGGCACCGAGGAGAAGAAGGCAGACGTGGTGACAAAGTGCGTGCTCAACGAGCCGCGCCACGGCGAGGTCTGGCAGGCCATCGCCAAGCACCCCGCCAACGCGCGCAAGGGCGTCGAGGAGATTCTGAAAATGGTGGCCGCCGAGCTAGAGGCATAGAGTTAGATTGTACCGAGCAGGTCTTTTGTCAAGGCGTACGGGCATCAAGGGTTACTACTGTTGTACTTGGAGACGAGCACGTCCATCCAGGCGTTGGCGTTGGAGCATGGGTATACTATTATGAGCCGCGCCCTGAGCGCAGCGGGCAATTGTTGTATAAACACACAAAGAAAACGCCGTCCATGGCTGACTCTGACTCTGCCTTCATGGCCTTCCACCTGCTGTGCACCCCTTTTCACTTGCTGCCGCCGAACCAGCTGGAGATGCCCGACTTGGCCTTGGCGGCCTCGCTCTCGACCTTGGCGTCGAACTTGTCGACGGCCTTGAGGGCCTCGGCCTTGGCCTCCTTTGCGTACGCCTCGGCGTTGGACTTGGCGCGGCCCGCCTGCCTGTCGGCCTCGGAGATCTGGTAATTGGGTGTCAGCTATCTCGTACGCGCGATGATGCAGGACCAGGGCGAGTGAAGCAGTGACGTAGTCGCGTAGGATGGGGCGGCCCGGAGCAGGAGCTCCTCGCATGATCCACTCCAGCTTGCGAGGGCTAGCCTGGGGTCCATCCAGCGCCGATCATCCATGCTTGGCACGAGTGACGACAGCTTCCATCTTGGCCTGACTTTCGCGTGTGCTTCATCGGGGTCATGGATGAACGTACCACCTCGTCGACCTTGGCGCCCGCCTTGGCACCGTAGTGCGCGCCCTTGCTCTGCGCGTCGGGGGCGTTGCCGGGTAGGTTGGCCTTGATGCTGGCCGACGCCTTGTGCACATCACCTGAATGACAGTCAGTCCGTGCCATGCCGACGATAGTGATGCCGCCCGGACATTCACGTACTCTCAAACTTGTTCTCGGCGGCCTTTGCGTTGCCGCCCGCGTTGTAGAGGTAGTAACCCACACCACCGGCGGCACCAAGGCCAAGGATGAGGGGCGCTTTCGACTTGGACATGTTGAGAGGGATTGGAAGGGGCGGATGCTGTAGTTACGTTTTGCGGGTGATGGTAGAACGTGCGTGGTACGACGAGGAGAAAAAAAGGTGAAGACGGAAGAAGGGCCCCGTTGGTCTTTTATTCACCTGGTTTCCGTCCCCGGGCGACCGGCCGCCTGGAATGTTCAAATCGTGATGGCCAGGAAATGACGTGATGCCTGCCTTGCTGCTCGTCCCATCCCCGCATGCATCACGGTGGGCTGCTGACAGCCATTCTTGCTTCAGCGCACGCGAGGCGCCTCAGCTGAGCTTCCAGGTGTACAACCACGGCGGATATGCATGGTGGCTAGGAACTACAAGGACAGGACCACGGACTTGCATCATGAAACCCATCTCAACAACGCCTTCATCACCACGGTATGAAAAGACCGCCTGCACGCGCCTCACACAAGGTCAATAACAGATTGGTGTCACCGACAATCTGGCCCAGTCAGAATTGGACAGCTCCATTGCATATACATTACTCGAGACTCATTCTCGCTTCATCCCCAATCCCCCATGTGCCACCCTCGGGGCCCTGCTTCTGGAGCTCCATCTCCACCTCGATCCCCAGTCCGCTCACCTGGTCCTCGCCCTCCTCGCTCAGCACGTCGCTCGTCGCACGCTTCCTGCTCCGCTTGCTGTCCACCGACCCAGGCCGATTCTTTCGGAACCCCGAAAACCCCGTCCACGACTTGGACGACGTGCTGTACACCGACGACCCGTCGTCGCCCGCCGTCCGCGAATAGCTCGATTCGGACGTGCCTGGGCGGTTCTCCGCCGGCGTCGGGTCCACCACCGGCATGGCTGGCTCGGACCGCATCGGCGACAGCATCTTCTCGCCCGCCGTCGAAGGCTTGGCGGGCACGGTCGTCGTCGACGTTGTGGGCGTCGCCTCGGGTGTGCTTGGCTGCTCGCGGATCTCGGGCGGCCCCTCCGCCTCGACGAGTTCGGCGTCGCGATACCACTTCCGCCTGCGCGTCCATCGTCCCCAGCCATCGGCACCTCGACGGCCGTTTTGCCACTGTCCCGGTCAGCAACACGTCCACAAGGCCATTCCATACACAGCATAAAGCGTACCTTGTTGTCGTAGTAGATCCATCCATTCTTGCCCTCGTCTCCATCATAGTCCACCGGCCCGTGCTCGTCGGCCACGCCGTCCACCCTCCATCGGCTGCCCGGTGCCCATCGCCACCGCATCTTCGCGCCGTCCTCGACGTCGGGCAACTCAAACTCGTCCTTGGGCGGCACCGCGTTGTGATTCTCGTCGGACCACGCCGGCCTCTCGTAGCCGAACAGGCTGTTTGTCCATCCCAACCCCACCCATCTCCGCTGATTCTCGAAGATAATAAAAGTAAACTTGACCCCAGTGCTCCGCGAGCCAGCCCCTTTGCGGTGCTTCACGTTCATCTGGCTAGAACGACGCAGCTCCCTCGTGAGCTCGGAACCACCCTTTCTCTGCAAATGCGCCAAGGACTGGTGCGCGGCGCCGTACGGGTCCTTGACGTGCTGTGGTGGTGCCTGGAAGTGCAGACCTGTAATGGCAGAGGCGAGCCGCCGCACACTCCCGCTGCGCCAGAGTATGGTTCTGGACACACGCATCACCCGCGCATGCCACGTCAACACAACGGTGCCCGCCACGAGAATGACCCTCCTCGTGGTCACGATCCGCCATGGCGGGGCTGTGAGCGCGATCCAGAACGGTGTCACGATGAGCAGCCGCACAAACATGGCCGTCAGGGCCGGCTTGGTCGTCGCACTCGTCGGCGTGCGCTGCGTGCTCAGAAAGTCTGTCATCTCGAGGAGCGGCTCCATCAGTGCATTACACCGCGCCGTCAGCTCCTTGAGCGTCTCGACAATCTCATCAAGCGTCTTCTGGTGCTTCGTGTTGGTGACCTCGGAGCTCCCACGCACATGCTTCGCCTGTCGCTCCGTGGCACCACTGTCGGTAGAAGCGCCCGACCCAGAGCTCCCCGCGGCCGCTGCGGCGGCCTTGGCAACAGAGTCCTTCGAGTCGCGGGCCGGCTCGTTCCATCCGCTGCTGCTGAGGGGGCTATACCTCCGCCCGTACATGCCGCCGATGAGGGCCACGCCCACGACAATCGGCCCCGCCCATCGCACGACAATATCCCCGTACAGGACGACGGCCCAAAACGCGCATAACAAAAGGAAGCTCTGCCATGAATCCCCCGAGCTCCACGTCACCAACCCGAAGAACGTGTTGAGCGGCAGTATAAATGGGTGCGAGTAGGCCAGCGCGCGCGTGATCTGGGGCGGGGTCGCGAGCAGCAGGGGGCTTTTCTGGTGGACGAGGATGGTCGAACGACGGGCGGATCGGGAGGGCGTGCTCGCGGATAGCGTCGCTGGGGAGAAGGCGGCGGTCGTTGGCGGGCCGGAGAGGTAGGATGTCAGGTGATCGGGCGACAACCCGCCATCAGGCTCTTCGCGGGAACTCATGGGCGCGGACGGTGAGAATTGAGCTGTCCACGGCGTGTCCTGGCGTGAAAGGTTAAATGGGATTCCCAGGTAAGCTTGAGGGTGCTTGGTGATGGTGGTGCGTTGTGGGGTTTGCGTGGCGTGCACGATTTCGCTCTGGTGATGGTCCCTCAGCTCATGCCGGCCGCACGACAGCCATGCGCAGAACGCTACAGGGGCTGCATTACCGGGCAGTTGGAGGGAAATGCAGGGGCAAGATTGTGAAGCTGATGGTGATGATGGGTATTTGGAGAGAGAGTTACTCACAAAGGCAGCCATGCCCTGCAGATCTGGATACCCGGTGTTGGGGTTCCTTCCAAGCGGCGCAGGCAGGCAGGCAGTCGGGAAACCAGTAACGACGACGTCATTCACCCTTGGGGACCAGGGCTAGCAGTGCTTGTCGGTAATCAATTATGGTCACGCGTCCTCATCATATCCAGCTTGGAGAAATCAGGCCTCGTGGCAAACAGGCAATGTCGACAGTTGTGCAAGAGCAAAGGAATAATCCATCCTTAGCGGGAAATCCAAGCTCAGATTGATAATGCCGAGGGAGAGCGTCGGAACGGCGTGCGCGTGAGCGTCGGCCAAGAATGGGGTGCTGATGACTGCATCTCGTTCGTTCCTGCCGCCTGCGGGGACCGGAGTGGCCAGAGTCTGGGCAATCACATGCAAATAGAAAAACAAAATCGACTACCCTACAGCAAATTGCCGCTTTGGGTAATGCCTCGCAAGCTCACCCTGTCCGAGCACATCGCGCGTCACTGGACATTGATAGAGCCATGCTTTAAGCTTTTTTGATTGACAAAGGAGATTCAATGATAGTATCTAGACGGTCAGCGACCGATCCCATCATCCTTCCCTCCTCTCCAAAATCCAGAGAGACCCCAAAAGCATCGCATCAACCGTCCGCCATGCTACCTCCACGGGCCACCCTGCCCAGAGGAACTCAGACCGCGTCCAGTCAGAGACCACCGAGAAGAAGTCGCCCGTCGAGAGGGATTTCCCCATCATCCGAGAAAAGTCGCAAAAGTCGTCAAGAGATGCGTGTCGTTGCACCGCGGGGTGAGATGTTTCGTTTGTATACATGCATGCCGTATAATCCCAAAATTGTCAAAGCCGTATCCGTTTTTGCCGTTCATGATCAAAACACTTTTCGTTGTTCTTTTTTTTTGGTCGTTTCGTCGTGTTATCGTATCCGTACAATCCTATCCTGGCGCCCCCATCGCGGCGCGCCCTCACGGGGGCTTTTCATTGGTGTAGTTGAGACAAAAGAAAGGGGCGCACCGCTATGAGTGGTGGCCAGTGCCGCAGCCTTGAGGTGTATGTTAGCATCGTCTCGGGAGCCGGCGTGACGGGACCGGGAGGACTCACAGCTTGCGCCGCCGTTGCAGGGGTTAGAAGCAGACCATCCGCAGTTGCCAGCCATCTTGATGGATTGGGGATTGGGGGGGTTAGGTAAAAACCTAAAGAGTTGTTGAAAAGTGGTTGGAAATGGGGGGGGTTTCGACTATAAAAGTCTACTTAAGGAGAGAAAGAGAGAGAAGCCTAGATGGGAGGAGAGGACATGTTCTTTTATAGGTTGGAAGACGTCTCCCAGGAACTGTGTGATCGGGAGAGCTTGACGGATACTACGAGATGCACAGCAAGACGAGTTGCGGTCTGAGGACTGCCCCGGGTGTTGGATCCACACACGGACCGAGACCCGCTGGATGCAGGCTGCAGGAGGGTGCCCCCTGCGGTTGGTTGGCGATCCGTAGTTGTCGGTCTGCAAAGGTTTGGTCGCGACGTGGCTGCGGCGAGGCGGCCTCGCAGCACCGCAGGGGCTTCCAATCATGGCCGACATGAGCATTTACATGCCCAACTGATGCGTGCACGTTTTGCTTGCAGATTTGTGCCGAAATGGCAGGCCACAGGGACAGGAATCGCGGCGATAACAGTTTTGGGCGCAGCGGGCTGGCTTTGCTGTTAGTGTAGACCGCGGGCTGCATTGGGCGGTGAAGGACGACGACACATGAACCTCTCTTCAGACTTCCCCTGAGCTGCGCATTGTCCGAGCTCTAGCGACACCCATGTCGCCGCTCAGCCAATGCTGTTCTGACCACCGCGCTGTTTACTTTCCTCGATGCATGAGAACAGCAGTCGCACGCCAACGCACCAGCTGGGTCTCATCATGCATGTCAACGACTGTCCGTCCAACGCACCATAGCGGGTCCTATTCACGCCCGATCCCAGCCTCGTTGTTTACAAACCTGGACTGACCGCCTCGTCGAATTGTCATGCGCAACGTGGCACAGGTTTCCGTTTCGGGCGATGGAAGCCACGAGAAGAAAGAAGCTTGGCCGCTTGCAGCTCAAGGCCATTGGCCTGTCGGGGTCTGGCGTGCGCGTTCTTGTGTGAACAAGAGTGTCAACTCAGCGCGCACGTCCTTGTCCAGTCTCATCAATGACCACTCGCGGATAACGAACCCGCTTCCCGCGATCGGGCGGAGGGCCATCCGGTCATTGTCGGGGTCCTGAGAATTTCCCCAGCCTCCTCTGCGTCTCGGGAATCGGGTCGCTAGACCATTCATGGGCTTCGGGCGTGCGCGCTCACGCGTCTTTGGGCGCTCTGCCAAAACCTCCCCAGACCTTCACTTGAGCTGAATGATGTTTGTCCGGAATGTCATGAGACTTGACAGCGCCAATCGACAGCTAGATGTGCCTACACATGTCAATGGCCGGTAACTTGAGCAGCTCGTTCAAGGGGTGCAACGTCCGCCTTGGGATCCGCCTCTTGCGTTCATGATGTCCTTCATTGAAATGCAAGCCCTCCTGCTCCTGCCATCTCTGTTCCTGCAAACTGCGCCAACAATCGTCAACAATCTGGAAATCACTGACATCGCGTTGAGCGTGACGACCCACTTCTTCCCGAGGTCGGACATCATGACACACTTATCGAGGTGCCTGCGATTCAGTATCTGTAACCATGCGTCTCCTACATAGTGCCACGTCAGGCAGACTCGACAGCGCATCGCGAAACACAAGACTGCACAGCGGACCCCACAATGAGTGATCACGCAGACGAAGAGCTTGTGATCACGCAAGTCACCGACGCCTACGACGCGGAGCAATATCTGCCGTCGCTCACGGCACTCCTTTGCCACTGCGTCAACGATGAACCCTCCACGTCGTCCATTGGGTTCCTTGCACCCTTATCCGAAGACAAGGCGAGGGAGTCCTGGAGAGAGATCCTCCCCAATGTGACAAGGCCTGACCCGCGAACGGTGGTGCTGGTTGTCCCTCCAGAGGACGACCCGTTCAATGTCCTAGCCACGATCCAGGTCGCCCGTGATCCCAAGGAGACGCACCACTACCGCGGTGAGATTAGGAAACTCCTCGTCCACCCTGACCGCCGCCGCTACGGCCTCGGCAAGCGTCTCCTCGAGGAGGCAGAGCGCCTCGCAGCGGGCGACATGACACTGGACATGCTCCTGCTTGACACGGCCACCGATACGCCGGCCTGCCAATTCTACGCCAAGTCTGGATGGGTACAATGGGGAGTCTGCCCCCTCTATGCGGGCTACGCAGATGGCAGGAGAGGAGACTGTACATTCTTCTACAAGATGCTACGATGAACGCGAGGCGGCTCTACAGTGTCCCTAGCAGATGAGGACCATGGGGATATCGCATACGTGCACGGCAAATGTCGTATCTGCCCAAGAGAAGCAATGGCGCTCGGGAATGCTTCTGCCATGCCAATCAAGCAATGTGACTGAATCAGAATCGTCCGGCTCCATCTTGGCCTCGGGCGCTTTACCACACCCTCTTTCCAGGGGTGGTTGCCCTATTTTCCGTGTTTGATCGGCCGCTTCCAGCGCGCAGCCTTTGCAAATCCAGGGTTTGGGCCCAAAGGCACAGCTCGTCTCGCTGCCATGCGCCATGTCATCCTGAAGACTGTGAACCGTGTTGCTGACCTTCTTGTGAAGATCTGCCATGGTGCAGTGTTGAATCTTGGAGGAAACTTGCCAGTCTGGGTCTGCGTCGGTGCTCCGCCTACGCTTGCGACTGTTCACACTGTCTTCACATTCGCTGTAGGTGCGGTTGGCCTAGGCTGATCGTCGAGGCTGGACGCGTGTCGGAGCGGCCCTTGGCTTTGCCTTCCCGTTGACTTTTCTTGTGGCTTGCAGAGGCAGTGAGCCGGTATTACAAGCTGCTGCGTGCGCTTGGGCCCACTGCAGGAAATGTGAGATGCAGAGCGGCGCCTGCCTGGGTATCATGGCCGGGGTTTCTTGGTACATGTCGCTTTCTGAGGAGGAGCACGATCAGAGGCATCGGAATACACACTTTTTGCAATCTGTATTAGTTATAAGTGCCAGGAGTGCCTTGGCCTCATCTTGTTCGAGGTTTGTGGACTTGAACAATGAGACGCCATTGCCAAGATGCAACAGACCATACAACAAGAACAGAGAAAGGACCCTTTGTTCTTTTGCAGCGGAGCATTGTCTACCTAGAGCAGATGTTCATCTTCCTCATTGCAAGACAGTCTGCAAATCGCGCCAAAAGCGAGCGCACGAATTCAACCCCCCAATAGCCTCTGTCTTTGTCGGTTATCTACAGTCCTCGAGAAATGGCATTAAAAGCACTATTTAAAGAAACGGAAACAAAGCATTCAAAATTCCCACGGAGCTCAGCATCAGCTCTCGCGCTTCAGGGCGCCACAGCTTGTGGAATGTCGCTGAAGGTTTTCAGTGACCATGCCATGTGCAAAGGACCACTTTGATAGGCAGCTGTCAATACAGCTTGCGAGTCGCGTGTAATCCATGGCGCCCTGGTTGTCAAGACTCGTCAAAATCCAGCCTCATTTGACAAGTACGCCCTGTGATCTACAGACGACGCGAGCCCGCATTTAACCGATCGGCTCATGCCAGGGACCTAATTCCGGCCTGCAGCAGAAGCAAACTGCTATGCAGCTCGAAATGTCGTGCTTAAAACGGCAGGCGTCTCGACTTTATGGCGCAGGTTACAAGAACTCTGCGAAGCCATATATATAACAAACTCACTTGTTCAAAGGTACTCAAACACAATAAGCTACTATCTTTGGTGATTATCACTTTAGCCTCGTCAGATATCTTCTTTCTCGGCCCACAATGCCCCAACCCGCTTTGCGTTTTGTCCTCTGGGATCCCGAGTCACCCAGCCATCTCGCCCGTTTGGCCACCCAGCGCGAGCACTGTGGTTGGCATTCCTCCAAAGTAGCCTCCGACTGGCGGGATGCTCAGCTACGAGGCGAAATATGCATCTACTGGCTCGTACGTCATCAGCTGAAAAGAGTCTTTTCGAGCAGCTGACATGTCCCAAGGTCCTGTCTGCCAATGACCCCCAGATGGAAGAATACAACCGCCGCCACAGGGAAGCCTGCATAGATGTACGCTATCATCCACCTGACACAATGTGTTCTCCGACTGATTCAGCAGGAACACGATACATTGTATGATACCAGTAGACTGCTCTTTGGGAGAAAGGTCGAACCGAGCCATGCGTCTTTCTTCCCCATCGGACACATTGCTCTCCACAAGGACGACCCGTCCATACCCCAAGGATCAATAACGCAGCTACCAACTGTAAACTTCCTCTGGATCAAGACGCTCTATGTCTCACGAGCATTGCAGGGTATTGGAATAGGCGGCCTGGCTATGGAGCAAGTGGAAGCCGTGGCGGCCAGCCCGCCTCTGAATGCCCGGCACTTGCTGCTTGACACGTTATGCGAAGAGGACCAGCTGAGCGAGGACATAGCCGTCGCCTATTTTGGACAGGTGCCCAAGGTTGGCAGCGCGGAGCTTGAATATGATCGAAACTCATCAGCTGATCGCAGATTTACAGGTTTCCAACGAACAGTGGTACAAGAGAAGAGGCTATCGCTCCATTGGGACTCTCGCGGACATTTATGATGCACCTGACAGAGAGGGCAAGGTATGGTCCTTGCGCACAACTGTGATGCGAAAGGACATTGGCCCACAGGGCGTGGCGTTGTAAGCCAGCTAGCTGGTGAGTCGGAATAGTCCTCCATTGAGACATACAGTCCAGACCCAACGTCGGTTGGTCACGGGGAATCAAGCATAAACCTGGAAGAGACTTGATCAGTTGCGAGATGCCTATCGCGTTCATAGACTGCTACATTCACACTGCCAGAGCCCCTGATCGCAATAAGACTGTTGGTATCAGATGTCAGAGATCGAAGTCAACACGCTCATTCGCCATCCCCCAGACCGCTCGTCTCATTACTCTTCCTTGCCAGCCGCATTGTCATTATCATCTTCCACGCTCCAATCCCGCCACGTCTGACCACGCACAAAGCTCAGGCCCTTGCGCCACTGCGCCTCGCGGATGGCCTTGGCATCCCTCTCGTACACGACACCGGTAACCATCAATGCCAGGACAAACACCCAGACATCGCCCCCGCGCATGGCCTTCCACCAGCGGCGCTTGACGCCCACCTTCCAGAGACTGTCGACGCTCATCCGCGCTGTGTAGAGGAAGGCGCTGCGGCCATGGCGACGCTCGACCCATGCCCAGAGACCCGCGAAGAATCCGCCGAGGAAGAATCGCTGAGTCGCCAGCGCGTGGCGCGGAAGGAAGTTCTGGAAGAAGCAGATCGAAGCCCAGGCAGTCGACATGGCACCCGTCAAGAAGGTGGACATGCGGAGCGAAGCGGAGATGACAGCCTGGAGGGTGGCCACAGGCGAGTGGTAGAAGCTCTTAAGGCGAGGTAGCACTTTGAGAGCAGAGAAGGCGACGAGGAAGAGTCTGGTCAGTGGGGGAAACGAGTTGATCCAGAAGGTGAGGTAAGTTCGTGCGCATGACGGGTCTGACGGATGCAGAGTGGCGCAAGAAAGAGATGTGATCAGCGGATGGGCTCGCGATGTGAGAGACGAGACACCAGTCACAGTCGGGGGCAGCACATCGATCTTGTTGGGGAACAGGGTCGGAGAGATGTAGGCACTGCGCTGCGTTAGCTTCGCTCATCACGGGGAAAAGCTGGACGACATACGGCCAGTTCAACTTTGCCATTTCAGCAATGTTCTCCAACACCTGAGGGGCACTCGGCCATTTGAGATGAGCTGGCCAGTCGACGGGCCGACTGTGCAGATACGCCGTGGTGTTGTTCAACAGGAAGTTCTTGAACATCTGGAACCGTCAGAAGTGGCACGGATGTGCTGAGGAGGGATACTTACTGCCGGTACACATTCCGGGTCAAACACGGAAGCGTGGAACAGCTGGCCAAAAGCGAGAGGCTGTAGCATCCAGCTGCCAAACCACCAAGGCCGCTCCCTCAACCGCCCAGCCTTGACGCCCCACACGAGCCCTTCGCCTTCGCACATGTTCCACCCGAACTCGAGCGCGCGGAACATGGCCAGAATGGCCACCGACACGCGAAGCTGGGCTGAGGGATAGACCCCCAGCGCTAGACCTGCCAGAGAGGCGCCCACGGCAGGGGCGTATGGTGATGTGAGCGTAGCGGTGGTACGAGGGTTGCGCCGTCGAAACGGCTCGACCTGGGCCGTCAAGAGGTGACTCCGCAGGCGATTCAAGAACCGGAACAGGATTCGGTAGAGGAACAGAATCGAAGAAAGCGACAGAGACAGCCGCAAAGCCGGCGACTGGTAAAAAGGGGTTTTGCCTTTGGCGGTGGTCCTAGTCTTGTCAATCCTCAAGGAACTCTACGACTGAGATTTCAGATCTCGCAGACTTACTCTTTGGATTGCGAAAACCTCTTGGCGACAGCATCAAAGCCCTTCATGCCCAACCATGTCACGACAAAGACCCGCAACGCATCGCGGACGGCGCGAACATTGTAGTCGTCCTTGCCCTTTTTTGGCCGGCACGCCTTCTCTACACTGGCCGGGGTGGGCGTGGCCCGACGCAGCGTTCGCGAACGGGAAATGATGTACTTGTGCAGCGCGGCATATTCGTCAGCCGATACCGTGTAGCGAAGGGTATTGCGAAGGATCGGGTCGGCAATCGATGGTCGCGACGCGGGCGTGCTCCGCGCGTCTCGCTCTGGTTCCCTGGCGTCGGATGCCATGGTAGGCAATGGGTCACTGAGAGGCGGGCGCTCAGGGGGAGTTTGCCGTGGGAATTCGCGATTTGTGAAAGAAGAAGGACTCGGAGCGTGCGCTCAGCGTACGATGACGCGCAATTCGAAATTGGAGCTAGCTCCCAAACATCCACCCAGGTCGGTCGGGTCAGCGTGTGCGGCCGTAGAAAAGCGAACGAATTGTGGCGACCAGTGCCGGTCTGTCTACGCGCAATCAGGTCGTCGATGGTGAGTGTCAATGAGGGGATGGCAGAGGTGATGAATTGCTGAGCTTTTGCAGTTCCTCGTCGGGGATGAAGATTGGCTGCCTCGGCATCTAGGCACATGCGGGCTCGTGCGTCTCTCTACCCAGCGCTGGTCGACGGTGGGTTCTGGGGAAGGTGCTTTCTGCAGTGGGGCAGCAATTGCCAATTGATCAGGGGTACCCCACCTATGGGGATGATGCGTGCCAGTTGAGAAGGCAGGAACACAGGCACATATTCACGAAACACCCTGAGAAAGAGTCGAGCAAAGTCCTCGCGATGCCTGAATACGTCTTGTCCATGCTAGAGCCTTCAGTATTGAGTGAAGACTCTTTATCTCGTTGGATCGCCACGAAAATGCTTCGAGAACCAGACCCCAGACGTTGGGCAGCGTAATCTCCGTGAGTCCGGGGTCGCATGAATCTGCCCTCTGCCGACGAAGCAGGCGCACATTTTCTGCTGGATCAAGGGACAATTATCGAAGGAGGATGTCCATGCGACAGTGCCATGGCGATGGGTTCCTCTAAGACGCAGGCTTTTGCATTATTTCTTAGCTTCGACATCAATCACCAAGTCATTCCTAAAGGGCACAATCATCTGGTCTTGGCAAGTTGGCACAAGTACGTTCATAACTTCTGAGCTCTTCTATGGCTCCAAGACACTGGTGATTCCCATGTCCGATTAGTAGACGTGTCGTCGTCCCTGCCACCCTTGACTCCCGAAATCACAAACCACTTTTTCGCCAGATCCATCGACTATAAGGGTATCCTTGCCCTGGCTTCCCACGCGCCCCCCAATTCCAATATCTTTGTAAAAGTACATGCTGGCCGGCTGAGGGCGGTGTCCCCATGCCTCATGAATATACTTTGCAACCCCTTCCTGGAACGCCTCGTCGGGGCGCTCGGGATTTTCGGCACCGTCAGTCTTCTGCTGCATGATACCTCGTCCCAGACATCCGCATTGAATATAATTTCAATGTCGCGAGCTCTGCGCGAACGAAGAGACCGAAAGGTCCTCTCCAGATACTGCTCTCGGCTACAAGATGCCTTAATATAGATTGATTCCCACAATGTTGACCGAGGCCAACGTGACGCCTTGTTCTCAAGGGTACGCCGCAAGCGACGAACGGCGCTCATCTCGGATGGGTGTCCATTGGCGAGTCAGGGTCGGACCGCTGGCGCTGTTGGGGAAGGCGATTTCTTCCTTCCAGCCGAGCACGCCCCACGGGGCTGATTGCGACGGCTCAATGTTGCGCAAGACGGCCTGAATGGGGATCGAGTCTGGTACGCGGCCGGCAAGCACCGCGTCCACAGCGCGCAGTCGACGAGCCTCGCGCTCTTCCACCACAGACTGCACAACGCGATATCTGGTTTCGCCGCTGGCCCAGGCGTTGTGGCGCCCAGGCACAGCCTCGAGAAACATCTTGAGGTAGCTGAAGGGCAGGTTGATCAGGAGGCGCGAGATGGCTTCGCGGGGAGAGGCCGTGGCCTGCTGGCCGAGCTTGGGTGTCGCTTGGGCCGAATCGTCCTGGCTGCCGGTCACAGACAGGTCGCCAAACTGTATCTGGCGGCTCTGAGACCGTGAGCCCGAGCTTTGATGGCCCTTGACGACCACAGGCGAGGGTTCCTGGTCTGCTGAGCGCCTGCTTGGGGTGGGAGTGTCGAATGGCAGCCGAGTCGCACCAGGGCCACTGCCCAATCCAGGCTTGCTGACAACGGACGTGTCAAGAACAAAGTCACGGGGAAGCTCGCGCAGCATAAAGTCGACAACAGAGTCCAGTATAACGCGTGATCCGTCGAAGAATTTGTAATTCTCGTAGGAACCCTTGTCCTCAAAGTTGGACATGGCGAACCCGAAAGCTTGCTCAAAAGTGTCGACGTTGACAAGCTGCGCGCCAATCTCGCAGCCGCGACGAACGACAGGACCCCACTTGAGCATGTCTCCAGCAGTGGCGTAGGAGAGCGCGAAAATGAACTGAGACCTGGTGGAGCCGGCTGATGTGTACCCTTCCGCGGGCGGCGGGATCGGCTCGAGGAGCGGGTGCCCGTACAACCGCTGGACAGCCATGTAGAAGGCGTCGGGTGTGAACCAGACGTCATCTACGTGAAGGACCAAGGACTGAGGGAGAGGTTGGGAGGGTTGCTTCTGCATCTGCTCGAAGAGCATGCTGCTGCGCGATAGCACGAGACGGTGCCCATGAATCTTGTATGAGCCCGGTTGCTGTCCCGTGGGCAGGGCGAACCGCGGAATCAACTCGAGGATGCAATCGGCGAAGGTGGGATCGCCGAATTGCCTTCCGATGTGGTGCGCAAGACCGCGAGCATCATCGTCAGGGTGCATCAAGGGAATGGGACCCGGTTGCGAGCCTGGGAAGACGGGGCCCCGACCCTGTGTTTCCGAAGGGAAACCAGGCGGCTGGCGAGGGCCGGCATGGGCGAAGCGCCCGTACGGGGCCACATCCTCTGGGATTGACGAAGACTGAGAGTCGTGGTAGCTGTGGGGTGTAGGTGGAAATGCGGTCCCAGGGAGAAAGGGTTCCGAGGGTGGCAGAGGCATGTTGGGTCCCCCGAAGACTCCCATGTCGTTGCCAGGGAGTACTGGTAAGCCCGGCGGTGGCGGTCCACCGTGTGCAAGCCCACCAGCGCCACGAGGCACAAAAGGCGGTCGACCAGCGTGAAGTGGCATGCCGGGCGGAGGGGCGACGCCAGCAGACAGAGGAGCAGGCGAAGGGTCTCCCGCGTCGCGAAAAGCGCCAAACTGCAGAGACGGGTGAGGTCTGTGGGTGAGGACAGGTCCGTTGGCGGTGTTGAAGTGCGACCCTGGAGGACCATCTGCTTGCATTGTCACACCATTGTCGGCAGCAGGCTGACCGAAGGACTTGTCATCTTGGACAGTAGTGGTCGACGCTGATTGTGTAAGTTTCGGCGTGGACAAGTCGCGTAGCACCAACTTACCATGGCGCGGTTTGTCGTCCTCCACGTGCCCATTCACCGTCGGGTTACTCCCCTGGCGCTCATGGCCGTTGACCTGGGTCCGTGCACTGATGTCATGGGATATCGGCATGGCAGAAGTGTTGGATGGCTGATCGACCTTCGACTCGGGCGATTCCTCAGGCGCACCTGGATATCCGTCAGCAACGGGACATGCCGTACTTGGGGTGGGATCGTTACTTTCGGTGGTAGCATGGCTTTCGGTAGACGCCGTGGAAGGAGAAGAAGGGTCTCTCGGAGCCTCTGGGCTGTCCAGCTTGGCTTGGGACGTGGTCGTGACAGGCGTCGCTGGCGAGGACGAGCCGTGGTCGGATTTCGCAGCATCACTGTCTTTCGTCTCCGAGGCCGGCGTCATGGGTCGCTGACGAGCGGCAGCGGCAGCGGCTTGGCGCTTGAGATGAGGCAGCGGTATGGCAGGCTTGACTGTCATGGGCTTGCGGGCGCGGGGTGCCGCGACGGTCGCTGGAGCCATGACGGCAGGTACCGATTGGCGATCGGCCGGGTCGATGCGACTTGGGTCGAAGGAAATGCGAGCCTGATCAAGATCCGGGTGTTGGCGAGACGAGAATGGAAATTGAAGAGCAGCAGCCCTGCGCCGGATCTTGATGGGATGACTCTCAGGAACGGAGTGCGTGAGGCATCGAAGCCCTTCTTTTTATAGGGAGGCTGGATGCACCAAAAAGCTTCTTTCTGCGAGTTCGCTAAAAGTTGGCGTTGGGATTTGAGTTCGGTGCGTGTGCGTTTCGTGGACAGGTAGTGGCTCGGATCGCTAACCGTGCGAAGCTTGAAAGGAGTGGAAGGATCGGTGAGCAGGAAAAGGACTGATGACGCTTGGAGGACCACCTGGCTGGTGACCGTCCCGGGTGCAGTCAACAGGAGTGTTACAATGCCAGCAGTTGGTTCGGAGGTGCAAGGACCTTGGATCTGGAGGTCAAAAGAATGATCTCAGCCGGCGGAGAGGATGGGCGAGGAAAAATTGGGTCTGTCGTCACATTTTTATTCCCGCCCACCTTCGATCTCAAAAAAAGCTGGATTACCCTCACGCAGTCAGAAATAGTGTCGGGCGAACAAGCTTTCGCTGCCAAAGGCTGTGGATGCTATGCTGCCAAGTCACGGCGCACGAGGAGGGATGCTGACACGGGTCTCTGAGTCTATTGAGCATCGTCATCCACGATGCTGTGTGCGGAGTGCTTCGCTTCTGCAACGACTGTCGGCTCTCCTCCGTCGAGTCGCTGCCCCCCCGCAAAGTGTGCCTGAAGCTTCGATGCCAAGGGCGGGATGGGGCTAGCGGCGGCTCAATTTCGGGAGGTCTTTGCGGAAGTCGCGACTGCTGTAGCTCTAGCCCAAGCAGTCACAATGTCTACGCAGGTGCCTCACCTTTGCTATGGAGTGGAATAGTGCCTGGCATCTTGCTTTTTTACTCCTTGCTACGTTACGCATGACAATCGATAGCCCTCTCCAATCCCTTATACTGTCGAGCTAAATTGCATCATCAAACGGCCATCACAACATCGGAAGTCAGCAGCCCAAGCGACTCCAGGACACCCTGTTCTGGCGCCCCTGCAATGCCCAGAGGTCTTGGAGCAAGCCATCCGTGAGATTCTTCGCCGTCGTGCGCGCGTGTATCGGACCTCACCCGTGAAAGTCAACGTATGACACCTCCTCCCTCACCTGGCCTTTGATCACACCAGCCTCGATAAGCTTAGTGAAGTCCATTTGCAGAGTGTCCTATGAACCCTGAGCGGTCAAGGCCTCTTGTTCCGCCAAAGGGATGCGAAACATACAATCTGAGCCGATGCAGTCGATTCGCGAGGTCATTTTACAACAGACAAGGACGTGGGGACAAGATCTGTCGGGCGCTCAACTCTTACAGCAAGCGGGCTCGCGTTTACACGTGAGCATCCATCACTCATGAGTCTTCACCTTGTGGGCAGTGAGACGGACTCTGGATTGTCTTCCATTATCACTTTGGCGACTTGATGATTTATTTGAAGATGCTATGCCCGCTGGAAACGCAGCCGAAAGGACGAAAGCGTGCTGTTTCTGAACATCAGCCTATGGTCCCGCATGCATTCTCTATGGAAGTGCTAGGCTTACTTTGGATTAACAGGCCAGATGGCATTCGCGGATAATGCCAAGAGAACCACGCAATGGGCACAGCAAGCCAGGCGTACGACAAAGCCCACAATCATAGACCCAACAGCAGCGCATACTCACGCAACAGCCGCGAATCCTCACTGTAGATAGCCCAGAGGCTGCCAGCGTACGCAACCGGCACAATGTGGATTTGCCAAAGCTATCTCACGCACACAGCCTGCGCTATTCGCAGTCGCTGCGCCGTCGCAGGGCCGCCTCGCAGGGGGGCTGATGTTATGGAGCGTCCATGATGGGAACATCTTGGCTGCAGCAGAGCACACTATTGGACAGGATATGTTCATATCATTACATTTTCTACTTTTTCACCTTGGGTCCTATTTTCTATACCAGGTGCGACTTGATCTCCCGCCCGCCCGCGCCCTCCCAGTGGGTGACGACGCCGCCCCAGCTCTCCTCGCTGTACCCTTCCTGGACCTTCTTGCACGTCCGGAGCCCCCACTCGCTGACGCCCATCATGAGGCAGCTCTCGAACATGAAGGCGCAGCTGCCCTCGCCGACCTTTTGGGGCTTGAGCTCGGCGGCGCGGGCGCCCTCGTGGCTGACGGCGTCGGGCCCGTGGCCGCTCATGACGTTGTGCAGGGACGCGCCGCCGGGGACGAAGCCGCCCGAGCCGCCGCGCTTCGCGTCGTACCCGCCGGTGATGAGGCCCATAAACTCAGACATGGTGTTGCGGTGGTAGTAGGGCGGGCGGAAGGTGTCCTCGCCCACGAGCCAGCGCGGGGGGAAGATGACAAAGTCGGCGACGGCGGTGCCGGGCAGGGCCGAGGGCGCCGACAGCACCGTGAAGATGGACGGGTCCGGGTGGTCGAAGGAGATGGTGCCGATGGTGTTGAAGCGGCCCAGGTCGTACTTGTACGGGTAGTAGTTGCCGTGCCAGGCGACCACGTCAAAGGGCGTGTGTGGCTGCGTCGTCGCAAAGAGCGCATTGTTGAACTTGACGGTGACGGTGTGCTGCGTGGCGCCCTCGGACGCCGTCTTGCCGTGGTCCTCGCTGAAGCAGGCGACGGGCGCCTGGAAGTCGCGCGCGTTGGCCAGGCCGTTGGACCCAATGGGCCCCAGCTCGGGCAGCTTGAAGTGGCCCTCGTAGAGCTCGAGGGCGTAGCCGCGCGCGGGGCCCGACGGCAGGCGGACCTGGTACTTGACGCCGCGCGGGATGACGGCAATCTCCATGGGCCGCACGAGCAGCCAGCCAAACTCGGTCCGGATGTCCAGGTCGCCCTCCTGCGCGACGATGAGCAGGTCGCCGTCGGCCGAGTAAAAGGCCGCCCGCTCGTCCATGCTCCTGCCGGCCGCGTAGATGAACATGCCCAGCCCCTGCTTGCGCACGGGGTCCCCCGCGCCCGCGACCAGCTTGAGGCCCGACACAAAGTCCAGGTCCTTGGACAGGTCGTGGTCAAACGGGTCCCAGCGGAGCTGGTTGGGGATGTACTTGAGCGCCTCGCCCTTGGCCCACTGCTCCGTCGTCGCCTCGGGCGTCGGCGCGTAGGGCGGGTGCGCGCACGACGGGAGGATGCGGTAGAGCCACGTCTGCTTGTTCTCGTGGCGCGGCGCCGTGAACGACGTGCCCGAGAGCTTCTCGGCGTAGAGCCCCAGCGCGGGCTTCTGCGGCGAGTTCTGGCCTACGGGGAGCGCACCGTCAATGGCGGACGACCTGCGCGCACAGTGGTGGTTAGTCTCGACGCCGTCCCACGGGCAAGTGTCACGCGGCGCACGCACTCGAGGTGGCTGTCAAAGCCATGCTGGTACCGGTACTTCTCGGCGGTGCTGAAGGTGGTGAAGGGCATGGTGGGCGACTGGGTCGAGGGACGGGAGGATACGCCGTGCAGCAAAAGGTGTGTGTAACCGTGGTTCAGTCACCAGCCGAGAGCGGGAGATTGCGTCCCATCTTTATAAGTACCGCCTGCCAATCTGACGTTCACGAGTCCAGAGACCATGGCGCCCACGTCGCTGGCCCACGGCGACATGCGAGAGAGAGGAGAATCGGGCGGAGGCGGCTAGCCTCGGCGCCGCGCCCGCCGGACGCATTCCGCGACGGGTGCGATTGTGCGCTAACAGATGGAAGCGTCTCCAGTTGGGCAAAGTGTTAGTATAGCATCTCCTTGAGAGCCGCGATCGCATGCGTGCTCGGGTTTGCCAGCCGGACCATGCGCTAGAGCGGACGGCGCAGTCCCCCATCGGCACTTGCGGCTTGCCCTTGGATGTTCGCTTACTTCCATGTATGCAGGGTCTTTCTACGTAGCTCATTGACGGATCAACTTGTCACATTACCACCAGAGGCACGTCACACATGGCCACAGAGTAGGTCAATTGATAAACAACCATGGCCTTCACGAATACACGAGACGCCCGAGGCAATGTGCCGAGGACCCTCCCGTGACCCGACCGAGAGTATCTCATCGCAATATCCCGCTCGCGCCAGGCTCAAAACTCTCAGGAACCGCTGAGCCAGAACTAGAACACATGTTGAAAAGGGAAGACTATTGGATACAGACAGACATCAGGTGGGTGTGATGGGGCAAAGACGGGGGGAGAGTCTCATTACTGCTCCTCCTCCTCGGTCTTGCCCTTCTTCTTCTTCTTGCTGCTGGCGCCGGCGCCCTTGGGCATGGAGCTCGTCGGCTGCTTCTGGAGGTGGACAATCAGGCGCGTCCAGGACTCTTCCTTGTCCCATTCGAAGCCCTTGAGGTAGGGGTCGGCGAGCTCGTCGTCGGACTGTGCCAGGTCAGCCTTGGATCATGCACATGCATGCACAACATACCCTCTTGCGGAAGGCCTTGTAGATGGCGTCGAGGGCGTCCTTGATGGTGACGCCCCGCAGGTTCCTCGCGGTCACCTCCATGCCCAGCGGGAAGTGCAGGTCGATGCGCTTCACGGGTGGCTTTGTCAGGTGCAGCTTGAGAATGTCAGGGTCCTCCACTGTTGAGGGGCTCTTGTTGATTTTCCTGCGAGCGTCAGCTGCGTGTGTCTCTCTGCAGTGGGCCGAGACGCGGATACGTACCACCCCGTCATTTGGGTCTCAATGGCAATTTCAAGCTCCGTCCCATCGGCCTCTGCTGACTGTTAGAGTGGAAGCTCACGTGGCATGCTACGGACTCGCTCACCGAGATCAAGGATGTTGTACACGCCAGGCACACTAGAGCTTTTCCGGCGGGGCGCCGCCTTCTCCTCGGTGGGTGATGATGAGAGGCCTTGGACGGCAGAGTCGACCTTGGTGAGCGGTTCTGTCATGGCGACGGTTTGTGCTTGTGCTTAGGGAGGCAGGCAGCCGGGATGGAAGCTGCAGAGGTCGAGTTAGTGGTGCTCGTCACCGCGATCGCATCAATGGCTGGCTGCGAGAGCTGGTGTGACATCGCAGGATGAGAATACGCACCTGTTCACGAGGGAGGTTCAGTTGAGTCACGGGCAATGGGTGATGTGAGTATGAAGAGAAGAGGAAGAACCTGATGCTACGAAGGAGGGGGAGCTTGCTTTAAGAAGAGGGGAAGACGGGCGATGCGGGCACCGAAGCCCGTAGATGAGGAGTGACTTGTTGCGTGTTCGGGGAGTACATGAAGCATCGCGCCTTCCTCCGGTGTGGTCCAGTGTGACCGACAAGCCCGTCAGAGGTACCTCACCACTGCCAGCGGCTAGCCTGGAGCTGCCGTGCCCCTGAGGCCCCAGCTGCACAGCTTCGTCAGACCGAGCGGGGTAGCCATCGGTTTGCTACAGCTAGCTGCGTGTTGGAGTGCGCTGCTAGTCAGGCCGATCGCGTGACTGTTGGAGAAGAATGGCGCGTAGCAGAGCTCACGCCAAAGGGTTCAGGACTCCCTGGGGGCAGTGCGGCAAAGGTCAAGTCGCCGGTCACGCTGGCGGCCGCATCGGGTTTAGTGTCCCGGCGCTGCTGCAAGCAGGACAGTGGGCTGTCCGGGGTAGACCGTCTGGAATCCGGGGAAGCTGGTCAGTCTCCACTGGCCTACAGGTCCTCTGGCTGGGCTAGCGAGCTGACAGTTCGTCCAGCGAGGACCAAGGAGGGCTTTCATGGGAAAGGGGCTAGAGCTTGAGCGAGGAAACGGACCATTGAGTGGTCGTGGAGAGAACAGCTGTCGGACAAGGGCTGCCTGGACAGTACGCGGGTGCTGAGGGACAGCGCGTGAGGAGGGGTGCCAGTGGCATGTTGAGCTCGCCGCTCTGCCCATGATGACGCGAGCGATCAACCACCCGTCCCAGGGAGCCATTGACCCACGCCCAACTCCATTGGCCCGTCTTGTGACCCCTCCTCGGACCGGAGACATCGGCTGCGGTGCCAGCAGCGCCTGGACAAGCTGTGGAATGGAGCTGGTCTAGGTACCTTACCCAGCGAGTCGATGAGGGAAGGCCTAGACGCCCACTCTCATCTGCTAGCTGATAGCGTGCATGCATCAGCGAAAGTTTGATGGCGCAGACTCCCCTGCTGCGGGGACGGCATCCCAGCGGCCAAGCCCAGCTGAGCGACACGAGCGGCCGAGTTTGCCAGCGATGCCATGTATAAAGACGATGACGCTGTGACTGATCGAATCCGTCGCGCATCGATGGCCACAGCCCGCAGAAGGATGCGCGCTGGGGATGTCACAAAATGGACGGATCTGGCGTTCAGACGTTCTAACAACCCGATCCTTATCATACCTCTATCCCCTAGCCATTTCCACGATCGACAATCCTCCCAAGTACCATGGTATTTCGCGGAACGATGCTGCCCAAGCGGCAAGACCTCGAAGCTCGTCTCTCGATCCCAAAACGGCAAGATGAATGAGATGAGAGTCACGAGACCCACACGCGGGCGCACGTCAATGGACGCTCGACTCTGCTGGCGCTCTTCCAATTGAAAGGCCTGCAATACAAGGGGGATAATCCTCTTGACATGCGCGACTGAGGAGTAACAGCTCACGTCTGCAGTTGCTGCCTACGCAGCCCTCGACCTGTCCACGCGACCACGAACATGTGTTTGCTCGGATCCCAGAGCCGCGGGCACGAATCCATCTCAAAGTGATCTGTGGATGCCTCTCGCCTGCATTGACACAGCACCCGGCCGATGACCAGCATCGCGATCCCAATACTTATTCGCAAGCGATTGGAGTAAGGCGATGGTCTGCGATGTTCCTGTGGTTCGTCTGGCTTGGCGTTCCATGACAATCCGACATGCTCACGCTGCAGTGGGGGTCGTTATCTCGGAACTCGCGTGCACCGATGAGTGGCCGTTGATCATAGCCTGCAGACACTTTTCAAACACCCCGAGGGTTTCTGATACCCTGCCATGCCAAATTATCACAGAGACGAGTCCCAGGCGAATACTGGGCAGGAATCATGGTGCTGATGTTTGGCTGCGACTGGTGAGCCACCCGAAAGTCGGGGTGTCGTGGCACCGATGCTGCTCCATCTACCACGTACGAGTCCAGTTCACGCGCAACAAAGGGGCTGTATCGAAATATGCATAGCCGGGAAGCTTCGATATCGTGATCTTCCCGTGCTCCTAAGGACCAGATGGCTCTCTTTCTCGTAGCTGAACGCCGTCATCAACGTGGGATTCGTCAGTTGTGGCGAATTGGGCCTGTCCACTGTAGGTTAGGCACACCCATTTGCACAGCCATGTCCAAGAGGCCACCAGAGCTCCGGTCTTCCTTCGAAGGCAGCTTGTCTTCTGAACTGGTGTCATCGCCGGAATCAGAGAACTGAATACCAATTAGCAGGGCCCAAGAGTTCTTCAGGAACACAGTTCTTTGAGACCAGCTGTGATACGTGGCCCGCCTCCAATCTAAGATGGATCGCGCGCCACAAAGCCCCTTTCGGCATGTGGCGCACGCTCCAGGCCCCCATCGGGCACTTCAAGTTGCTGTTCGACAAGGGTAGGTGGGGGGACGCGCAACACTCTTCCCTGGTGCCAACGTCACCCCCCAGCGGGAGTCGTCGCAAGACGACGCTTGACAGACTTTTGCGCTCCGATGCGAAATTCGTCAGCCTCTGGACCTTAATTTGCCAAACCTTCGCTAGAACACAATATCGACTTTTTTTTGTCTACATCGTGCCTTGCCTTTTCCCATTCACGCACGCCCGGCCGAGTCATGGGCGATTGGTGGACGTTTTGGTGCCATGTACAGGTCTCACTTTTCCCTCATTTGATCATGACCAGACATGCCGCCTGAAGGGTACCCTGAATCCGTCGACAGACCTGGGACCACCACCACCATCACCAGCACCACAACATCCGCGCAACGCCAGGCGGACGAGGCATCCAGAGAGGTTGCCAAGCCGCCGCTGCCCAGCCTCTCCTTCTTCCGCCGCCGCGAGGAGAGCATCGACATTCAGCTGCCCCATGTCATTGCCGGATGCCTCGTGGCCGCATTTGCCGCCACCATTGCCGAGCGGCTCGGCCATGAACTGCTCACGTACTACTACATGGACGACGCCAAGGTGCCGGTCAACCTCGACAGGGTCTTTGACCGCCTCATGGGCGAGTTCACGGGCCAAATCTGGGACGAGCTATGGGACTTCTACTACGCGTCCAACCCCCAGCATGGGCGCCAGCTGTCGCTCCTCTTTGACGGGCCCATTCGCCAGATGGTGCTGGTGCTCAACGGGCCGGAGCTGTCGCGCTGTGTGCTGGACAAGATCGGGCCCGGCCTGTCGCAGCGGCCGACGTCGTGGACCCAGGCCGCCAACGGCGTCGACATTCATCTCGCTTTGCAGATTGTATGCCGGTGGTGGGACACGGAGAGGAAGGCACGCTCGCCTGGCGGCAACCCGGACGACATTGCCCGCACCATTGGCTCCCACCTGCTCCACGGCAAGGCCCTGAGCCAGTTTGTCCATCGCATTCGCAAGGTGCTCTACGCGCCGCACTATGTGCAGATGCACCTCATGGAGTCGGCGGCGTGGGATATCCTCCTCAAGAAGCGCATGCCCCCGCCCACGGACGGGTACCACGTGCTGCAGTTTCGGTTCGAGTGCGACCCCCGCCAGCGAATCAGGGAGGAGGGGCACGTCGACATTGGGTCGTTCCCGGCCGTCACGGGCACACCGGGCGAGTGCGTCGTGACGACCATTGACGAGTACGCGGGCAAGCAGTGGCCGCGATGCGGGCGCGTGGTGGTGGGCGCCGTGCGGGATGCCCTCTGCGCGGCCGCCCTGTCGTCGCAGCAGGGGCAGGGCTTCACCGGCATGTCATTCTGGGACGAGAGCTGTCCGGACGCCGTCCTCTCGCCGGGCCTGCGCCTGCTGCACATCGAGGTGGAGGAGGGCATGATCCGACTCAGCATGTCGGCGTGGCTCCTGGCGTTTACCTCCATGACGCAGCTCATGGCGTGGCTCTGTGCCACGCTGAGCTCGTCGCCGTTTTCCGAGTCCGTATCCGAGTGTTGTCTCCAGCTCACGAGTTGGGAACACACGCGCGACTCGACATTTATCAACTGCAGCCTGGTGCATCGAGCGGTGCCGGCTGCCGAAGGCGTTCCGTGGTTGCATCAGCGGCGCGGCGTTGTGGTGGTTCCTGGGTTCCCTATAGAAGAATATATAATGGGCAGCACAATATAATAGTAAGCAATCTATCACCTGTTCCTCGCGTTGTGAAGGCGTTCTTTCCACCGACGCAGGAGACGTCTGGTGGAGGTGAGAGGAGAGGCCTGCCGAGACGGAAGGTCCGCCCCGGCCCTCCAATTGAGGCGGGACCATAAACGGGAAATTGCGGCTGTCGCCCCTGCCAAGACGGTCCTCAGCCTCTTCTGCCTGACCCAGCAATTCCACAATTTCCATTCCTTGATCATGCAACCAAAGACCCGCAACCCCAGGACCGTGTCATCCCGGGCACGCACAAATGCTCATCACCTACGACACCAAGCGCCGCCGTGGCATGGCAGGCCTGGCCGTCGGGCGCTGACGCCGGGTGGTCGGCGTGTGGCACTGTGGCCTGGGTGATATGCCCGCGCTATGGGCGGCGATGGCTTGCGCTAGGGTTTGTCCATCCAGTCGATGCGTATGCCTCATATTACATTCAACCCCTTTTCACATGCTTCCTTGTTTTCTGTTCGTTCCCATGACCTCTCCTCGACTGACCTCATTGTCACAGCCGCAGTTTACCACTTGGCAGCCCTATGCAGACATGCGCTGGCCGGATTAAAGGAATCACACCACTAGAAGCACCATGATCGACCTATGCGCCATGCGCTCCGTGCGCGTGGCGGCCCTGGTCATCGTCGGTTTCCTGATTGCCTGCTACTTGCTCTCCGCGTCCGCATTGGTAGCTGTCGACTTTCACAATATCTTTGGGCCGGAACCGATCCAGTCATGGCCCTACGTCGAAGTCGTGGTGCCCCAAGCCGAGCCGCCAAAATGGCCCTACCGCAAATTCAAGTCATCCGCATGGACGCCTCCCAACATGACGATCACGAGGAACGGAGGGGACTTGGCCAAGGGCTACTACATCTTCACAGCCAAGAACCGGGGCCCGGGGAACGGTCTCGTACAGAGCGCCCCTCTCGTCATGACGGACGACAATGAGCTCGTGTATGCGCACGACGGGGCTCACGGTGCCAACAACTTCCGTGTCCAGATGGTCCGCGGTAAGCCACGCCTCACCGTCTGGCTCGGCGAGAGCGTCGTCGGCCACGGGTACGGCGAGTTATTCACCATTGACGACTCGTATCAGGTCGAATCTAGCCTCTTCTCGGGCCAAGTCGCGCTGCAGCCACTGGGCCCCGACAAAAAGGCGCCTGGGCTGGTGGACTTTCACGAGCAGGTGGTCACGGCGCGAGGCACGGCCTACGTGGTCGCGTACAATACCACGCAGATGGACCTGACCTCGATCGGCGGGGAAAAGGATGGATGGCTCTCGGATAGCCTCATTTACGAGGTCAACATGACGACGGGCGAGACGCTCTTCACGTGGAGTGCCAAGGACCACATTCCTCTAGAAGCGTCCCGCCTGCCCATCAAGTCGTACCAGGGCGACGGATCGCGAGGGCGTCCCTGGGATCAATTCCACGTCAACTCGGTGCAGGAGATTGGGGACACTCTGCTGATCAACAGCCGGCACACATTCTCCATGTACCTGCTGAGCCGGCAGACGGGCGACATCATCTGGGAGCTGAGCGGGCGCGGGGAGGGCGGCGACTTTGGGCCCCTGGCCGAGGCGGACCAGTTCAAGTGGCAGCACGAGGCACGGGCGCACAATGTCACCGAGCACGCCATGACCATCAGTCTCTTTGACAACCACAATATGAAGGAAGATAATGGCACCGCTCCTAGTAGGGGCCTGGTCCTCAGGGTCGATCTGCCGCCTGACCCTTCGAAGCCGCCGACCGTGCTCAACAGCGTGCGCGGGGAGACACCATTTTACGTGCACAGCCAAGGCAGCTACGAGCCCGCGCTGGAGAACGGCAACCAGCTGCTGTGCTACGGGCCAGTGCCCGTGATCCAGGAGCTTGGGCCCGACGGCGCGGTGCGGTGGGAGGCGCGCTTCGGCGTGGACGACGCGGTGCAGAGCTACCGGGCATTCAAGAGCGAATGGCACGCCACGCCCAAGGACTGGGATCCTCGTCTGTTCGCGCAACGGGTACAAGACGAGCATGCGACACACGTGGAGGGCTACGTATCCTGGAATGGCGCAACGGACGTCACGGGGTGGAACGTCTACGTACGCCGCGACGGGGTCTGGTCCAAGGTAGGGCAAGCCGGCAAGAAAGGCTTCGAGACGGTATTCCGAGTGCCCGCTGATGGCGAATGCGTCGTTGTGGGCGCGGTCATGGGCGGGACAGAGGTTCGACGCTCGAACGAGGTCTGTCTTTGATGATGGATCTGGGGTCTTTTGCCATCCATGTCATCTTTCTAGTCAGACAGACACCATCGAATCACTTCATCCCGGACCTCAAACAGTATGATCTCCAGGTTCAAGTCAGGCGTGGGCGTGCATGAGCGGCCGAGCACAGGGAGCGTTGTCCACAGGACACCCCAGTCGCATCCTGGTCCACTCTGCTGAACCGGCGGCGATGATCATGTAATCAACAAGGCAACCAAGTTCGTCCTGTCACTCATCGTCGTCACTTTTTCCTTTCGATTATCTTCATCTTAGCCATCGTCGCTCTGTCCATCATTCCCTCATTCGCTCACTCCCACATTCCTCAGCGGGACTAGCATTCATTATGCCGCCCGACGATCCGCCCGACGCTCCAGCGCAGGACGCGCACACCACATACGCTACCTTTCCCTCCATCGCTCAGTCATCCCACAATGAGGACCCGGCACCCGCCAGCAAGGCAAACGCAAAGGCCAAGACGGGACGTGTCCTCGCGCCCGACCTCCTACGCGGCCTCCTCAACCTCTTCATGTCCATGGACCACATGAGCCTGGCGCTGCACACGTACCCGCACGGCACGGGCATCGCGAGCGAGGGCGACGGGCAGGTCGTCCGACGCTGGAACTTCCCCGCGGCGTACACCATCCGGACCCTCTCGCACCTCTGCGCACCAGGGTACACGTTCCTCCTGGGGATGGGGGTGGTGTACCTCGCCGCGTCGCGGTCGCAGTGGAGCGCCGCCAAGCTGGGGCGGTACGTGCTGCTGCGCTGGGCAGCGCTGACGGCCGTGTGCGTGGTCTTTGGACTCGTCAACTCGGGCGGTCGGATCTGGCTGCTCAACATTATCCTTTTTGCGCTGGCGGTGGCGTACGCCGTCGCGGGCGGCGTGTGGATCGTCTTCAGCAAGACGGAGCCTGCGCTGGCAGCGTGGCTGGCCAAGAAGCTGCCCTCGCACGTCGAGGCAGACCAGACGGTGCAGCCGCTGCTGGAGCGCAGGGTGGACGATCAAAGACGTCTGCAGACGGCCACGAAAATCAGCTGGTGGGCGCACAATGGCATCCTGGCAGCGCTGAGCGTGGTGACCATTCTGTGGAACCACTGGTTCGCCGAGCACGGCGGGCACTGCGCACGCACGGAAGAGCAGCAGCAGGAGCAAGCGAGTGCGCACCCATGGTGGAGGATGTGGCTGTGGGTGGTGGCCGACAACCACGCGCACATCATCTCCGTCTTCCCACCGCTGGCATGGCTGAGCTTTGCATTGCTGGGCATGCTCTACGCGAGCCTGCTGAAGCGGCAGAGTCTCAGCCGCCGCACGCTCTCGTTTGCGCACGGCATGGTCGCCCTCGCGTTTGGGCTCGTCTTTCTGTCCACGCGGCTGCTTTTATGGGGGAACCTGTCGAGGGACTGTCTACAAACAGACGACCATGCGCGCCACCCCCACAGGAATCCGTACCTCGCCTCGCCTCGAGCCTTTTTCTACGTGGTCAAGTACCCCCCCGACGTGGCCTTTTGGTCCTTCACCATGTCTATTAATATCCTGCTTCTCGCCGTCTTCACGCTCCTGCCCAGCCTGGCGAGGCTCACGCTGCTGCTGGACCTGGGCACGTCGCCGCTCTTCTACTACGTGGTGCACCTCTTCTTGGTGTTCCCCCTCGGCGACGTGTTCAACACAATCTGGGGCAAGGAGATGGAGATCACGGATCCAGTGCGTGGCAAGCAGACGGTCAAGGGTGTGCAGAACTTGGCGCTGTATTTCCTGGCCTGGGCGTCGCTCAACGCCATCATGTGGCCCCTGTGCCGGTGGTATGGGCGCTGGAAGAGGAGCCGCGGGCCGGATTCGCTGTGGCGTCTATTCTAGAGTCATGGTTGTTCATAATCGACAACGTGAACCAATACTGTCGCTGCCAAGTGGAACAGGTCGGGCGCTGGCTGGCGTACCCGTCCACATGCAGGTCGTCCGTGGCCATACGCGGAAACCCTCCACACACGCGGGCAGTGTACCCTCTAATCAAGCCTGCAAGACCCGCGCATGTGCAAAATGCTTTACGATTATTCAATACGATCTGGTCAAGCGTCACCCCCGCCTCGACGTCGCGTCCATCTCGTACGCCTCCGCCGGCCAAGACTGCCAGCCCGTGTTGCCCCCCGGCTTGAAGGTTGACGAATTCGGCGTCATGGGCGAGACGGCCGCGCTACCCTGCGGCGGAGACCACGGACTGTGTCTCGCCATCGGGCTGGCCGTGTGCGGGCTGTCCAACTCATGCGAAGCATAGTACTGCACCCGCGCGGCATTCGCGTGTGCCGGGAGCTCGCTCGTCGGAGTGTATGACGGCAGCTCGCTAATGCCCGAGTCCCCTAGTTCCTTGCGATTCGCCAAGTCCGTCTTGGAGCTCATGCTGTGCAGCTCTGCGTGGCCTGCCACCGCTGGGGCTCCGCCATGAGCAGACGGGGGCGTCGAGGGCAGTTCCTCCTGTGCCTTGGCGCGCATCTTGCGACGACGAATGAACCAGAGCAGCGCTGCGATGCCTGCGATGCCCACAACACCACCGACACTGGCGCCTATGATGACCGTCATGTTCGCGCCGCCCGCGTCACTCTCACCACTCGAGCTGCTTTCGTCGTCTCCATCTCCACTGCTGCTGCCACCATCGCTGTCGCTACCTTCGCTGTCGCTACCTGTCTCAGCTGGGGGCACGTTGCTCGTGCCGGTGCGCGACCTGGTGGCGTCCGCGGGGTCGAGATCATTAGGGTCGACGCTGACGACAATCTCGTCGCGCGCGGCGCTGCAGTAGACCTCAAAGGCTTCGAGGGCGGATGTCACGTCGTCCGTGGCCGTGGCGTCGCAGTAGTACTTGACCTCGCTCGTCAGACTGCTGCTGACCCGGGCCGACATCTTGTCCTTGATGCAGACGCAGCTCGCGAGCGCCTGCGCGCCCGGTCCGCACTGCCAGGCCGTCTGGTACAGTATGGCCGAGGAGACGGCGGACTGCGCGCAGGTCCTGAGGAGCTTGTACTCCGTCAACGCGGTGATGTGGTAGGACATGTCGCCGGGCGGGCCAGGGGCCGGGGGGAAGCTCGTGGTGCCCTGGTTCATGTCGCAGTAGTGGCTGAAGAAGTCGTAGGCGCGCGTGACGTCCTCCTCGTTGGAGCAGGAAGAGCTGACGCTCTTGGAGATGGTGGTGGAGACTATGTCGACAATACCGGACTTGGAGCACACGCAGGGCGCGTAGAGACTGGGTTCCGTGGGACACTTGGAATACGGCTACAGATTCTTGTGTCAGCAACAAACTTGGACGGTGCTCCTGCCCTCGGTGACGCGTACCTCTCCCATGACAGCATAGGACAGGCCTGTGTATGCGCAGGGTGCGAGTTCGGCCATCTCGCTCAGCTCGGTGATGTAGGCATTGACAATGTTGGTGGTGGGCGTGCTAAACTCGGCCGTCTTGTCGGGATCGCAGTACTGGTCCCAGACGGCCTTTGCGCTGGACTGATCCGCCGAGGCGGCGGTGCCGCACGAGCTGGCGACATCTTCGGTGATGGACGAGTAAACCTCTGTGGAGAGCGTGGAGTTGCTGCAGATGCAGGACTGCAGACCAGCGCGGTCTTCGTCGCATAGACCGTCATAGGTCTGCACCTGGATGGCGTATGACACGACTTCTGACACGCACGGCGCCTTTGGAGCAAACGGTCGTTAGCGATGGAGCTCAATAGAGGGGATGGGAGGCCGGGTCGGATGATTCACGGTACCAGAAGCGAGTAGGCGGGCAGGTCCGTCACGTACTCCACATCAGCCTGAGCCTGAGCAGTGACAGCGACGCCCGTAGCGGCAAGAACAAACGTCGACAACTTCATCGTGGTGTGCGCGTGCTTGACACGTCTCGGGAGACTCGAACCGGGTTGCGCAGGCGCAGAGAAAAAGGGAGGAACAGTCGCGCGTGGCATGGGAGATTCACGACACGGGCGGCAGGCTAGGCTGAAGACTGACGCCTTGACGAAAGTGGGTGACCCGTGAGCCGAGAACCGTGAAGCCATACACGAGCCCCTGTCCAGGGTCAGGGGGGGGCATGACAGCTGAAAAGCAGCCACATGCAGGTCCGGAACGGTAGTGGAAGCTCGACTCCACTCGTTAGGGCTAGATACGAGTACTTACAGTAGATGGTAGAGCGGCCGGACATGTCGTTGCAAGTAGGTTGGTAATGATGATCAAATCTACGTCCTTTTACATCTCCAGTGTCTCAAATACCTCGAGAGAAACCGACAGTGTGCCATCCCAACGCGTCTCAGATGAGCCTATCTCGGACTAGTCCCAATTGGGGAACGTCGATCCTGCAGGAACCACCCCTAGTGATTCGCACTCGGATGGCTAAGATGGTGGAGCCTCTGGCACTGACAGCCCGCATGGCTGCAGGGGACGTAGGGCACCAGGCGCTGGTCTGCCAGCGAGAAAAAAACAGTCCCCCACCGAGGACGCCCAACCCTCTTGGTGATAACGGCCGCACTCGTCGAACCAAGACTCATCACTTCCACGCAACAGTAGCCCCTCTCTCGTGTGACTCCCGCGCCAACTCGATGATCCGCAGCACATCACGCGCCTCGCTCGCCTTGACCTTGAGCTCGCCCTTTCCGAGGATCGCGTCAGCCAGGCTCTCGTAGAGCCCGACCCAGTGACCTGGCAGACTCGGCACCTGGCCAGACCACTTCTTCGTCTCGGGCCGGTACGTCTGGAACGAAGCGTCAAACTCCTGGTACGTTGTCAGCGTACCTTCGAGACCTGGCGCCTCCTTGCCAAATGCAGGGTCCAAGGGCCCAGCCCCCTGGGCGATCTGCTCTTCTTGCACACATGTGCTCCGCTGCTGCCACTGCTCTGCGATCAGCGATGCTCGCTCACGTCCATCAACGACACGCAGAATACCCACCTTGATCCAGGATCCCTCGGTCCCCCGAATGAGCTGCTTCAGCTGCCTCTCCATGCACGAGACGACACACGTCTTGACTGTCACCAGCTTCTCGTCCTCGTACTGCAGAATGATCGTAAAAGTGTCCTCCACTTCGCTCTCGATCCCACGCTGGCTGCGGAAGAAGGCCGTCACAGACCTAGGCCGGCCAAAGAGAACGTAGGCCTGGTCAATGTTATGCGTTCCGAGACCGAATGCGTGCCCTGCGCCAGGCGTGTATTCCTTCGTTGTCATATTCTGAAGCCATGGGGCAGCCTCAAAGTCGTAATGCAGCTCCGCCTCCATGATCTTGCCAAGTGCGTTCTTTGCAAGGAGGGACTGAAGCGTTCGAAAGTCGCTGTCCTGCGTAGAGTCAGCTACGATTCTTCTAGCGCACGCTTCGTTCAACTCGCCCATCTTCGGTTCTGGAAAACTGTCAGGATGAGACCTTTCTCGTCCGCCAATTTGATAACCCGGTCAGCGTCGGCAGACGACTGAGCAAAGGGCTTGTCGACGATCGCTTTGCGCAAGTCAGCATGGCAATGGTTTCGAGTTCAGAGTCGCATGGCCTCACCATGTTTCCCGGCAAAGAGCGCCTTTTCCGCAAATTCAATGTGCGTGTCGTTCCTCGTCGCCACAACCACCAGGTCAATCTCTGTGTCGGCAAAGAACGCTTCCGCCGTGCGGTGATGCCGCACGTCGGGCAGGTCGACGGTGCAGTGCGAGCCAGGTGTCTTCTCAGCAGGCGCCTCGGCGCGCTGAAGGACGGCGGTGATTGTGAAGGCAGGCACGGCCCGGATAAAGGGGATGTGGAACGACTTGGCTGCGTTGCCGTAGCCCACGACGCCCACCTTGATTGACATGATGCAGGTGATCGGAATTCTGATTGCCTGGAATCTTGGGGCGCAGTGTCACGGTCAAACTTCGACAATGCAAGATCCAGGATACATGTAGGAGGCTCAAGTGTATCTGAGCGCCCCGGGTGTTTGCAGTGGACGATGATCCATACAGTCCTCGACTCCTATCCCCGCATGGCGGCTGAATTCGTCAGTGGGGATCATTCGAACCGGGTCAATAGGCGATAGCATCACGCATTCCCACAAACAGGGAACGGATGTTGGTTTCAAAGGACTGGTCTGCATTAGAAAAGTCAGCAGGGCCATCAGTGAACTGGCAGGGCCGCTGCCCAAGGTTGTACCCCAGCTTTGCGGCCCCCACTAGGCCATCTTCTGCATAAGAAAGCACTTGATCCTGAATACCCATGGGAGGCGGTAAATAGCGAGTGGCTGGTGCCCAGGAACAACGGCCCCGAGTATCAATTCGATGGCAGCATCGAAGGGTTATCATTACAAGCGTTGAACAACTCCCAGGTCCCGCCCACGTTAGACAACGCTGAGAGGCTTTGCAAAGCAGCCTGAGGACTCGTCGGTGGGTCTTGGTCACACAGTGGTCGACCTTGCAAGAGAAGGACCCGCCGGTGATCGACTCGACCCATAGCATAGGGCAGAATTTTGGCAGCCAGGACGACGTTAGGACGCAGCTGCGTGAGACCCCGAGGATCACATGCAAATAGAGCTCAGGGTCCAAGTCGAAAGTGGCGGCGGAAAAGCCTGCTGACGAGGGAGGAAAGCCCCGACGCCTCAGCCACCTGGCTGCGCACTGCTGTACGTGGTCCAGACGCGGCTTTCAGCTTCACATGCCAAATGTTCAGCAACGTCGGCGCGCTCTCCCAGCTAGTCCACCATGGCCTGCATGTCTTTGCGAAGAAATGTTGGGGAGAGACGCTTTCCTTCACCGTCCTCTGGCCGGAGCTTCTGTACCGGCTTAACGGCGCACAAGGGGGGCTTGGCCACAAACGAGGAAGCTAGCACCGCCACAACTCCCATTGAGGCAACCGATGACGTCGCGCGTGCCCCGCACCAGCTCCCTCTTTTCGAGGGGGCAACAGCAAACTATCGTCAAGTGACTGTGGTTGCTCTCGTCGTCATTCGTACATAAGAACAGGCAGTCGCGTCGGTCTCATCAATAAACACCAGCGCCCACTTACTCACAGATTCCTGCACCACGTTCACAGTTCAAACCTCTCCATAACAACACCCTTCACGAACAAACAAACCACACAACTGCGTCTTCCTACCAAGCCGTCATCATGGCCAACTCTACGGTCCACGTCACCAACATCGCTTCTGCCACCAGTGACAGCGAGATCAAGGATTTCTTCAGCTTCTGCGGTAAGATCGCCGACATCAAGGTCAGCCAAGAAGGCGAGACCAAGGTTGCCGACGTCACATTTGAGAAGGAGACCGCCTCCAAGACTGCGCTTCTTCTGAACAACACACAGCTCGGTACCAACCAGATCTCTGTCACTAGCGCCTCGGGCGACAACAACGACGACGGCTCTCACTTTACTAAGAATGCCGACCGTGATAGCGATGAGATCACCCAGGAGGAGAAGCCCCGTGCCCGCATCCTGGCCGAGTACCTGGCCCAGGGCTACGTTGTGGGCGATGCAGCCATCCAGCGTGCGATCGAGCTCGACTCCACACACGGCGTATCCTCGCGCTTCTTGAACACTCTTCAGGGACTGGACTCCAAGTACCATGCCACAGACCGCGCCAAGGCCACCGACCAGACATACGGCCTCAGCGAGCGCACAAACACCCTCCTCACGGGCATCAGCTCCTACTTTGAGAAGGCCGCCAACACCCCGACCGGTCAGAAGATTGTCCAGTTCTACACCCAAGGCCAGAAGCAGGTCCAAGAGGTTCACGCTGAGGCCAGGCGTCTGGCTGAGCTGAAGAAGCAGGAGAATGGCGGCAGCGCATACAAGGCCGCCGGGCTCGACAAGATCTTTGGTAAGGGCAAGGATGGCGAACAGAGCAAGACTGTGGATCCTACCGGTGAGAAGTCCGAGACTGGCGAGAAGCAGCCATTCGAGACAGCGGCGGGGGCCGAGGCCAGCATCAATGCTGGTGATCGCGTCGGCCTCATGACGCCATCCAACCCGGCGCCCTCAGACCCGGTTCCCGGAGTCAAGTCCCAGTCGCTGGACAAGTAGACTGGAGTGCTTGGAAAGGAAGGGAGGGGATTATGGACACGTGGAAAATGATGCCTGCTCATGACCTATGACCGTTATGCGATTGCGACGAGAACGACTTTTCATTAAGGTAGACCTAATCTGAAGCATTCTTCATCATGCAAACTAGGTGCGCGATTACAATTTTCATGCACTCTGTTATAGGTGTCCTTTCGATCCTCGAGAGCACATTGTTGCAGATGACGCAGAACGCCGCAGCCTTGACCATCCTTATGTCGTGATGATGACCGTGAACCCCACGTATTTACTGCGTCTTTGCGTACTTTTCCTTGAGGGTATCTTCCATGGGACCCTTGGGGTTCGATGAGAGGTTCTGTCTGGTGTCAGAGCTGCACATTGGGGTGTTACGTTGAGACTGCTCACCTGAAGCTGGTCCTTGTTGACCTGCTCCTTGCCCTGGGCACTGTCGGTTCCCTGACCTGAGCCGGGAGGAGACTGCTGCTGCTTGCCGGATTGGGCCTCGGGAGGAGGGGACTGACGACCTTCGGGCATGATGGCGGTGTTGGATATGGAGGCTGGTGGGCTGTGTGTAGACTTTGAGTGTATGGCAGTGTCAAGAAGAAGCTGATGTGTTTTTTAAGGACGAAGTATGTACGTGCAGTTGTTGGACCAAGTGATCCGGTGGTGGTACCTTGGATGAAGTCATAGGTCAGGATTACATCATTTTCCGTGATCACGATGGAATTGCGGGTTTTCCGGGAGAAAGGGCGGATGATTGGCGAAATGTTAGTGCAGTTGGTTTGCCTGATTACAGAGGCCTTGATTATGATTGTTGGATGAATTTTGTCCTGAAGTGTGTTCCTTTGGTGGTTAGAGTGTGGTGGTGAAGCGTGGGTTGGAGACGGCGGGGGATGAGCGCATTGTGCCAGCGATCGTGTCGCAGCGAGTTCTGGATCCATAATCCAGACTGGATGCAGATTAAATTCGATTCCTTCTATTTTCAGGGACGTATTTTCAGGATACTCGTCCAAGCTTGCACTGGCAACCATAGAGGCCCCTGTCATTTCATGAGCTTGGAGGCACTTGCTGAATCTGACTTTTGTGAATTCTCTAGCGCATTGAGCAGAGCGAACGCCTTCAGGGCCGCATTTTGACTAGAACAAACTTGCTACCAAAGGTAGGTCCGGAGACTGAGATTTGGATGTGCTTAGCGCATGCGAGATCGATCGCTGGTCTAATGCATGACAAGGTGAGAGATGGTTGTCCAGCTTCCGTTCAAAGACAAAGAGTGATCGCGGCAGTGCGCACAGACGGCATGTTCCGAGATGGGCCACACCATTTTCAAACTTTGCCCTGCCAATCAGGCCATGTCTGGCCAGTGTGGCAGAGCCACGCGGGAAACGAGGTCAGGGGTGTGCTCCTCTTGTCTCATGGAATGATCACACGCTGTGACCGCGAGCCTTTAAACAGTCTCGGTGGAGTACAGTGAAACTGTCATCAAAGTACACTGCTCGTTGCATTGCGTCGTGCGTTGTCGCAGATCAGGCTTGACAGTGCCTCGTGGTTTTGTGGCAGGCCACCGACTGGCGGGTCGGGATCACACGAAATCTGCCTCATGCGACGCGTCGCAGAACGCTCGCGTGAGAGCGGTGAGCAATGAAGGAAAGGCCAAGCGGCCACATGGGAACTTGAATCAGAATTGGTGTCGGTGCCTGATGATGACTGGCATCCATCCCCATGTTTCCACGAGTGGAGGGGACCCTTGGGCGGGCCACGCGTGGTTATTGGCCCGTTGCAGAGGACAGACTCCGCACCGGTGAAGAGGCTTGACCCCGACCGGGGAAGTGGAAACAGGAAAATGCACGGATTGAGAAATGAGATAACAACGCTAGCAAGGAGGCAAAAGACTGGTGTAAGTCGGTCGGAAGTTTCCGCCAATGCGCTGCCTGTCTGTCGACAGGCCAGCTGTGCAGGCGCCGAGAAGACAAGTGCTGGGGCATGTTGGCGCCAGAGCTGGGCACCTGGAACGCGGGACGGCTCATTCTCGCACGTTTCAGTCTTTGCCATCGTCATTGTGCATGGCCAACAACGTGGATGGGTCTGTCCGAGTCGTCTCGAACCTGCGGGAGACACCTAGACCAGCTGACCTTGATCTTGGTGTGACATGGCAACCAGAACAGCGAGGCAAGGGACGACAGCAAAATTGTATTATCAGTTCGTTCAAGTCTATGAACTCTATTCAATGATGCCATTTGGATCGATTTCCATCTTAACCGGGATTTCTGGGGCATCAGGGGCCTCGTTGGACCCAGCACAGTCCATCGTCAGGTCACCATTCCCACCAGCAGCGTGCTTGTCAGCGCCCATGAGGTCCGACGTGTTTCGGATCGCCTCTATTGCTTCTGAAAAGCGCCGCGTCTCTTCCTGCATCCTCCTGTGGTCACGCTTGTCAGTCGTAACGTCTCGGTCAAAAAGTGTCTAGGGCAGGGGGTTTCTGCTGACCGCATCTTGTCCAGCAACGCCATCCTGCGCATGGCTGTTGCAAAGTCGTCCCATCTGGCCCGACCGGCTGTTGCCTCCCGCATGGCGTGCGGCATGGCTTCTTGGTGCGTCAGATGCGTCACGAGGCCCTCCCATTGGCGCGCCGTCGAGGCAATGTATTCCTCGAGCTCGTCAATGTTCGCAAGCAGCGTGGCCTTGGAGGCTTTCATGTCGCCTAAATGGCTTGGGCGGTCGGTTGGTTCCGTCTTGGGTGCTGCGCCTGCCATGCTGGTTTGAGCGTGAGGTCATCCACTGGTGCCGGGTCTGGTGAATTTGATGCGTGAGCTTGGTAACGGTAGGAGACAAAGTCGGGGCGCCATGAGGACCATGGCCGGCCTTTTGATATCAGAATACAATACGTGGCGACCGGTGAGAACTGAATACGTGACGTTGCACAGGCAGTTCTTGGCAGGAGCAGCAGCCCTAGCGGTGGGAGAACGTTTCTGAATGATCCATCCGGTCGCACATGTGGTAGTCATGGGAAATGATCTCTCGGTATCATGAAGCGCGACAAGGTCCTCGCGGGCTCGAAACGCTGGAGCGTCATTGGACGGCGCGAGGTGGCGAGCACCCAAGATCAGGCTCGGACCGGGAGGCAAACCGCATACAAAGTATGACAGGCTTGCTTGCAAGAGGCACGCGCCGATTAGTTGGTGGAAGGCGTTTCGTATGCGGATACACAAGGAGTCAATTTGGCCTTGGGCAATGATCATCGCGAGAGAAGAGGCAACAACCTGATGCAGGTGACACGACATGAGACTGTAAGATCAGCGAGGCAATCCAAGGACCGGAAACCGAACTAAATCCCATAATACTATGTCAAATCCCATGGAGAACAAAAGGGCATGCAGATAGCCATCGTTCCCCACTGCATAATTCAATGCGGCACCAATGCTCGTCAGGATGCGCCACACAATGACGAGAACATGGGCAGACATGAAGCTCTGCGCCTGTCGTAGGATCCGCTCGTCATCTCTCCATGGCTCAGGCGGTCACGAGATTCGGCTCAACTTCAGCAGTTTATTCTTCCTGGACGAGGCCCTTTTTTTTCCATCGAATCTTTGCATCTAGTCCAGTGCTCAACAGGGGCACTGGAACCAGGAGCATGACTATCGGACACGGGATTCGTGGCGTCCTGCGGATGCAGCATACCTTACCGTGCCAGACGGAATATCCAGTCATGATTCGAGTGAGGCGTCCCGTTCCCGCTCTCGGGCCTACGCTGAACTGCGAAACAGAATCATCTCGCGAATTGTCAGGCTGTAGGACAACTTTCTTTCTTGCTTAGCTTCCTTGCTCAGGGCTCGTCTTTTGCCCATTTCTCACACAGTCAGCTGAATTTCAGTCGTGGTTGCCAAATGGGGCTGACCAGGCAAACCCTCACTTGTGACTTCCATGGGCCTCATGATTCACCAGCCACTTGCGTAGGTGCCTCAGCCAACACCGCGCCGCCCGCTGGAGGGTGGATCGGACGCCTGCCAAGCGGAGCATCAGAGAACACCTCCCGCCCCACCCGCCCGTCGCCAGCTGTCTACCTTGAGCTGTGTTTACGGTCCGGCCAGGACCTGCGTGCAGAGCATCAAGACGCCGCAACCGTCGTCACGACCGCAACGCCAAATCCAAGCGAGACGAGGCATTATCACCGCCATCACATCACCCTGTCCGCTTCAATCCCTTCCCCCGCTACTTGCCAGCCTTCACAATCACTCATTCGACACCCTCCGCACAAAGGGTCGTCGCCCTTGCCCAAGAGCTCGACATGCCAGATCTCAATACCGTGCCAGCCTCCCCAAGGCTCGACCGCGATTCCACAGCACCACCGCCGGTGCGAACACCATCCGCTCCCGTCTCGCCTACGCTGAACATCCTGCCTTCGAACCAGAGCGCCATGAACGCCGCATCGTCGACCGCGCAGTCGCCTCAGCTGCACAGCACCCAGCCCACGCAGACGCAGCCATTGCCGCCGCTGGACATGGAGTCCGGCCCAGGGCCCATTCGACATCCTCGACCCCTGACTGCTGCTGAGCTTCACATAGAACTGGAGAAGGAGCAGGAGGCGGTGGTACGTTTGCGCGGATGCCATGATGCCCTCCTCGCCTGGAGGCACCGACTGACTGACTGCCGTGCGCCAGGTCAACCGCCTCACACGTGAGCTATCCCTGCTACGGGCCGCCCAGAACGCGTCCGTGGCCTCGAACCACTCCTCCGCGTCCAACGCAGCCTCGATCCACGACCAGCCGGGGGACGCCTCGCTCCTGTCCGGCTCCGGCTTCACGATTCCCACGGCGAGACGCCACCGAAGGACCTCGTCCGCCGCATCACAGCAGCTGTCCTCGTCCTACACGGGCCGCCACGCCATGGGGATGGTTAGACAAGATAGCAACGCGTCTCGCCGCAGCCGGGGCCCGTCGCCCGCCCCGCCCATGAGCAGCAGCCTCGATCCCTCCAGCTACTTCCAGCAGCAACGCATGCCGCCACCGTCCGCCATCCCCATGACGGGGCCCATCGCTGCACCCATGGCGGCGGGCGAGTCACAGCTGAGCCCGGGTATGGTGCCCGCGACCGCGCGCTACGAGGAGACACAGCATCACAAGAACGAGCTCGAGGCAGCCAAACGGGAGAATGAGAGTCTCAAGAGGAAGATTCGGGAGCTGGAGCGGACGCTGCGGGAGAGAGCGCGGGCAGAGCCAGGCTCTGGTCACACGAGAAGCGACAGCGTGAGCACGACGAGGAGCACGAGCGTGGGCGTGGAACCCAGCGGCGCCAACGTCGCGGGGCCGCGCGACCGGGGTCGGGGGAACACACTGCAGAGTGTCACGAGCGTCGGCGTTGGCGTGCCAGAGGACGAGGTCAGGGTCGGGGAGAGCGCCTCTAGTGCTGGCGTACGCAACGCCAGCGCCAACACGCAGTGAGGGGAATGCATGAGTCTACCAGGTGGGATGGGGATGGGGACGAGCAGCGGCAGCAGGTGAAGCACGGATTCGGTCATGATTATTAGAGGATATCTGTAGGGCAGGCGTTTGCGGATGGATGTGTGGCTGGGGACAGCCATGAAGCGATTGACATTATTAGACTCAGCCGATACGGGGGAAAGAGCCTCCATAATTAATTGATGAACGAATTATCCGTACGGAAACTTGTCACGCACCAACCCTTGGACAGTCGCTGACCGCGATTCTGCACCAGCCTCCATCAGAACCCAACAAGGCCCAACGCACGATTGTGGAGTGATGGTGCACGAGGCCTGCGCGCCACGGCCGGCCCCCCTGTTCGTGTTCACAGAGGGCGCCTCTGTTGCCCGACAGGTTCGTTTTGAAACGTGTCACGAACAACGTCGCAGCGAAACGACGCAACGGCCCAAGGCTGAGACATATCTGTCCTCTGACATCGTCACGCATGATATTACCCCAGACTCTGGAGGGGGCGACCAAACCGGAACAAGAAAGTGCGTCAGCAGCCGGTTGAATGGAAAATGTACCGAATACAGCTGCGCATCTCCGCTTTCCCGCGTTCGAGACCCAGTTTTTATTATCATGAACCCTGGTTCATGCCACGTCCGTGCGAAATGCAGCAGCAGCAAAGAGCGGATAAGGGAAAAAAAAAGCGGCAAGACAGAATAAGCCCGCGCGCCTAGACAATCCTTTCGTGCATTGCCACACCGCACATCCAGCCATTCTTGTTCGACTGCATTCTTATTCTTATTAAAGTAGCGCCATGGACGCCCTGCTTGCCTACGAACCGACTCCAGAACACCGCCTGCTGTTCCTCGGTGCCTTTCTCGTCGTCGGACTGCTGCTCTCCATCCAGCTCTCGCAGTCGGCCAGTCCACAACCTCTCCGCTGGGCCCTCCTCACTGACGAGACGAGGTGAGTCTTTTTTTTTCTATCTCTTGCTAGTGGAGTCTGACGACTGACCTCGCACCGCCAGGTTGTACTGGTACACCATCTACGTCCTGGAGGCCTTTCTCGCCGTGCAGAACACGTACCCCCTGCTCCTGGCCAAGATGAAGACCCTCCTCCACCTGGGCAACGAGGAGCAGATCCTCAACGCCGTCTGGGTCGGCCTCCTGGCCCTCGAGGTCCTCATGGTGCTCGGCGTGTTCGTACAGGGCGTCGCCAAGAGGCTTGGGTACGGGGCGGCGCAGCGCAAGGCAAAGGCCAGCTGAGGGAGGAGGCATGTTCTGAGCTTCATAGCTGAGTGCCTCGCTCACTGGACGAATGAGTGGTGAGGTTTCGGCCTCAAGTGATGAGATCTCGTGGTCTGATCACAGACAAACCATGCTGCAGTTTCAGCGGGGACGACATACACCAACGATGCCGTGACGAGCACAGGTCAAGAATCCTGCTGCTATACCATGGATATGATGGACGATACTCTCCAAGGGAGGAGGCGGCAGTCGGGGCGACGTGGACTGCACACACCTTGCACACTGGACCTTACACAACGAGCATGAGCACAAGGGCGTTTTGTTGGGTCATAGCGTATGCTTTCGTTCGGCGCATGGCGTTCTTGGACAAATGATTGATAGGCAGACATCGTACCATTCATTACTATCATTATTATTATCTTGTGTCCGTCCACGGTGACATCACCGTCCACTATCCATCATCACAGACGTAATGCAAACCGTCTGCCCCCATCAGTACAGAGGCATGCTGCCTCGTGTCTCCCGCAGCGCCTGCTCAAACATGGCCAGCCCCTTCCACAGCTGCTCCTCCGTCACCGTGATCGGGGGCGCAATCCTAAACACACCGCCAAAGCTGGGGTGGCTGCTCAGGTTGGCCCACACGCCCAGCTCGTACGCCCGGTCGCCAATCTTCCTGGCCAGGTCCAGCGCGGGTGTCTTGGCCTCCCTGTCCGACACAATCTCTACGCCGGCAAGGAGACCGCGTCCGCGCACGTCGCCGATGCAGCCGTACCGGCTCATGAGCTTCCGCAGGCCCTGCTGTAGTAGGGCCCCGGAGCGGCGCGCCTGCGCTATGAGGTCGTCGCGCAGGAGGATCTCGAGGACCTTGTCGCCCACGGCGGCGGGCAGTGGGTCGTTGAGATGGGTCGTGTAGAAGAAGAAATCGCGCTCGACGCACACCTTTTCAATCGCGGCGCTCGTCACCACGGCACTGAGCGGCAGGCCGTTGCCGAGCGTCTTGGACAGGGTGAGAATGTCGGGGACGACGCCCTCGTGGTTGATGCAGACCATTTCTCCGCAGCGCCCAATGCCCGTCTGCGCCTCGTCCACAATCAGCAGCATGCCGCGCTTCTCGCACTCCCGCTTGAGCGCGGCCAGGTAGCCGTCCGGCAGCACGAGCATGCCACCCGAGCTCTGGATGCACTCGACAATGCACGCGGCCAGGGAGCCGACCGATGCCATGTCGATCATCCTCCAGCCGTACTCGAGCTCCGCCTCCCAGTCGTACGAGCCGTCTGGCTTGCGGAATACGGACCGGTATGCGTTGGGCGAGGGGAGCATGTGCATGCCAGGCATCATGGGCCCGTGGCCCTTGCGGCCAAAGTGGTACTGCGCGCCAATGGCGTTGCCCGTCATGCCATGCCACGAGGCGCCGAGGCCGACGATTTCGAACTTGCCCGTGTAGGATTTGGCGAGCTTGATGGCAGCCTCGTTGCTCTCGCCACCCGTGGACAGGAAGAAGGCCTTGTCAAGGCCGTCGGGCAGGTTGGAGCACAACCGCTCACTGAGCGAGATGACGGGTGGTGAGAGCATCCCGGAAAAGAGGTGATCCAGATGCATAGCATGCTTGGTGATCACATTGACAATCTCCGGGTGGCCGTGGCCGAGGAGGCAGGACATTTGACCAGATGTCCAGTCGAGGATGCGGCGCCCTGAAGCTGTGTAGAGATAGATACCCTCGCAGGCTGTGATGACGTCGGGATGGAATTTGGAGCCGCAGTACAGGAGATGCTTGTCGGCCTTGCGCTTCAGCTCGGCCTCGTCGTGCTCGTTCAGCACAGGCGTCAGCATATGACGGGAAGGCAGAACGACAGTGCCATGGCTGGCGTCTGGCAGTGCACTGGGAGCCATGGTTCCTGAAAAGATTAGAAGGGGTTCGATGGTGATTTTGTAATGTAGGGGATGAGGACTGATTTACCGCATCCATAAGGCAACGGTCCCGCGCTTTTATATCCATAGTTCCATCCGTCTCCCCTTCATATTTTCTTATCTCTGAACTCCGAGTCCGGCCGTCCATGAAAAAGTATAGCGTATCAAGTGACAGCACCATGAGTCTAGCTCGGAGTTGAAAGCCCAGATGCGCGCAAGTTGCCCGCGGGAAAGCCTCGATAAGGGGGGAGCGTGTAGGCGACACGCCCCCACAAGCTTTTGGCGGTTGGCTCGGTGAACACGACAATTCAAGTGCGCCACACTTGCTAAAAAAAAATGATCTGTCTGTTGGCTACCATGCATTTTGCAGAGGGTCCCAAAGGCTGGGCAGGAACTGGTCTATTATGGACACATCCGGCAGCACAAAGTCCTGCGCGTCGAACATGCGATCCGTCTCGTGAGACTCGTGCGCAGAGGTGCCGGCAAGGATCTTGTCGACGATATCGGCGTGCTGTGCCAGGCACACTGCTCCCAGATCCCATGCATGCTGCTCTTGGTGCGTCCGCAGCGCATCGATTAGGTCGTGGGCGATGCGGAACGATGCGCTCTGTACAAGCTCAGTCGGTGAAGTGGCCGTCTCTAGGCCACATCGCAGCAGAAAGTTCACGGTAGCTGGATATGAGAAAGCGTGAGTAGACAACCAAAAGTCACCCAGCTGCGCGGGCTTCAGATCCTGCGTGAAGAGCAGGATATCCTCTGCTGTGCGCCTCGCTTGGAGATAGCGATTGGACAGTCGCTGATCATGGGCCTCATAGGCTTGCTTGTCCGCTTCCAACTCGATTCGCTGAAGCAGCAACCGCGTGGTGAGGTAGCTCAGACGCAGGTTGGAGGCTCCAGGAGTGTCGAGGTTTGATCCACGAAGAATGATCAGCCGAACGGTGCCAGAGAGGGACTCCACCCAGGTATTGAGGGCCAGTTCCAGCTCTGCCGTGTCCCGGGCTGTCGTCTTGTTTACGTTGTAGATGTACTGCAAATGCTTGTCGAGAACGTCTGTGAGGCTGACGAGGGCAATGAAAACGGAAGCAGCTGGGCTCTGGCCGGGAAAGGTCATATTGTCGCCAAGATATTCCAATTTTGGCGGCGGCACATCATACTGGGTCCTGGCAATGTGTGGCGGCGTGCCGTGTGCGAGACTTGTCCTGGTTTGCATCAGCCAAATGCACGTGGTGAGCTACATGAAAGCAGAGTGTACCATCGGTCGTGGACGAGAAGCGCCCACCAGATCTTCATTCGCAGGCACTTTTCTATCTGGGGAATTTCCCATGGTAGTGGATTATGATTCAAGCCTAGCGACAGTGCCATGGACACAGCCGATCCGAGCAGGACGCCGTTGCCGATGAGGGACGTGGTTGGGAGGCCGCCGATGTTGAGGATGATGGCTTTGATGATGGACATGCCCGGCGAAAGATGCAGCTCCGAGTACACTGCATCATTGGCCAGGTTCCATATGAAGCGGCTCTCAGGCAAGCGATGCTGACCTGCTGGCTTTGCATGCCTCCAATACACGAGAGTATGAGCGAACAGGGTGGCAATGAGCGCAGGCGATATTCGATCCTTGTTGTCCTGGTACTGGCGCCTGAAGAGAACCTCGTCTAGTATCGGAAAGCAGGGATTCACTTTGTCAAAGTACCTATGTCACATTAACTCAAGGCACGTCAGAGCGAAGCACACACATGTTCTCACAAGGTGATCATATCCAAAGCATCACGGCCCACCAAGTTTTCGATTATCTCCAGCTTTTCGGCGGACGGACTCCTATTCACAGGCACGCCTACTGGCCTTTTTTGGACACGCGTGAAGAGCACTGGCCTTGAGCGGTTCGCTGGCATAGGTACAACCATCTGCGTCCCCCTTGTCGCACCAGGGATGGCGGACAGGTAGTCGGACAGAACTTGGCTGTCCTTGGTCACGGCGGGGCCGACAATGTGCAAGTTTTGAGCTTGGTCATCTGCGGACGAGTCAAAGGGGTCTTCATCGTACACATTGTGGTGCGCTCGCCCAGGGATGGATGTAGTAGCTGCAGCTGGCGCTTGGGCGTGTGTGACGGGCGGCATGGGCGAAAGGAGGTTTGGCAGTCTCGTCCGTTCCATGGCCGGGGACAGCGCTATGGGAGGCAATTGAGGGGGCAAGTCTGCTCGCAAAGACTTCGCAGCCGAACTCGGCCCCTTTGGTTGACCGCTTGTCCGCCTTCGACGCTTCGCCGGTGGTGGTGATGCCTTGACGTGGCGCGCTGCAGCTGACCCACGGCCGTCCACCTCTGCGTCGCCAGGATAGACGCACTCTGTGCCGTGAGCCCGACACATGAGACACGCAGCTGTGTTTGTCTCTGTCTGGCATCGTGACTTGCGTCTACGGCAGGGCAGGCATGCTGGTTGAAGATGTGACCGGTAAGGCCGCTCGCCGGAGGCATTGGACTGCATGGGGGACTCGGATAGAGCAGTCAGCAGATTGAGCGGGTTCCAGCTGTGTCGGCGAGGGAAGTCTCAAGGTTCATCGATTTCATGGGCCTCAGTCGTCCATGAAAATTGTCATCATTCTCACGTCAAGTAGAAAAATTGCAACGAGAAAGATGGCGAGGAAGGAGGGGAGGGAGTGAGTTGTCCGCGGGAAACTGCCTTACCTTTGCTAGACTGCAGTGACGGAAAGGCAAGAGCGTCGTTGGGGAGGCGCCCCACCGAAAATTGTGGCATTCTCACTCTCACATGCCACAATTTGCGATTCGCGATAAGAGGACGTCGATAATGTTGGTCCCTGCATATCGCTATCTGCACCCACTACGTACGCAATGCGGTGGAATCTTATCCCAGCGCTCTGCTCCAGTACATTTGCAGGAACCTGGAACGCAGCAGGACTCGGTGTCATGACCCAGCAGGAGCCAAGTCCTAGATAGGAGATGTTCCTTGGAAACGAAGCGAGCCTCCATCACGACTTGGATGAGGTCTGCAGGACTCTGACTCGAGGGGGTTGCATGTGAGCCCATTGCACAATGATGAGGGCCCGAGCAGCGTTGCACGACAGTTTTAGGCACTCGGGAAGAATGAGCTGAAAACGGCCGCCACGGAGTACGTTTTTGACACCGCGCGTCCCATTTTTCTGGGTCATTCATGCGTATGCGAGACACCTGGTCCGTATCAGTCACCGAGAGAGACCGACACGAGTTCTGTGGGGTATGTTCCCTGGTTTGCCGCGGGGACTTGTCCGTCTCGGAAAGTTGCAACCAATCTTGTGCATTCCAAGCTGATGCGACAGACGAAAAGGAACGATGCTGCGTCGCCTTTTGGCATCCACGCACAAGGAATACATCCCAGGCTCTGCAATTTTGCGCCATCGGACACTCATCGTGAATCCGTGGGCTTGGATGCACGGTTGGTGATGATAGGATGTCCTGCGAAAAAGAACGAAAGACGCAACTAGCTTAACCTTGCCCGGCTAATCAAAGATAGAATACCGCTATAGTGGTCATCCTTCAGTCTCGGAAGGGAAGAGAAACTGCCGTATTCTGGCCATGCCCATCTCGTCTCCATCTACCGTTTCAGCCAGCGTCTTATCGACCCAACCATCAGTGTAGCCGCCACCAAAATCTGTGATCCATGCACCGTTACTTTCGTCGATCAGAACATTTTCCACTTTGACATCCCCCCACACTATGCCTGCGTTGTGAAGCCTTGAAAGTGTCATGTCAAGCTGCCGCATTCATCTCCGTCTCACGATTGGCGGCGGGTCGTCAGGGTCCTCTGGATGGACTCGCGCGGACAACGGGCGGTCGGCACAGTCGACATAGGACAACAACATGCCAAGGATGAAATCATTTTCATCCATAACAACGCCATGCATACGACAGAGATTGAATTGCCCGTCATAGAGACCGGCTGCAGCAATAGCCTTGTAGCTTCTGAGCTCGCGCATGGTTTGGACGCTAGAGTGGCAAGGTTTGTAGAAGCACTCGACTTGTCCATTTTCGATGAGAACTTTCCTAGGTTGTTTGAAGAGAGCGTCCTCTGGATTTTTGAAGCTCAAGATGATCCTAAGGGGATCGTAGAAATTTGTCCCTGTTCCAGATCGTCGAGAAAATCCTCGTCAAAGCGGCAGGAAAAAGGGTGAAATGGTGGCGTTTTACTGAAGATGCGACGCGGACATGGCTCTTCATTGATAATGTCGAGTTCAAAAACGAAGTATTCGGGGAAAAGATATTGCTGTAGAGAAACTTGAATTTGCTTTAGGTCTTCTGGCGGCGGAGCGAGTTCGATAAGTTGTGACTCGAATGGACTGATAACCCATTCAAAGACGTCACTATCGTATACATCGCCAACGACCTCTTCGCTGGATCGAAGGACCTCGAGGTAGTTCAGGTACTTTTCTGTCATGAGAGGTGAGTTGACAAAGTTGGACGGTGAGATCTGAATGTAGAAAACTTTGCCGTTCCGGCGGATTTTGAAACTCGCATCTTGGTCGTCCTTATGTATACTTGTGCTGTGATATCCAATCGTGTACCTTGGTAAGCCCACCATTTTTATTGATATGGCAAGCGAAAAGGCTTGAAGCGTCTGTCAAGATGAGTTGGAAGGGAAAAGAATGTGTGGGGGCGTTGCGACCGCATACTGCCTCGTCAAGAATAAAGAACAAGACAGCCGACCACACAACACAGCGGCGCTATAGCGTCTGCGTTAAGCCAGGGCATAATGCGTGAACATGTTTAGTAAAGGCATAGCTTCTAAGGCATACAAGTGTTGACTCCGTGTACGTCAACTAACCAGTCCCATTCGCTCCGTTTTGCTTGTTTAATTCGACTAACTCGGGCCACAAGGGGAAGATAAAATCCTCCGCTGGCCGTGGCATCTCGCCCACTTCGTCCCATTGTTCCATTGTAATCCTGTGATGGCCCTGCCATTCTAGTATTCTCTGGTGGTTTGTGCATCGGCGGTTCATATTGAAGTCTGGTACCGGGTAGGGCTGGGTATCTACCCAGTTATGGGTAATCACATCCAAACTCGGTCGACAAGTCAGAGTGTGCAAGAGCAAAGCCAAACAGTGGTCTCGGTGGGCGCTCTGGAGCATGCTAGGATTGTCTCCATACGTGGGGCGGAAGTAGTAGTCGTAGTGCGCCCACTTGCGCAGTACATTAAGACAGTGAAGTTGGTGTTGGCCGTCAATCTGTGCTAGGTGCGCATTGTCGCCGTAGCCTGAACACCAAGTCAGATCCGAGCGTGGCAGAGACTGGAAGGACTTTGTCTACATGTACCTACCCCAATGCTTTGGTGCTTTGACTGTCTTTGATGGGTCTTTGCCAAGCCGACGGACATCCTCGCCGCTGACCAAGACAATGCCGATATCAGAAATGGACTCCCAAAGATCGTCGACTTCATCTGATGGCGCACCGCGATACGGATCAATAGGTCTGTTGAAAAGTTCGTTCATCTCATGGCGGTGGACGACCTCGCCAAGGTCTATTCTGTCGAGGAACGGTGCTAGCCCAGGCGCATTAGTTCCCTGTCGTGCCATGGTCATCTTGCTCTGCTAGAGGGCCATACAGAATGCAGAAGTTTGTTTCAGGTGCCACTGATAGCTTCCACGACGCTGATTATAGGCCAAGATGAGGCAAGATACCGAAATCACAAACATGACCCGGTTGAGCCACAACAGGCTCACGTCGGCGGCAGCGCGCCATCTTGGCCTTTTCAGAAGTCCATCCTATTCCAGGTCAGGTGGGAGGGAGCACAGCCTAACAGGGTCGTGCAGACTGACTTGCACATCTTCTTCTCCGTCAAGTACGGGCATGTATTTCTGTGTCATGGCAGATTTCGATGCGTAGCGATTCCCGAAGTTCTGGATGAATGTCCCAGTCCAAGACCAAGCCAGCGACTGAGTTGTGCCCATGGCGCCTGAAGCGATTGGAAGTGGTAAGATGAAAAGAACGATATCAACGGGGTCAACGGGAAAGCACCAGAATGGTGAGCCACATGGAGGCCGCCCTGATCTAACATACTAAGGTATTCTCGATGTGCCGCGGTGCTAATGAGCCTGCGTGTGTCGTCCACAACGTCATGCAGCAATAAGGTCTAGAATTCGAGCGCATATTTCCGGCATCATGCATGCACGCCACAATATTGGCCCAAGCGCAGTCAACATGAAGGTTGGCAGATAGTAGTAGAAGTTCGGCAGTTCGGGAAGGTGGTATTATGCATGTCCTCCTAATGCAACCCGGACGGTTCGGGCCGTAAAACTGGAGGCAACGTACATGTAGGTCAGGTCGGATATGGTCGCATATACTTTCGATGCCGTCCTATTAGAACATGAAGAATGGGCAAGAGCCACAACTACTGCATGGGACGATGGACCGCAGATAAGGTGACACTGATTCTAGACGATGGCTGCTAAGCGCCCTCGAATGTTCCCAGCGCAGCAAGTCACACTGCATGCCGCTCGTCGTCACGCGCGTCTCCCCAAAAGCTCTATACATGTACATGCCGTGTGCACTGTAGCATTGGTATAGTTTTACGGCGGAATACTTCGCCGGAACTCATTACATGGCCTTCCCGGTTTTCCGCATGGATGTGTGGGTGCCATGAGCTGGGCTTCGTCATTCCACCAGTGGTTCTACGGCCTAGTTTTCGCGGCCACCGGTTTGCAGATGGAGGCTGCATGTGTACAACTGCATCGACACAAGCTGACACAGATGCCGCAGTTGGTCGAGGCACTCGCATGGTTTATGCATTCTGCACTCCATCTTTCCATTTGATATTACGTAGCTTTACCCAGTACTAGTACAGTCTTGGTGTTGGTGCCGGTAGGACTACTGCATCCGACGGAACTTGAAGCTTCGCCCACTTCGATCGATAGTCTGGTATCGCATGTTCTTTCCCCCAAGCCACCAGCGCGTCGAAGTTTCTGCATTGCCTGGGCGGGTCGAAGTCTGCCAAAGGGACATGGTATGTCTGTCGCCAGTTGTGCGTAATGATGTCCGAGCTGCTCTGACATAGCAAATTTTCTAACAACATGTGTAGGCAGTGGTTCTTGTGGTTGATAAACTCCGGCGTTGGTGTCCTCCCAAACTTTTTCAGATGGTAGTGGTCATAATGAACGTATTTGCGCATCTCATCTAGGCAGTGAATCAAGTGGAACACTTGTATCTGCGCAAAATATCGGTCTGGCCCAAGGCCCCAATTCTGGGGCACTTTGGCGAGCAGGCCAACATCGCGGCCGAGGGCTCGCGCCTGGTCGGCGCTGATTGTTATCATCTCGAAATCTTCGAGGGACAGCTTGTCCCACGCGGCATCGACCTCAGGGCTCGGGGGCTGAATGTAGGTGGAATTCAGCTCGGCTGTGCTCCAGGTAGACTTTTGATGAAAAGGCAATGTTCGTTCCAAACCGAGGTCGCCGAAAACGATATCTGATCAGAGTCTTAGGGCTTTGGCCGGGACAAACAAAGAGCAACTGCATCCTTTGACTCACCGTCTTGCACGGCACGTGCGCCTTGTGACAAGGAGCCTGCAATGAAACCTAGAACACCTGAGATTATCACGCAGGTGCTCAATGAAAGAATCAACTGAATCATTCTCTTTCTCGCTCTCCTCTCCTTAAGCTTCGTGGTGCTGTTTTCGATAAGGCTTTCTTGGGACATGGTTTCGTTATCCCACTCAGCCACTGGCTCCAGTCTCTTCTGAATAGGAGCTGCCATGATGAGATGATTGATTCTGTTTGAAGGTGAAATTTTCAAGACGAAGAACCTGATATCTTCGAGAAGATGGACAGACACATGTCCTCAGGCGGGGGATGAAGAAACTACAAGGAAAGGACCAGGAGTGCGGGGTGCCACTTTGTTGTTTCTAAGCGATGTAGGACTGCCGATATGTAGCCAAACATACGTGCAGAATGGCGTGCTCCTGAAGGATATTGATTCTTGCAATACTACCTGCCGTATACAGCAGAGTAGGATGCCATAATGTAACTGAGGGTTGCTTCTGTGAACTGCATGCTTCCTCAAGACACACCCCTGGCCCAAACTCGACTACGATGCTACCAAGCCACGGCTGGTCTAGAATCCTGCGGATCTTTCAGCAAGAGAGCCCTTCGTGGTATTGCAGACGTGTAGAATGCTGAAGAGGGAGTCAATCACTTTTGAGAGCCCCGCGCGTTTCCTCTAAAGCTCAGGGTCGCGAGGCGCCCGACAAAAAGTATATAAGTCCGTGGTACGGACGGATATCAGGGAGAGGAAACAGAATCACATCAGGTTCATACAAAGCTTCTTCATCAATATCCCATATATTACAACGACGTAATCAACAAACCCATCGCCAATATGCACTTCAAGCTTTCCCCCGCCGCTCTCATGGCGATCCTTGTGGCCACAGCCGCCGCAGCCCCAACTCCCGGTATGACGGACAGTGTGTCTAGAGAAATTGACCTAACTAGAGCAAAGCTGTTGCATATGGCCGCAAGACCGACGATGTGTCTCCCGTTGCCTACGGCCGCAAGACCGACGATGTGTCTCCCGTTGCCTACGGCCGCAAGACCGACGATGTGTCTCCCGTCGCCTACGGCCGCAAGACTGATGACGTGTCTGTCGAGAACGCTGTCGCTTATGGCCGCAAGACCGACGATGTGTCTCCCGTTGTCTATAGCCGCAAGACTGATGACGTTTCTGTCGAGAACGCTGTCGCTTATGGCCGCAAGACCGACGATGTGTCTCCCGTTGCCTACGGCCGCAAGACTGACGATGTGTCTGTCGAGAGCGCTGTCGCTTATGGCCGCAAGACCGACGACGTGTCTCCCGTCGCCTACGGCCGCAAGACTGATGACGTGTCTGCGCCTCACAAGTAAGATTATGGCTGGCACAGATGAAGTAGGGTTGCGATCGGTGGGGATTCCCGTTTCTAAGAGTCACCATGAAAGCACTAGACGTAAAGGAGGCCCAGCGATCCTTTCTATCCCATGAGCTCTTGAATAAACTCATATCCCTTCATTTTCTCAACTGAAGTGCAACTAGTCCAGTTTGAAGTTCCACAAAGTCCGTTATGTAAAGATCGAGCTCCAGGCACGTTGTTATGGTGAGGGTGTGATAGATAGACAGCGTGGGACAAACCGGACATTTATTTTCCGATACTAATCAGCACGCTCTAACGCCAAAAACTATCGCGCTGTTGGAGATTGTGCCCCAAGACCACCACACCCGCCTCGTTGGGGTCGACTCGGAGACTCGGGAGTGGCTGCGGGATGAGTCGGCCTGTGGAGTAGAAGGAGGTTGAGTCTCCAGCGAGTGAGGTCATGACCCCAACTTAGCCGCAACGATCTGTCCGCGCGGAGTTGCGGGCGAGGACGAGGATATAAATCATGTAATCGTCACTGCTACTGCCGCAAGGGCATACTCGTTCCCATCACCTAACCACACCGTTGCCTGCACCGGAATCCACATAGCACAGAAAACACTGTCACCATGCAGCCTCTCCTACTTCACGCGCACGCCACGGGCCCCAACCCGATCAAGATCGCCATTGCCCTCGAGGCCCTTGGCTTACCCTACCAGGCCCAGCACTGGCAGATGGGTGACGATCCCAAGACGGGCGTCAAGGGCGAGGCCTTTCTCAAGATCAACGAGAATGGCCGTGTCCCTGCCCTGGAGGACCCCAACACGGGCGTCGTGTCGTGGGAGTCGGGTGCCATCATGAACTACATCCGCCGCGTCTACGACAAGGACAACAAGCTGGGCCCAGTCGGCGATTCGGAGCAGGACAAGGTCGACTTTGACAAGTGGGAGTACTTTCTCCTGACGACCCTGGGCCCCATGTCTGGACAGACCAACTGGTTCCGGTGAGTTCTTGGAAACAAGACCACCGCGAGGGTCACCCTTGGAAGAGCACCCCGCTGACAGGAGGCAGCCACTACAATGCCGTCAAGAACGAGGACGCTCTCAAGAGATACGTGGAGCAGACGGAGCGCTGCTACGGCGTGCTCGAGGGCCAGCTCAAAAAGTCGGACGGCCAGAGCGTGCTGCCCGGTCGCGTCACCGCCGTGGACTACCACTTTGAGCCCTGGGTGCGCCAGTTCTCCTTTGCGGGCCTGTCGTTGGACAAGTATGCCCTGATGAAGAAGTGGCTGAATGGGATGGGTGAGCGAGAGGAGGTCAAGGAGGCCTATAGGAAGATTAAGGGCGAGGCTCCGTCAGCCGTCTGAGAATCATCTCGAGCACAATGTACATGAGACTCTTGAATATTCAATGTGGATGGGCATGGACTTGCTCGCCGCATTTTGGCTGACGAAATTTGGCGTGGCTCACGCAGGGTCCTTGTTCGCCGCTGGCCATGGCAATGTGCTTTGTTGGAAGGCTCTTTGTAATTTCTGATCATCAAAATCGACACGGAATCATTGACGGGAGCGAGACTCGATTCAGGGACCTCAGCTCGTGTCTCTCGCACGGCAGTATGAAGCTGCTCTTCTCATCCTCTTGGAGACGACAAACCTTTGGCAACGAAGTTACATGGCTTGGCCACATGGATGCAGCTTCATGCAAATGTCAGACGCAGAGCGAAACTTGTGTGTGGTTCTCGCGAACGATCCATTCACGCTGCTGTCATAGGGGTCGTACTAACGTCGGCTGAACACGGTGTGGTCGGCTGAGAAACGCGCCACCAACCGTCGGTCATTCATTCCGATTCCAACAATCAGGAACGCAGCGGGGGCTGGTCGAAAGGACTGGAAGAGGTCCATGACACTCAACCAAATTGAGAAATTGTCAAGGTTGCTCCGTAGTCAATGAGGCCTTTTCTGCGACTCCACGCGACCTTGTCGCCTGGACACCTGCGACGGCCTCATCACAGTCGAATTTCTCGACGCAGCGCACCGTCTAGACCTACCCTATCCAAATCACATTCATGTCATCTGACCACATCAACCTCCGCCTTCAAATACCACTATATCGAGGATGTCGAAGACACTGAAAACTACACAAACCACGGCTACCATCCGATTCACATCGACGACCGTCTCCAAGACCGCTACCGCATCGTTCACAAGCTTGGCCACGGCACATTCTCGACGGCTTGGTTGGCCCATGACGAGCGGACTGCCCGCTATGTCGCCGTCAAGGTCGGCACTGCCGATGCTGAAACAAAAGAGCTGGACACCTTGTCCCAATTGACGCACGAGACCGCTCACGCCAAGACAATGATACCTGCCGTCCTGGATCGGTTTGAGATTCATGGCCCGAATGGCACTCATCCATGCCTTGTCACGGTCCCGGCGCGATGCAGCCTGAGAGCTTCCAAGGAGGCTTCCAAGTTCAGGATGTTCCAGCTCGAGGTTGCGAGGGCACTGGCGATGCAGCTGCTTCTCGCCATCTCTTTCATTCATTCCCAAAGCTATGCCCATGGGGGTTCGTCTGCTGCCCCAATCGTGTGCTTGGTTACATTCTGCTTACACCAAAGTCCAGATCTTCATCTCGGGAACTTGCTCCTCCGAATGGATTCGTCTCTCGACAATCTGTCTGTGGAAGAGCTCTACGCCAAGTTAGGCGCCCCGGAGCGGGTATCTGTTGAACGCGTCGATGGCGCATCCACTTCATCGGGCCCAGGTGTTCCTGTGTACGCCGTCCCGCCCGTACGGCTCGGCATCGCCAGTGACAAGCTTCCCCTGGGCGAAGCGAGACTCCTCTTGAGCGATTTCGGCGTCGCGTTCCGCCCGGAAGACAAGGACCGCTTCGAGTCCTACACCTCCCTCATCTACCGACCCCCCGAGGCTTTCTTCCAGCCCAAGACGCCGCTGACCCTAGCATCCGATATTTGGAGTCTCGGTTGCGTTATCTTCGAGCTCTTTGCGCACCGTTCACTCATCGATGGCATAATCGCGCCACAAGACGATATCACGGCGCAGCAGGTCCACCTCCAAGGCCGTTTGCCTGATGAGTGGTGGGAAAGCTGGGAAGAGCGCCCTAAATGGTTCGACGACGCAGGCAACGCGCTAAGCCCGGGGGGAGACGTCTTTTCGTGGGAGAAGCGGTTAGCCGAATGGGTACAGGAGACGCGACAGGAATTTAACACTGGCGTCATTCCGCAGGCAGAGTGTCAGGCGCTTCTGGCGCTCTTGAAGCGCATGCTTGCGTGGAAGCCCGAGGACCGGCCGACCATTGCCCAGGTACTCGACTCGGACTGGGCGAGGAACTGGGGTTTGCCGGCCTATCAGGCGAGTCTGAATCAAGGATCGAAATGATACCGTCAAAGACTAGCAGCTTACATGGCGCTCTGTAGTGACTACAATGGATGAAGAGACAGAAAAAAGGTATCAATTATCAGTAATCAGGCTAGCCACCCCTGAACGCCGGACGATCCCTGTTCCAGTACACGCATCAGCATCTCTCGGCCCCGTCTACGCGAGCGAGTCGCCGTTGATGAGCCGCGCAATGAGGACGTAGGCGAACAAGAGCGCGCCCGCAATGAGGAACTTGTGCTCCGACATCCACCCCCTGCCTGCGTCGCGCTGCTGAACGACGGCATCCACGACATTGTGCCCGCTCGAGCCGCCGATCCCCAGCGACGTCTTGGCGCACGAGTTCTTGTCGGCGCCCGCCCGGCGACCCGTGGCCGTGTCAATGTTGTTGCTCGCCATCCACTCCCAGTTTGCCTTGTCGACCTCGGGCCACTCCTCGCGAAACAGTTTACCGCCGTCGCCGGCCTTGGACGACGACGTCTTTTCGAGGTGGGACCCTCCTGCCGTCGAGTTCCACCACCGCGATCGCTCCGCCAGCAGCTGGCGCTCTGCGTTGGATGCGTAGACACCGCCTGTTGTCGCCTCGTTGCTCGTCATGAATGACTGAAGGCCAATGAGGATCGTCGAGACCTCCCACGTCGGGTTGAACCCCTTGGGGTGGAAGTCGGAAATGGACATGCAGATGCGCTTCGAGGGCTCGAAGCGGCCGGATGGCGTCTTCATCACGACGGTCGGCCCTGTGAACGGGTATTTGTCTGTGAACACAAGGGTGCCCCAGTACTGGCCGTCGGCGTACGGTGTGTCCTTGGGGCCGCCGATAATGTAGTGCCATCTGTGAACGGGGTCAGTGTCGTCGCCTCTGGGGCTGGAGAAGGGTTGCTCACTCCAGGATGTTCTTCTCTGTGGGATGCGCCTGGATGGTGGGGGGCAGCTTGTCGGCAATGGTTTGGTACTCGCGGGCCAACTGGGACAGACGGTCAGTCATCTCGAACCGGCCCTCGCATTGTTCTTTATGTACATACCCGCTTCTGCGCAATCTTGAGGCTCATACTGGCGACCACTGGTGGGACGGCTGCCAAGGAAAGCAGGTAGAGTGGAATGCTGACAGATGTCGCGTGCGAAGGACAGCGAGCGCGGCGCAGACGGTTGGAAAATCAACGAACAAGGCAAGATCCGGAGGAAACTCGCGATAAGGATTGCGAAAACTCGGTATGCCACAAAGAAAGCAAAGGTGTCGCAGGAGAAAGCAAAGACAAGTCACAGGAAGGTCGGTGGTGGTGGTGTTGGGATTGTTGAACTGGGAACGTCAGAGGCACTGGGCCGCCCCAGGGCGGCAAGCGGTGGCATGATCGGTGACTGGGGGCCCGCTGTGGCTGGATCTGATAAAGTGTGGCGGTGCGTGGATGTCAAGCCACATGTTGGGCAATCAAGGTAGCTACCGCTGTTGGTGACATGGTGAGAACCTTGTCGCGTCACTGTGCTCGCTCCAGAACGGAAGAGACAGCTTCAGCAGCCATGAGCGCACCTCTCACAGGGGTACGGTCGCCGCCTTGAGCATTAGGTGATATTCCCGGCTAACAGGATAGGGTTCGGACCCCTTTGACAAGCTTCATGCTGATACTTCGATCCTGCGACACGAAGCTGAGGCGCAACCCGAGTTCAAGAATGCCCAGGATGCCGCCAAGGAGCAGCGGATAGCGCAGCTGGTACGTCGAGGCCATTCTGTGCCCTCTGGCAAGCTTCCACTAAGAACCTCGTGCAGATGGTCGATCAGTCCCTGCAGCCCATGACCATCAATGAGATCCGGATCCATGGCGCCTCGAACACGCGACGCGGTTTTCTCGACCCATTGTTCGGCCCACTGACGGCCGGCAAGGACACCTCCCCCGCGACGATTGGTGAGGTGATGCGCAGCTTGCAGATTGCCAACAGCAAGATTAGCAACCTCCAGATCTTCCAGCCGAATCCCGAGATCTTCCTCACGTCCTCGCAGCAGACCGACCCCTCGACCACGCCGACCGACGTCGACGTCGACGTCAAGGTGCGAGAACTGCCTCGCTTCAAGCTTCAGACGGGCACAGACGTGGGCAATGGCGAGGGCTCCGCCTACGGCTCGTTGCTCTGGCGCAACATTGCCGGCGGCGCGGAGATGCTGTCACTGAACGCCAAGACGGGGACACGGACACGGTCCGCGTACAGCGCGAACCTCAGCGCACCCATACTGAGCGACCCGGATCGGAGAGTGGCCGTTGAGGCGCTCTCCTCGGCCGCCGAGAAGCCTTGGGCGTCGCACGAGGAGGTGGTCAAGGGCGGCAGCATCAAGTACCAGTGGCTCAACGCCACGCGGGACTCGTTCTCCCTGGAATACGCGGGCGCGTGGAGACAGGTCACAGGGCTCGGCGCGGGCGCGAGTCCCACGGTCCGTGGCGACGCGGGAGACACCGTCAAGAGCGCCATCCGATCTACGTTCTACAGGGAGCGCCGGGACAACCCGCAGCTGCCCCAGAGTGGCTACGTGGTTCGCTCTACCTGGGAACTGGCTGGCATCGGGCCCCTGGGAGGTGATGTGGCCTTCTCCAAGAGCGACGTTGAGGTGGGAGGTGCTGTGCCCATACCGCTACCTGGTGTCGAGGGCAGGTCCGGAGCGTCCATCGGTGGTGGCCTGCGGATGGGCTTCTTGTACCCGCTGCCCCTGGGTTTCGGCAACGGAGGCATGTCGCAGCCCAGCCGCATCAACGACCGATTCCAGCTCGGCGGACCGACAGACGTGCGCGGCTTCAAGCTCGGTGGCCTGGGACCGCATGACCGACTCGATTCGGTCGGCGGAGACGTCTTTGCTGCGGCCAGCGTCAATGCTCTCCTTCCGCTGCCATACAAGGGCCCTGACTCGGGCCTGCGGTTCCAGCTCTTCGCCAACGGCGGTCGTCTCGTGACCCTGCAGCCCAGGAACGGAAGCCGCACGTCCGCAGGCGCAGGTATGAGTCCAGGTGCTGTCGGCCGGGGCATGTTGGATGCGGTAGCGGATCTGTTCAGCGGCGTGCCCAGCACAGCCGCCGGTGTTGGGCTCGTGTACGCGCACCCGGTTGCGCGGTTCGAGCTGAACTTTAGCTTGCCGCTGATTCTGCGGAGGGGCGAGTTGGCCACAAAGGGATTGCAAGTGGGCGTTGGGATCAACTTTTTGTAATAGATTTGTACAGTGTACGATATGTATTGTGGTCAGTCGTGAGCTGTCTCATTGTTCTGCTTCTTGTTGTCATCCGGACGTGCAGCACGTCTCTCGTCAAAGGTGGGCTTTGGTGCACATCCCATCATATCACTTACAGCCAGACTGGCTTGTATCTCCTTGCCAACAAACAAATACGGAACATCTCCTTAGTCTCGATGAATATCACCCACCGCATATTGATTGCGACGCCGCTCAGAAACTTGGAAGGCTGAAGTATAGGGTAAGCGTGCTAGGCGGCTGGGACCACTATCGTAATCGCACAAGCGGGGCAGACACATGTAAGGCTGAATGCAAGCTGACAGCTTGCGCGTCAAGTGCATCATCTCTCCGGACTGGCTAAACTCCGTGGGGGGGTGATCGCAGCAGCTGTTTGTGACTTTCTTGTTGTAGCTACGGATGGACATGCGCATTGCATACGGACACGAGATGCCGCCCGGCTTGGGCAAAACGCGTACACGTGTGAAACAATGCGGCGAGCCGGGTTACGCCAACGCTCCGGCGGTGCAATTTGCCGGAGGCTCTCCGCAGCCTCGTGGCGGAGTTTGACGTGGAGGGGTCAGGCAAGACGACAATCGCGGCATTTCACATGCGCGTTGTATAAAATGGCGGAGCGGATTCCAGAAGTGTTGGATCGTCCTGCGGACAAGAGAGCTGCAACCACCACGTGTACACAGAACATGCCTTCCAAGCTGCCAGATGCCCCGTCAGACCCGTCATGACTTTCATTCACTGAGCCAATTTTCTATGCAGAGCTCCATAACTAGAGTATTACGGCAGAACCCCATGAAAATTTAAGGTAGGGTCACGGTATTCCACTGGTGGGGCGACCCCTTGGCGGGGTGTCGGGCTGTTCGAGAAACCCGTCGACCCGAGTCCCGAATCTGTGCAGCGCCTCGTTCGGTCGATTTCGCTTATTTTCTAGCGGCACCTGTCCGATGGCTTCCCTGCAGGAAATCCTCTCAGATGGGCGATCGGCGGGCGTGATGCAATGACTGTCAATCACAGATGCGAAAAGTTTGTGCGTTTGCATGTCCGGCATGACCATGACGGTGACATTGCGGGAAGACAGAGGGACGGAGAGAACCGCACGCGATCTGTATTCCCAGAATGGTGGTCTCGCCCGCCGCTGATTGGACAGGCTGGGCTTTGGGTGAGACCCCAGCGGCCGACCGTGTCAGCTTACTATTATTCTTCAAGGCTTCAATCCGTCGAGACAATGAATGTCGAGCCGCAAGACGAAGCGACCTTCCTCTACATGAACCCTGTTGGTGATCTCCTAGACAGATGATGTATGGCGCACGGTACATGAGTGCATGATCAAAATACATGGACATCTGGCTCCAGCAGGCCGCATCGTCAGTGCCGGGAGCAGGTGTGGCACGTAGTCATCATGACTGCCAAATGCATCATGGTGGTGTTGGTCGCTCCATGAACCGAATCCGAGCCACCAATTGCGCCAGACCGTCATGGTGCGTGTGCAAGACCCCCGGGGCGCATCCATCCCGAGGCAGCGCGCCATTGAGGCTCAGCGGTGTTCTTCTGTGTCTAAGACCAACCCCCACCGCAACCGGGACCATGGGCGGTTTGAAGATGCACTCGCCTTTGGCCCAGTGCAAGAGCAAAAGCCCGCCGGCGGAGTATTATGCAGGGCAAAATACGCGCTGTGGGATGAGGCAGTTAATCAATAAAAGTAATTCATTCATGGGCAGCTTGAGGTACTGTAGCGGTGCCTCGGGTTGCTTGTAAAATGCGACAGGTCCGCAGGCCCGCGACGGGCGCTGCAATAGCATGCAGCCAGCCTCAGCGGCCAACGGTGCCTGTTCAGCGGCCCGGTCGCTCTTGCATAATTTGGTCGCCCCCGGTTTGGGCCCCAATTTTCTTCTTTAGTTATCTCGGCCCCCCCATCCAGATCCAGATCTTTTTGATTGTTCGCCTAGATCTCTCTGGACACCTTCCCTTTCCTTCAAGCAGTGCCTGTTGGCTTGGCCTCTTGGATCCTTCTTACTCTCCTTCTCGTACCTCTTCTTGTTCTTCTAACTATATCGTCTTCTGTACCACGCTTGTAATCCCAAAGCCAAGGAGACGACGCGCTTGCGAGAGCGTGACAATCACCCCACAATCCTCGCTACGACAAACGCCCCGTACTCACGCGGAAAAAAAAAAGGGGGCAAGCAGCACAATGACCACACCTTTTGGTGCGGGCGGCAACGTCAACGCTGCCGAGGCCACCGAGGGTGCTCCTCTCACAGCGCGCACCCAGGGCCAGCACGATGGGCGCGACGAGCCTCAGCCCTTCTCTGCCACCTCCAAGGTCGTAGGCAGCACCGACACCGACGACATCGAGCGAACGCCCAGGGACAACTCCCCTGCCGAGACGCTCGGCAAGGCGGACAGCAGCGAAAACAATGACGACGAGGACGCGGCGGAAATGAGGCGGCGCAGCTCTGTCGTCCAGGCCCTGGCCCGCAGCTACTCAAAGACGTCGGGTTTCGCTGGCGGCAACCCCTTCTTCGCCGGCGAGGACTCGCCTCTGAACCCAGCATCGCCCAACTTCAACGCCAAGCACTGGGCCAAGTCCATCGTCGAGCTCGTCCAGCAGGATGGCGCAAACTTCCGCTCCACCGGCGTCTGCTTCCAGCACTTGAACGTCCACGGTTTTGGCGAGGCCACCGATTACCAGGCGGATGTCGCCAACGTCTGGCTGGGCCTCGGCAGCTTGGCTCGCAAGATCACAGGCACCGGCAAGCAGCGCATCGACATTCTGCGCAACTTTGACGGTCTGGTCCGCAGCGGCGAGATGCTCGTTGTTCTGGGCCCTCCTGGTTCCGGTTGCTCCACCATGCTCAAGACCATTGCTGGTGAGATGAACGGTATCTACTTGGACGATGGATCCTACTTCAACTATCAGGGTAAGTCTCACAATCTAGCGATCCCTTCGGGCTGGCGAATCCTGTCTCACTCGAGGGGGCGATGTGGAACACGGTGTGACCCGAGACATCACGTTCCCCTGGAACACGTCCGGCTCCTGGCTTTCAGTGGCTGACATGATCATCTAGGCATGGACGCAAAGGAGATGCACACCCACCACCGAGGTGAGGCCATCTACACCGCCGAGGTGGATGTCCACTTCCCCCAGCTGTCCGTCGGCGACACCCTGACCTTTGCGGCCCGCGCTCGCCAGCCCCGTCAACTGCCCCAGGGACTGAACAGGAATGACTTTGCTGACCATCTCCGCGATGTCGTCATGGCCATGTTCGGCATTTCCCACACCAGGAACACAAAGGTCGGCAATGAGTTTGTTCGCGGTGTGTCTGGTGGTGAGCGCAAGCGTGTCACCATCTCCGAGGCGGCTCTCTCTGGCGCGCCCCTCCAGTGCTGGGATAACTCGACCCGCGGTCTTGACTCGGCCAACGCCATCGAATTCTGCAAGACCCTTCGTCTGCAGACAGAGCTCTTCCACAGCACCGCCATTGTCTCCATCTACCAGTCGCCCCAGTCCGCCTACGATCTCTTCGACAAGGCCGTCGTGCTGTACGAGGGTCGCCAGATCTTCTTTGGTCGCGCGGACGCCGCCAGGGCTTACTTTGAGAACCTTGGCTTCGAGTGCCCCCCGCGTCAGACCACGCCCGACTTCCTCACTTCCATGACTGCGCCCCACGAGCGTGTTGTCCGCCCTGGGTTCGAGGGCAAGGCCCCGCGCACGCCTGACGAGTTTGCCGCTGCCTGGAAGAACAGCGCCGAGTATGCTGCCCTGCAGGCCGAGATTGAGGAATACAAGCTTGCTCACCCCATTGGTGGTCCTGACGCCGAGGTGTTCCGTGCCCACAAGCAGGCGCAGCAGGCCAAGGGTCAACGTGCCAAGTCTCCTTACACGCTGTCATTCACCCAGCAGACGCAGCTGTGCCTGTGGCGCGGCTGGAAGCGTCTCACTGGTGACCCGTCTTTGAGTCTGGGTGCCCTCATTGGCAACACAATCACCGCCCTCATCATCGGCAGCGTCTTCTACAACCTGCAGGAGGTCTCCAGCAGCTTCTTTCAGCGTGGCGCCCTGATCTTCTTCGCCTGTCTTATGAACGCCTTTGCATCGGCCCTCGAGGTGAGTCGTGCGGATCATCCTGGACTGGGAAACCGCTGACAGTGATAGATTCTGACCCTGTACGCCCAACGACCCATTGTCGAGAAGCACGCCCGTTACGCCTTGTACCACCCGTCTGCTGAAGCCGTCGCCTCCATGCTCTGCGATCTGCCGTATAAGATGAGCAACACTATTGTCTTCAACATGGTTCTGTACTTTATGACAAATCTGCGACGCGAGCCGGGTGCCTTCTTCTTCTTCCTCCTCATCTCGCTCTTCACGGTCCTCACCATGTCCATGATCTTCCGCACCATTGCCTCGTCGTCGCGCACGCTCTTCCAGGCCCTCGTCCCGGCTGCGATCATCATCCTCGACCTCGTCATCTTCACCGGGTTTGTCATCCCCAAGAGGTACATGCTCGACTGGTGCCGGTGGCTCTACTACCTGGATCCTCTGGCGTACGCCTTCGAGTCCCTCATGGTCAACGAGTTCCACAACCGTCAGTTCCCTTGCGACCAGATCGTGCCTGCCATGGGCGCCTACGACGACCTCCCCTTCTCCAACAAAGTCTGCAGCTCAATTGGCGCCCGTCCTGGCGAGAACTTTGTCGATGGAGATGCCTACGCGGCCTCGCAGTTTGATTACTACTGGGGCAACCGTTGGCGCAACCTGGGCATCATGATCGCATTCATGATGTTCTTCCTCGTCACCTACATGATCGGTGCGGAACTTGTCTCGGAGAAGAAGTCCAAGGGTGAGGTCCTCGTGTACCGCCGCGGTCACAAGCCCGCCGCCGCGGCCCTCGCTGAGAAGAAGCTCGCGGATCCGGAGGCCGCCATGGCCAACATTGGTCCCGTCGTCACCGCCGAGCGCAGCCGTGGCCAGAACAAGGAAGCTGCCATGCTCCAGCAGCAGACCTCCGTCTTTCAGTGGCACGACGTCTGCTACGACGTCCAGATCAAGAAGGAGACGCGCCGTATTCTGGATCACGTCGATGGTTACGTCAAGCCCGGCACCCTGACTGCCCTCATGGGTGTGTCTGGTGCTGGCAAGACCACGCTCCTCGACTGTCTGGCTGACCGTACCAAGATGGGTGTCATCACTGGCGAGATGCTCGTCGACGGCTCTCCTCGTGATACCTCCTTCCAGCGCAAGACGGGCTACGTGCAGCAGCAGGATCTTCACCTGCAGACGACCACTGTCCGCGAGGCCCTCAACTTCTCCGCCATCCTCCGCCAGCCCGCCGACGTCCCCAGGGAGGAGAAGCTCGCCTACGTCGACGAGGTCATCAAGCTCCTTGACATGCAGGAGTACGCCGATGCCGTCGTCGGTGTGCCCGGTGAAGGTCTCAACGTGGAACAGCGCAAGCGACTGACCATTGGTGTCGAGCTTGCCGCCAAACCCCCGCTGCTGCTCTTCGTCGACGAGCCTACATCTGGTCTCGACTCGCAAACCTCCTGGGCTATCCTTGACCTGCTCGAGAAGTTGACAAAGGCCGGACAGGCCGTCCTCTGCACCATCCACCAGCCTTCCGCCATGCTCTTCCAGCGATTCGACCGCCTCCTCTTCCTTGCCAAGGGTGGCAAGACCGTCTACTTTGGTGACATTGGTGAGAACTCGAACATCATGATCGACTACTTCCAGCGCCACAGCGGTCTCACCTGCCCCGAGTCCGCCAACCCTGCCGAGTGGATGCTCGAGGTCATTGGCGCAGCCCCCGGGTCGCACAGTGATGTGGACTGGTTCAACACCTGGCGCGGCAGCCCCGAGTACCAGGCTCTCCAGGCGGAACTGGAGCGCATCAAGGCGGAGCGCGCGGGCACCTCGAACGTTCTCGAGGACGACTCTGGCAGCTACCGCGAGTTCGCCGCCCCCTTCTCGGTCCAGCTCAAGGAGAATCTCTTCCGCGTGTTCCAGCAGTACTGGCGCACACCCGTCTACATCTACTCCAAGACGGCGCTCTGCACCCTGGTTGCCCTCTTTATCGGTTTCATCTTCTTCGACGCGCCCAACTCCATCATGGGTCTCCAGAACCAGATGTTTGCCATCTTCAACATTATGACAATCTTTGGTCAGATTGTGCAGCAGTCCATGCCGCAGTTTGTCATCCAGCGTGATCTCTACGAGGCGCGTGAGCGGCCCTCCAAGGTCTACTCCTGGAAGGTGTTCATGCTCTCCCAGATCATCGTCGAGCTGCCTTGGAATGCCCTGATGGCCGTCCTCATGTACTTTTGCTGGTACTACCCTGTCGGTCTCTACAACAACGCCATCCCCACCGACGCTGTCGCGGAGCGTGGCGCCCTGACCTTCCTCTTCCTGCTCATGTTCATGCTCTTCACCGGTACCTTTTCGACCTTTATCATTGCCGGCTTTGAGACGGCCGAGGGTGGCGCGCAGATTGCCAACGTCATGTTCATGATGTGCCTGGTCTTCTGTGGTGTCCTCGCCTCGCCCGACGACATGCCTCGCTTCTGGATCTTCATGTACCGCATCTCCCCGTTCACATACCTCATCTCCGGCATGCTCTCCACGGCCGTGGCCAACACGGACGTTGTGTGCGCCGACAATGAGTTCCTTCCCATCCTCGCGCCCAACGGCTCCTCGTGCCAGGAGTACCTGGGCCCCTGGATCAGCGCCGCTGGTGGCTATCTGCGCGACCCCGACGCCCAGTCCGACTGCCAGCTCTGCCCCCTCAGCTCCACGAACCAGTTCCTGTCGGGTGTCAACGCCAACTACAGCGACCGATGGAGGAACTTTGGCCTCCTGTGGGTGTACGTCTTTGCCAACGTTGGCTTTGCGCTCTTCGTCTACTGGTGGGTGCGCATGCCCAAGAAGGCCAAGACCGCCAAGGAGGACAAGAAGGCGGCCACTGTCCAGTCTCACGTCTCGGATGAGAAGACTGTGGAGAGGCAGGCGTCATCCACAGCCGACCAGTCTGTCAAGGAGGTGAAATGAGCAACAATCCTTTTTTTCTTCCCTACCCCAAACGGCATAGTACATTATCATACACCACTGCAGATACACAACATCTCACGACATGTTTCCTATAGAACTTTCCCTCCTCTTTTTTATATAGACTTATCGCTCTGGAGTTTGATGCCCCCTTGGTTTGGGAAATCACGGCTTACTCGGTGAAGCCTCCTCATGTCTCACGTTTCTGCCACCCCGTCTCTCTCCTGTACGAATAGTAGAGTGGGAGTTGATTCTGGGCGCAACTGTCCATAGAGAATAATAAAGGTTAACAAAAAGTCACATTAATATTCACCATGAATTTCAGAGTGCCATGTGAGAACCAGATAAGCGGGTTTACTGCGACAACAGCCACTTGTCGCCAAGATCCCACAATCCAACCCAGTCAGGTACGGTGACATTGGATCTGTCTACCGGATGCACGGGAACGCGGACAGGCAGGCGGCCGCCGCATGTATGCATCCCGTTCCTTGATTCTATTGCCCATCTACACCCACATGGCAAATTGCGAAAAATGGCATCCATGCAGGCAGGCAGGAATCAAGGAAATCGACCCTCCTCGATCGCGCTGCCTTGTCGCGCGGGGTAAGTAAGATTACAACGGACACTAACGCCCGATTCGCGAGAGGATGGAGGATAGAACGCGCGGGGTTTTACGCGTGGGAGCGCGATGTGGTGTGGTGGTCGGCCGTGTAGGCACTCGATGATGGTAAAAGCAGCTTGCATTGAGCCGGGATTTGAAGGATTCCCGTGCATTCGTGTCGACACGTGTGAGAAGCCTGGGGTGCTTCGTGGAGGGCGGCGTTGTAACATCAAAGCACCTAGTTCAAGGAGTTGTCCATGTCCATTGAGTTGCAGTGTGTGGTCATACGTGATCTTGATGGAATGGACGCGTCTGGTCCAAATTCAGCAGCTAAAAGCGTGGCATCGTCGTCTCATCAACAGCGATATATCGCGTGGTAGGGGCACGTCGTCGACGAATTGGAGCATGTGCAAGTGATTAGTACGAAGTAGGTAGATTAGCCGGGATGAATTGGCAGATAAAGTTTCTCAAGCTCACCCGCGCGGACGGGGAATGGCCGCAAAGATGCCCAGGCCATGGCATTGACAATGCCACCAGTTTCCGTGGTCAGAGAGAGTGATGCCATCACGTGACAGAGCCATTGGGCCCTACTGTACGATCGGCTGATGGCTGACCGGCTCGACCCAGGAAAGTGGTTGCCACGGTTCGATTAGCACCAGGGCGGGCCGACAGGGATTCATTCACTCTGTGCCTGGCGCTTGTACAAAAGGATCATAGACGCCCCGAGGCTAGTGCGCTCCACGGACGAACGCGTGCGACGCGTTTTTGACCAAAACAAGAGGGCCGTCATCTGTCGACGCCTCAAACATGCTCCTCTGGCAAGAGACAGTGCAAAAGTAATGAGTGGCGACGACGTTGATGGTCATGTTTGAGACAGCTTGCAAGACGGCTGCACGAGCAGCAACATTGGAATGGCCCAACTGCTTGGCGTCACAATCGCGATTCCCGACTGCCGGCTCAGGGGCCACCAACAAAACACTCAACAGAGTTTAGTGCCAGGCACACGACAGCGATTGGCTCGCGGAGCCACGCCATCGAGCCGGTCAGGCGGGGCAGCTGTTCAAGGGGTGCCCCTAGCAGGTGTCATTTTGGCCTGGTTGAGAGCATGGCGACGAACTGGTTTTCGGTCTGCTGCTGTGACTACGTAGTTATCTCGTCAAAGGAGGAAGGTGCTCGGGAAAAAACGATAGTGTTCCGTGGAAAATGCAGCGTGGCGACGCAGTACGCAAGGACACCCGGATCTGCACGAGTGGACTGTTTGCTCCAGTCGGCAGGCTCCTCATCCCGCCTTGGATCGTTCATTCACGTCATGTTGTCAGGGGTTCAGCTCAAACACACCTGTCTCCCTGCGCGAAAGCCCCCCGCCAAAATACCGCTCTGCGCTTTGGCACCGTAATATTGCGAGGACCTGTAAGAGACGCGAAATGGTGTCTTGGAATCCCGTCTTGCCGCACTCAGAGGCGGCAAACAGCCACATCCTCCCGCGAGAAAAATGTGGCAGCCACAATAGAGGGGCTGGCGTCTTTGCCCTGCCTTCCAAACTGTCATGGAAGGCTGTTGCACGGCAGCAGGATCAAGGTGCTTACTGGGCTGCCGCAAGGGGAGTGCTTCAGGCACCCTACCCAATCAACACACGCACTGCGGCGGCGGCTGCATGACCAGTGACTGTTTCACGGTATATGTAGGTCGCATTCAAGACCCCTGATCGTCACATCAACCACCCATAGTCGCTTCAAGAAGGCGACTGGCGTTAATATTCATCTGGGTTCACATGCGGGCAGCCGTCAGGACTGGTGCTGTGTTTGCACCACGATACAGCATGTGCCCTTTGGCCCCTGGCAACGGGACAACCCGCAACGACTCGGAACGCTTTGTCCAACAAACCCATTGATCAGGAAAATGGTCCCTCGAGGTTGCGCCATACAAACCCAGTGAATGAAGTGAAGTCAATGGAGCACCTATTTTACCCTGCTTGCATGTCCCCGCATTGGACTGCGAGTCGGGGTCAAAAGACGAAGCCCGTCTTATCATAGCCACTCTGATTTGTCCAATGTCGCGGACATGTTGTTTGATGCCAAGACAAACACAGCTGGAGTGTCCTCATTTAAGCCTGACTTGCATCGACATCAGAGCCCACAAAAGCGAACGACGCGGAGCCAGCGTTGTTTGTGGACGACATTGCTTTTCACTAACAGACCTTGGCTCATTTCTTTGAGCTGGGGCGGCCACTCCCCAGCCGCAAGCTGCCATTGCTAGACGGACAAGAGGACGGAGCATCTCCAAAGTGAGCTGAGAGAGCAGGCAGGCTCCTGGCTCCTGGCCGCCATGTCCTTTTTGCAAGCTGGAGAGGTCCCTCAGCAGATCGAGTGGGCGACATGGTCACCTCGTAGCAAAGAAAAAGGTGAGTGTGTGCTGTATCCGTAATTGCAGGCGGGCTGGCATGTCGCGCTAGGCTAGCGCGCCCCTGGCAGCCAACCTATGGTTCAACGGCTGTGGTCCCCCAACGCCGCACCATGTGCCATGGCCCCGCGCGTTTTTGGCCTGTCCTGCGTGTGTGGGAGCGATTTTAGTGTGTGGGATCGAGGCACGCCAGGGGTCAAGCCTGCTGGCTGGGCCGTCGCGCCATTCCTGTTGTTGCACTGGATGTCGTTGACGACCATCCTGTACCTGAGGCTGGCCTCACGCCCTCACCTGGCCGGGTCCAGTTTGTCACCCAATTTCTTTGCGGCCCCCCCCCCCTCCCCCCCCCTGGCAATAGTGGCCCAGGTGCCTGAATAATTAGCGAAGAATTAATCAACCAAATCGCCGCCTGCAGTTTCCATCGGGCAGGCAGGTCTCGTCTTGTCCAGTCATTGCGCGGATCGATCCCGTTCGCTCCTGCCTAGCAGTAATAGCCCTTCTCCTTCCCGAACCCTCACGGATTGCTTCACCTTCTCACATCCACGCCGTGGATTCGCGCACCTTCGCTCCAAAGTCAACGACAACGCTTTCGACCTTGCCTGACGGCAGAGCCCTCGGCACCCCAGGATTCCAACAGCCGCCGATCACCGCCGCCGTCCCCACGCTGGCGCAGCGAGATTAAGGCTTGGTCTGAGACAGGTCGACGGAAAAAAAAAAGGACCACGGCAATCTCGTGAGACAGCAATCTGGTCACGCCTCAACCTTCCCCTCGCTTCCTCCGATCTGTGTACTACAGTACCTGCCCGAGCCCCTTGAACGAACCGCTCGCTATCCTGCCGTTACATCTTCACCAACTACTCGCCCATCGAGGAGGGATCATCGACCTGCCTGCCCTCGAAGCTGTGTGCAACCACATACAAGCACCTCCTGGAAAGCGAAGCCGACGCTACGACGCCTCTCGACCTGCGCATCCCTGGCAGGCAATCCCACGCCTCATGCTCCACCATTGAGGAGACGACACCAGTGCATCATTGGCGATACAGTGGTAAGTCCACCTTCGAAAATAGGATTCGGCATTCGCTTACAGCGCTTCGCCACCAAGATAACCGACAGCTAATCCCATGGAAGAGAATTGACGCCGACTCGACATCCTCGCCACGACTACAGCGACGTTCTCCAGCCAATATCCAACATGAATCGCCTCAGGGGTCGGAAGAAGGGCAAGGAGGAGCCCGTGCCACGGGCCTCCATCGAATCCGAGTCCACGGGCCCTTTCAAGATGTTCGGCCGCTCCAAGAAACCAGCCGAGGAGAATATTATGCAGCTCGATCTGTCCACGGCACTCCCACCGACCGACGACTTCCGCACCAGTCTGCTCATGACCGGCCTCTCAGCCCGATTCTCCATGCTGCGTGAGCAAGACGACCCATCCAGCATGCTCGGAAAGGCCAGCGACGATAGTGTGCTCCAGCCCAAGAGACAGTCAAGACTGGACTTTGGCCTGAGCTCCGGTCTGCATGACATTGCCGAAGATAGCTCTTTCCGCAGTCCGTCGTTCTCTCGTATGGACCCATACCGGTCAGATGACGCCTCCTCCATATCGGGAAGTATCATGAACCGTGCAAAGCCCACCGAGGGGAACAACTTGTTCGGCGGGCGGCAAAAGATTTACAAAATCTCGGCAACAGGCGGCAACGGGCGAACTCTCTATGATGACGATGTAGCGCAGTCGTCCTTCCAACGCTGGAGGCAGTCGGAGAAGGAGAGGCATTCTGCGGAGAATGAGCGCGCCGAAGATGCACAAGACTCAGGGTCCCTGAGACCAGATTCACCTCAAGACTTCAGTCGGCGCAGGGAGACGAGCTCGACAACGTCGTCCATCCCGTCAGCGGCTCGGAATTCGACAGCTGCTACATCAGTCACCTCTCAGCCCCCGTCTTCCGCCAAAGACTGGCAACCTCCCTCCACAACTACAGCGGCCCTTCCCGAACGAAGCGTCACCCGCACGCGGCGACTTTACGAGCAGAGCCTGGCGGAGGGGATGCAGGATCACCAGACTTCGGCACTCTCGCGTATCGATACGCTGTCAAAGGGGCGATTCAGCCCGCGCGCCCCCGACCTTGGTAGCAACGCCTCGTCACCGGGCTTGGCGGCCTTTGATCGCAACAGCGACCGACGGCCCATGCTCTCCAAAGCCAGTGCTCCCAACCTTCGATCCTTCAGTCCGCCTAGCATGGTCTCTCACCCATCGCCTGCCGAGAGTACTTCACGTTTCCCAATCATTGACGCAAAGACCTCTGCTGCTTCGCCACCTCTGAGTCCCCCAATGAGTGAGACAGAGGATATCCCTGGCCTACCCATGGGCGCAAATGACCGCGGAAAGGCCACCGCCTTGGGCTGCTTCAATAGACCAGCTGGCCAATACGATGAAAACCGTTACGCCCAACGACAACGCCAGCTTCAACAGGGCCGTGAGACGCCCACATCCCGGCATAGAACCGAATCCAATGGCTCGCAGCCCACCAGTCGCTCTCGCTCGTCCTCGTCTGTCAACCGCAGCCATGTTGAAAGGAGCGACCTGCCCGCCAAGACAGAGCCCACAGTGCAAAAGGAGATTAAATCACCCACGTTCGTTGCTGCCGATGATGACGAGGTTGAGGCGGCACCGCTGACTCGCCTCACTCCTGGCTATCAACGACCTCCCCCCAAGGTCACAGTGGAACGCCCGGCCGACCAGGATCACCCGGCTTTCCGCCAGTCCGCGCTTCCTACCCCTCTGACGATATCAAGAAAGGCCTCGACGGACGCTATCAACAAGCCGAACGATTCCCCCGAGGACTCTCCGACCCTTGGGCCTGGTCCAGCAGGGCTCAGCGGCATGGTCCGACAACACCTGCGGAACGTCAGCACCGCCTCGTCCGTCTATGACAATTGTCCCCAGGATGATGAAGAAGCAGCTGCGCAGGCTCAGGACAACCGAAATTTCCACAGCGCCATTGATCTGGCCGTCGATTCGAACCCTTGGGAGTCTGACAGGAAGCAGTGGGGGCAGACGAAACCGACAGCAGAGGCCCAGAAGCCACAGCCTGCTGCCGCGCAGGAGATGGCGGATGAGCAGCTCACGCGAGGCCGAAACACTGAGGCTGTTGATATTCACGGTCGCGAGACGGATGAGTTCGCCCGCAACCTTGCGGATGGGGCCAAGCGGGTCCGGGAGCGACTGACAACGTACGTGGAGGCTGACCACAGTCGATCTACTTCTCCTGCGGCACCTCCCCTGGACAACTCGGATCTCCCCCCGCCCCGAACTGGAGCGTTCAGTGCTTTGCGCTCCAAGTCGAGTCGAGGATCGGTCCGGGAAGGGAATGGAGAGCGCGAGCGAAGTCGCTCGGCGGCTCGCAAGGTCCTAGGTTTAGGGACTTCCAGCCCACGGGAGCCGATGCCGGCCAGGCCATCGGTGGACGACGGCGGGCGTCGGGAGGAGCCCGAAGGGTCTTCGGGCGACAAGTCGCCCACCGAGAAGGACGAGGGCGCTCACGCAGGCCTCAAGGCCTTTAGGCAGGCCCGCCGCGAGCTGCAGAGGATGAAGGAGCTCGAGGCCAAGCAGCGACGCCAGGCTGCGCCGACGCATGCGCCGCCTCCGCCCCCACCTCCGGTGATGCGATCTTCTCTCCCGTCGCAGGATCGAGGACCCCCTCCCGTGACGTACAACCGGACTCCTAGCGGCGAGCGCTCGCGATCCGGTTCAGTTGTTCCCTCGGAGCGTGATCGAAGCGGCTCAGAAGCGAGCAACAATGGAGTCCCTAACTACCGCCCGCGACTGCGAACGGCCTCGTCAGCTTATGAGGAGTCTCGCGCCTCGAGCGGTAGCAGGAGCCCACAGATCATGTCACCTTATTCCAACTTTGACAATGCGCAGATGCCCATGACAAAGTCCACGCCGAACCTGGCACTGGGTGGGCCAGGAGTGCCACCGCCTCTCCCTCCAATCAATCCGCGTCGCAAGGGCATGGGTAGTCCGCATCCCCACGAGGAGCACCCTTATCCGAGCGGCGCGAGAACGCCCATGAGCCCCTCCGGTCAAGGGAGGTCGTCATCGCGCACGAGGATGATGTCCGACGACGAGATGGGGCCAGGACAGTACAGGAATCGACTACGCAAGGTCCCGAGTGAGGCGAACGGCGTGGGCTCTCACACGTACAGAAACCGCACGGGTCCGTCCTACGAGCATGGGCACAGGATGCCGACGCAGCCACCGACATCGAGCGGCAATGGCCAGGGCGGCATGTTCTGAGTCTTCTTCACAGTCACATATTGATCACACTGCATTTTCCATCATCGGGCATACGAGCAATGACCAAGATACCTTTACCACTTTTCTCTTCTTTTCCCACCAAAGCTTACTCGATAATCCGACCAACCGTCAAACACGAATCATTTCATTTCCTTTTTTTTCACAGAGAAAAAAAGTACAATCGCAACACGATTGTCCATTTTTGGATGTCAGCGTCCGCAGAGCCGCCAGGGGGGTTCATCTCTGCGTTCACGCGTCTGCTTCTCGCGGCTCTTGGAAAGAGCAGGCTATTGCCTGGTGCTGTGGCACACTGGGCGTGGCATTGATCTACTCGACGGAGAAGAATGTCAGGCTGGGCCTCGACTTGTGAGACATGTGGATAGCAAGGCGCGCAATGGGGGCGCCCGTCAACAATGTAGAAGGTTCCTAAGGCGTTTCAGGGAGGGTCCACGGATAGGGGTACCATTCTGTATACAAGCACTTGTAATTGAGCAGCTCAGGAAAATTGTTGTGTTTACCATGCATCCAAGCCCTTCAGTGAAGCGCGGAGATGGAGCGTCCGTGCTGGTTGGTGTCTCTGCCTGCAGGGTCTCTCCGCAGTCATGAGCGTCAACTCCCCCTCACGTCCGCCCTGTCTGTGGCCTCATGACAACCGCAGCACGTCCATATAAGCTCAGCTTTTTCGACTCAGCATGGCGTTTATCAGAAACTACCAACCGGGCGACTTTGATGCGGCAGCCCACATTGTAAGCATGATGCGCACATTCGCTCCACCGTCGCATCCGAGCCACACTCACACCGAGCACAGTGTCGAGCGACGCTCGCGCCGTCGCTCCAGCCGTCCAAGGATGCCTACAGATTAGCTCCCTACATCTGGACGCATCAGTACACGCATCTGTCACCGACGACGTGCTTCGTGCTGGACGACGGAACCGGCCGTGCCGTGGGCTACTGCATCGGCTGCCCGGACGTCGGGGCCTTTATCGAGGCCTACCCACGGTACGTGCGGGAGGTGCTCGCGGCGGCGGGGGGCGAGGTCGGTCCCGCGCCGGCGGCTGCGGGCGCCCCGTTGGAGCCGTTCACGATGGACGACGGGCAGATCAACGAGATCTGCCTGCGGCAGCTGGCGTACAACCCGCACTTTCTGCTGCGGCGGGAGAACGCGGACCTGATCGACGACGAGGGGTACCGGGGCACGATGCACATTGACGTGCTGGAGGACTGGCAGGGTCAGGGGTGGGGGCGGAGGCTGCTGGACGCGTTTGTGGCGAGCGTGAGGGCGGAGAAGAGGGACGAGAGTAAGGGTGTGTTTATCGGCATCGCGCCGGAGAATGGGAAAGTGGTGGCTTTTTATGAGAAGATGGGATTCCGCAAGGTCGGTGGGCCGGGGCTGCGGATGGTGCGAGATGTCTAGTGGTGAGACCAGGTTAGTTGAAGTCCACGCCATGATTGTCTGTACGGGATGTGATCATTCGCAGGATTGATGAAGAAGGTGTACACAGATCAGGCACGGCGGGTAGTACAATAAGTTGTCATGTTCAAAGATCAATAAGATGTACATGAACATAAGTGTCAACTCGCTGACCAAATTCGCTTCCACAAGGAACGCTGGGTATCCGAAATCAAAGACTCATGCGCTGCGGCGTTATACAAAAACTCCAGTCCAAGACTCCAAGCGCGTCCCAACTTTCATACATCCTCGTCATCCATTACGTGTTGTCTTATGCCGGCCCAAGCAGGCGCTCGAGGGATCTTCGTCTGCTGGCTGAGGTGGCGTGGCGTGGTGCGGTGTGAAACAGTGACGAACAGTCACTGAGCGCAGTGGTAGGTTTGTGTATTGGTCCCTCGTCAGGGGCGACGATCCTGGCCTGGACGAGTCCAAGTGCATTCCATGCCGGGACGCAGCGTTGCCGTTTGAGGATCACGTGGCGAGTTGTTGCCACCGTGATGCTGGCCGGCCGGAGGAGGCCTCATAGACGAATGCTCATCTAGCTCGAAGGGCACACGTCGCACTGGCTGTGGCCGCAGCTGGTGCAGGTGGTGCTGATGACGATCATGGTACCGCACTTGCAGCAGTACTCAGCGCGGGCGTGCATGGTGACGGAGAGTGGTAGTTGTTCGTGGTATGTGGTGCTTGAGTTTGAGCTGTTGAGCCTAAGACGGATGGCTAGATGATGGCGTTGTGTGGGAAACTTCGAGAGTGAGGTTGTCGGATAAGAATTGGCTGAAGTACATCTGGGAATCATGGACTTCTTATACTCCTGCCCATCCCCTAGTCTCGCAGGTCATCCGAGATCCGCGTCCCCAGGAGACACAGCCCACGGGCAAATGTCCTCCCGTCCATCCATCCAGAACGAGATTGCTGGTGCCTACGCCTGCGGGGGAGGCGCAACATGGAGATCGCAGCATGGCGGCGGTGCTTACACGTGAAGATCCATGGGCTCGACGGGCGACTCCATAGATAACGCGGGTAGGCTAAGGAAAAGGGACGAATAGGTTCGCAAGTGGTAATATGTTGGGGTCATCGCGCGTGGGCGCAGGACCCTTGGACACACATGGCATGACGCATTTCCGTCTGTCAGGCCGCTTTCGAGGTGGGGGACGGCGAGCGGCTGTCGACGGTTGTTGTTTTCGAGGCCCAGCCATTGGTCGGCTGCTGGGTGAAGCTACGTAAAGAGGAGCATCTGGGGAAGAGGGATTGTTAGCTGCGAGTTTAGCCCCAGCGTGGTCGGGCCGGGCAAGACGCGGTCCAGCCCTGTTCGTCAGTGCCAGCTTGGGAGAAGGGGGGCAGAGCGGCTGCCAGTACTGTAATTACAGCAATTCTTACAGACAGCAGTCCCAGGACTGGTTGACCATGGACCCGCCTCGACTCGGGCCCCTTGGTCGAGGCTCGAGGCTCGACGCCAGCCCTGATCCTCCTCTCAGGCGGGATGCGGCAAGGCTCACGGCAGCCATCCCGAAGAGCGAACAAGGGGCGGGCCAAGCGAGCCTCGTCACAGGGCGAAGGGCATCGCTGATCTTTGGCTACTTTGGACAGGAGGCGAAAACGCGATGAAATGTCTGACGCAGCCTGCCAACAGATGGACATGCTAATTCGTACGTGGTCTGAGGTAAATGCATCTGTACACGAGAGCAGTCCGTGTCGTGTTCAGCGCAGAAAGAAAAGAAATGAGCGCATTCCTCGAGCTTCTGCGGCCCAGGCCAAGCTCACCTTGCCTCCCCCTGGCGATTGCAAAGCCACTGGACGGCCGCGACTGCGCCAAGAGAGCCAGTCAGGCAGCCAGCCCTCCCTCTGGACTGATGTCAGTGCAAGGCTGCGGGGGAAGGGGCCGCCTGTCACAGATCCGCACTTGCAGATTGAGACTCTGCCAGTGCAAGTGCAAGGCAAGCGCGACCAAAAGGCACCACGATGAATTAATAAGGTTGCGCGCTACCGCGTTGGAGCAGAGCGCCTTGTTAGGCTAGCAGACGTGTGCTGATGCAATGACTCCGCTTGGGTCATCTCGCCACGAACATTGATAGACTGGCAGACAGGCGGGCGGGCCGCTGATCGTGGCAACCCTTTCTTTGTCGTGTTCACGGACGGCGAAGCGCATCTCTTTCCCAACAAGACCATATGGGGTCGTCCTCCGATGCAGCATGCCCTGCAGCAAGGGACGAGCAAGCCGGTAGACAAATGTACTGCAAGGTGAAGGGCGGTGAGGGACTTGCTGGTTGGCTCACCAGCATCATGGGGAATGCATCCAGTCCAACACCGGCCACCACCAGGCTGCCGCCCGCAATCAACAAATCTTCGATCTTGCTCCGCAGGCGCACTCGCTGGGCGGGCGGGCGGCGGGGTGGTTCGTTGGCTGCCTTGAATCCTTGATTGCCTGATTGAAGGCTGGCTGGCTTACACGCCCGCATCCAGTCTCGCAAGAGGGTGTTGGGATGCGGGGAAAAAGACGAGACTTGCAGCGGCCGCAAGGCTGCAGAGCGCACCTCGTCCGCCAAGGGAGGAGTCGTGGGTGCACAATGGAATGCATCCTCTTCATCAATAAGGTTTGCTCGATATCTCTGGTTCGAGTCAGCCAGCTTGTTTGGCATGGAGGAGCTGCAGGGTGGCATGCACGCATCCGTCCTCCACCCCATCTGAAGCAAACGATCCTTCTGCAGTCGCTGGCGAGGGCCACTCCTCCAATCCCCCCTCCCTGGGCATCGTCGCAAATAAGCAGCAGCAGCAAAGAGTGCTGATCACTGCGGAGTATTCCGTACAATACGTGCAGTAAAGCCGAAACACGCCAGCAGTGGCGTCACGGTGGGCTTGGACCAGCAAGGGAAATGCACGGGCACCCGCGCGCTGACCAATGAGACATGGAGCGCACGCTGGAAAAGGGATGCGCCGTCGCCACCCACGTCGATTCGGCAAGGCGTGCTGCTAATTACCGTGCCGTACGTAACGTGTCTGATCTGAGTGACTGACTCGGTGGGCTGCCAGTCGCCGACTGGCCATCTCTCTGGCTGGCTGGGAGGCTGGCTGGGCTGGCTGAGGCTGAAGAAGCAACAACAACGCGGCAGAGATGAAGGGTGTCGGCCTCTGCGCTCGCTGCATTGGCACGCGGGGGCGCACACATGCGATGGATGATTCCAATCAGGTTCTGTCCATCTTTCCAAGAAGCCTGGACTAATTACCGTCGCCCCTGAGCGAGCAGCGCCTGAACATCGGCACTGGAAGTGTGTGCACCCGCCGACGTGGACCGATTACGTCTTGGATCAGACAAGAACAAGGGGCGGCGGCGGCAGTGACTGAGCGCGTTTCGGCAGAATATGGTTTGCCTCCTCTCTCATGTTCCACCGCCATCGCGGAACCGAATGCTCATTTACGGCAATGAGAGACGCTTTCGGAGGGATCCGATCCATTCCATCAAGTCCCTTGATTTGGACGTGAGAGGACCATGTCCCCGATTCTCACCACTCAGTGTGGATGGAGAAGCGGGTCGGCAGATATTAGAAATTATAAGGGGGCAAAGAACAGGGACGGCCCTCACTGTGTCAACGCCCCTAATCTGCGCCTCGGCTTGCGACTGGTATGGGCATGCAATGGCCCAGCGGCGCTGTGGGCAGCCGTCCTCCCATTGTCCATGCGATTTGGCAAGAGCGCGAGGTGCAAAGAAGGCAACCGAGCGCACTTCACTTCACTCGCGCGCACCTCAATGAGCAAGAGAGCACTTGCTTTGTACGTGCGGCAGCGCTAGCGCCTGCACTAGCTGCAGCTCCGGCAGGGATCTGGTGGCTGCTTGCTCCACTGACGTCTAGCATCTCCACTTCGGAAGGCCTGTCTGGGACCCCCAGCCAATGGGAACGCCGGGAAACGAGCAGAAAAAAAAAAGCACCAGATGCTCTCGTGCTTGCTGCCGATTCCTGCAGCGGGTCGCTCGAGCTCTTGCCTGATATCCCTGGCCCCCAAAAAAAAAAAAAAAAAGAATCCAGCGTCTTGCCTGGCCAGCGCCCCTTCCGGGACCCCTACAGCACAGCACAGCATCAGCGAGGCCCCTTGGTTGACGCCAGACCGCCCTCTTGCGAATCCCCAGTTGGCCCCCCGACTGCGCCCGAGACATCACCATCCGTCCGTCCATCCCATTCCCCTTCATCACACACATTGGCCATTCTTGTTGCCGCCAGCCTCGTCCCACGACATTCATCCCGTGATATCGCCGTTGCCATACAAGCAGTACCGTGCATCCCATCTTGCGCGCGCCTGGGCAACATCTAGTCGCACGCCGCCACGCGATCCGAGAGTGGCCAGCCAGCCTTACATCAACAACACCAACACACTGTCGCCCTCCCTATATAGATCGCCTCGCACCCCCCCGACACTTCTATTCGCGATGCCGTACAACACCCGTCGCAAGTCCCTGTCGCTGCCCAGCCTAGGGATACACATTCCCACCAGCAACGCAGCGCGCGCCTCCATGTCATCCTCCTCCACGAAGCCCAATCCTCGCGCCTCCATGTCGACGTCGACCTCCTCCTCCTCCTCACCCTCGTCGCGCCCCTCCACATCACAGCCAGAGGCCCCCGGGTCGCCCCCGAACAAGCGTCTCAAGCGATCCCACGATGACGATGCGGTCGCCGTGAGGGATCCCATGCCTCCCGCCTCGCCCACGCTTGCGACCAGCGTCGAGGCCACCGAACCCGAGCCCGTGGTGCCGAGAAAGGTCGACTTGCAGGGCATCAACGACGACATTGTCGAGGCCGTCATCACACAGCTCCAGAATACCAACAACCAGCCTCACCTCATCAAGGATCTCGCGCTCATGCTCGCCCTGACGCTTCGATCCGTCCAAAAGTGAGCCGTTTCCCCCCCATGGCTTGGGCTGTCTCCTCCCTGCAGCCCGTGCCGCCACGAGTCATTGCGCTAACCACTTTACAGTTCCGCCAACCCATGCGCCATCATTTCATCACGATTGGCTTCATACATGAAGCGCCCGTGTTGGACGCCTCTCGCGCCTTGTCCCCTCGCCAAGGAGCTTGAGACTGTGCACCCTCGCCGCACCTACTACTTCCTCACCACTCTCCCTCGCCAGCCGCTGCCCGAGTCAGGCGTCATCCCGCCCGCCGTCACTCTGGCTAGTGCTGTGGCCGACCTCACGCCGTCCGTGTCGTTGACAGACGACTCCGGCTCTGATTCGTACGAAGATCGCCGTCGCCAATTGAGTCCCTCCCCTGAACTGGACTTGCCGTACTGCGACTTTGATCTCTTCGACGACATGCCCGGCACTCCCTTGGGCTCCCTCCCCAAGCCCACCTTTCCCCCTCGCGATCTCAAGTCCTTGCCGCACGACCTGCCTCCGCTGGAGAAGGACGAGCGCGAGTTCACCCAGACCGCAGACACCTTGCTCAAGCGCAAGTTCAACGAGCCTCCCTCGACGTCGCACGAGCTGGCCACTGCCGAGTACGGGTATCGCGACGAACTCTGGTTCGGCGACAGCCACACCACAGCCTTCCTCACCAGCCCCGCCTCGCGGCCCCATGCTGGCTCAAGTAGTCGCAAGGATGACGAGGCCGACAACTGGCTGCGGATGCACAAGCTATTCGAGCTTGATCAACGCGCGGGCGCCGAGAGCATCGAGATTGATGAGCTCGACGGCCTCTTGGAGGGGTGCTAATGATTTACTGCTTGCTTGATTTTCTTGTTCTCTCTGTACGGCTCAGAAAAAACCTGTTTGGCGCTCAAGGAGTTTGGGAGAGGACAGGTACTGGACTGGACTGTACGACTGCCTCTGGAGGCGCAATGATTGGGAGCGGCTGATTTTTTTTTTATCTGCTTGAGCAGAATCTTGTACATGTAGATTGACACTTCTCTGCACGGCATTATAGACGTTCCGCAGGGGTCAGAACGGATTGAATCATGCAGGGGACGCACACGAGGCGCTCAAGACTTTGTCATCAAAAAAATAGGAAATGCCACTCATACAGATACTCGTACAGTGTTTCTATTCTATAATGTGCGCGGCGTAATCGGTGCCGATGCGTGCGATGCAGCGTCCCTGACCATGAGCTCGACCCAGACTAGGGTGCCGAACTGCAACCACTTTGGTCTCTCGATCTTGACGATTTCGAGGCCGGGCGTTTTCTGCGCCGCCTCCTCCACCAGTCTCTGGATATCTCTGTTCCACCAACAGCCGTATTTGGCAAAGTGCTTGTCGGCATCCTTGTCGAGCAGGCCGTTCAAGATACCGAACCAGCCCTTGCCGTGCTCGAGCAGAATGATCTTCCCCGTGTTGGGCTTGACCGCAGAGGCCAGGTTGGTGAGGACGGCGACGGGGTCGGAGACGGAGCACAGGCCAAAGGTCTGGACCACCGTGTCGTACTTGTCCCCCGTGGCCGTCGGGGGCAGGGGCTGGTGCGCGTCCGAGTTGACCAGGCGCAGGTGGCCGTCGAGGTAGGACAGCTGGCCGCCGGTGTGGTCGGGCATGGTGGCGGCGCCGACGACGGGGGCGAGGTCCTTCATGGGGGGCACGGCGCGGGCGAGGCGCCGGCGCGCGACGTCGAGCATGTCGGCGGAGATGTCGAGGCCGGTGAACGAGGTGACGCCCCTGGCGGCGACGACGTGGGGCCGGCCCGCGGCGTGCTGCGACAGCGCGTACCAGTCGTAGTACTCGAGGTTGCGGCCGCCGCCCATGGCGAGCTCGAGCACGTCACCCCGTGCCTCGGCGGCGAGCTTCCTGCGCAGGGACCGGATGCCCATCCACCACTCGGGAAAGTCGAGCTCCTTGTCAAAGTGGTCGGCATTGTCGCCCGTCAGCGCGGGCGGGCGGCCCGTCGGGATGGAGTGCTCGACGCACGGGCAGGACGACGCCTTGACTGACGCCGCGACGGTGCCAACAATGTAGAAGCCCAGCGCGCCGGCGAGGAGGACCGCGCCCGACAGCGGTAGCCAGTGGGTTTTCCAGATGGAGGCGACGGTGTGCGATGTGGCGGCGTCGTCGACGTGGTCGCGCAGGTTCGATGCGCGGGGCTTGACGGTAGATCTGGCGGTTCGTTAGTCCAACATAGGGCAGGCAGAGTCCAGTTGGACATGTCGTACGGCTTGTAGGGTATCGCGGGCGGTGGTTTCACGGGACCCTTGGCCTTGCGCGACGCACCCCGTGCGCTAGAGCTCGCGAGGCGCTGCCATTGTGGCCGAGTGGCGAGGGCCAGCCTCGGGGAGAGGACACCTCTTGTTGAGGAGATCATGGGTGGTCGAGGGGCATTCTGTCATGGGCAGTGTCGAGGGCGTGGAGAGTCAAGTGTCGAAAGTCGAAAGTTGGCCCGTGCGTTTTCGCGAGATCGGGGTCTAGATCAGGCACGACGGAAGGATGTGGAGCGCCATTTGATGGCAGGCGCTCTGCAGGTCACGTCACGTCACGTCTGCTGATTTCCATACCCTGCACCGACGTGAGCACACGCACTTTCTTAAGGACTGCTCATCCATCACGGCGTCCCAAGCAAGAGACAACATGGCCGGCCATGGGAACTTGCAAGAGATGCTGCGCATGTTCACCACGCGCAAGGTGTCCATGTTGGGCGCGATGAAGCATGTGCAGGCCCTGCAGGCGAAGAACATCAAAAGGTACCGTGAATGTCTGCGATGAGTTACGACAGGGCTGCTTACACCCCCAGCATCGAGCAGCTGGCAGCGACGCCGTTGCGAGACCTCGAAACGGCCCTTTCCGATGCCAAACTCGCCAAAAGTATACAGACAGCATGCAAAACGCATGGCAAGAAGCGGCCTGCTGACGGGACCGCGCTGTCCGCGCCACCCTCAGCCAAGAAGGCCAAGATTGAGCCGACAAGGCGAGACCTGGACCTGGGCAGCATGTCGCCCGATGAGCTGGAGGCTGCCCTTGCCTTGCCATTGTCCGAGGACGAAGAAGCCATTCGCAGCACGACTATAGTCACTAACAGAGCGCCACTGCTGCTGGCTTTCGCCGTGGAGCTGATGCGGGTCACCATGCCCGAGCAGCCGTTGAGCAGCCGCCTGAGCCTGGCGCAGGCCGTGGTGAGCGCCAACTCGAGGTCAAAGGCGGTCAGCTTGGGGCTGGAAAAGGCGAAGGAAGGCATCGATATATCAGAGGGACAGCCCAAAGTCCGAGTGATGGGGAGGGAGGTTCCTGTGCTCAAAAGAGGAGGGTACACTTGGACAGGTGGTCCATCCAAGAACACCACGTTGTCTTCCTCCGCACCCGCAGCCGAGGCCTCGCCGCAGGGATGGAAGGCCAGCCAGAAGCTGTCATCACGAGGCTCCACGTTTGTTGCGCATGCTATTACGATTGATACCCCCGCGCGACGGGCCGACTACATGGCGACTCTGATGAAGCAGCACCCCAACCTGGAGGGCGCGACGCACAATGTGTGGGCCATGCGGACGAGCTACGGCGGCTCACCCCTCGTGCAGGAAGCGTCCTTTGACGATGGCGAGACGGGGGGAGGCAAGTTCCTGTTGCAGGTCATGCGGGAGTCGAAGATCACCAACACACTCGTCGTCATGACGAGGTGGTACGGGGGTGTCATGCTGGGACCCGACCGCTGGCGGCTGATGCGGGACGTGACGAATGATGCCCTGAGCGCGACACAGCGCAGAGTCGGGACTCTGGACGGTGGTGAGGCAGTCTGGGCGCTGGACGTCGATGACACGAAACCCGTTGATACCACCATTGGCATGGCCATCCACAGGCCGGAGGGGGCGAGGAACTACATCCTCAGGTCGTTCCAGGGGTCCGGTGAGGAGGAGGAGGACAAGAAGAAGACGGTGGCGACAGCCAACGAAGAGAGGCAGGAGAACTTGGGACGGCTACTCGGGGCCCTGCGGATGTTGTTTGAGAGCTGGCAGGGTGTCGTGGGGCCGCGCGAGTTGGATGCCAAGGCATGGGGATGGTACGTCAACATCAGACCAGAGGTAGAGGCGGGGCCGGGCGGTTGGGGGGCGAAAGGCAAGGTCGATCTGAGCAAGATCCTGAACTTGAGGAGGAGGACAGCAGCAGACGTGGCGGAGACGTGAACAAGGAGATGTGCGCAGCTGCTTTGTGTTGCGTGATGTGAATCGAACAGCACACTGACAGTTGGCGTCCATTGGGAAAGAAACCTGTACTCGCCTGCCATCAGCAAGCGGAATCCATCTCCCCAATGCCAGTCTAGCTTCATTGAAGGCCCTCCTGGGGCAGTATTGACGCTCGCCATGAAGTGAACAATGATGAGAGGACCCCTTCTTCTTATCTTATCGGACCCCTCGCCTGACGCGACCAGGAACGCGAAGCTACCCCACATTAGAGACTGAGCCGGGCTGAGCACCACCCACGCGATGCTTGTTTGGTCAACAAACATTCTTTGCACAGCGACCCTTTGTTCAAACCTTGTCGTACGCCCATTGTCTGCCCGGTGCTTGCCAGGACGCTGCATCCTCCCACGCCCCAGCAGACACGATTCTCACAAGCACGAAGCCACGATAACAACGACTTTGACGAGAAAGAAACCCACGAATCGCCTTTGGCAGGCCAACGCGAGTAATTAGTGCCACCAGCAGTACAATACCAGACGGGTCTCAGACACTGCCTTTCCGACAAAGCGCAGCCCCTTTGCACCGCGACGAGTCCCTTGGGGACAGCCAGGCCATAGCCACGTCTTCTTCAAACCGTCCTTTGCTTATCACGGCCGTCCACACAAAATCATGGAGAATTACCAAAAACTGGAAAAGGTCGGTGAGGGTATGTGAACCACCCCGCCCTGGGCTGCGGACTGCCCGCCCCTTCTGTTCTGTTCTGACAGCGGCACAGGCACGTACGGTGTTGTCTACAAGGCTCGCGACCTGTCCAATGGCGGCGCCATTGTGGCCCTGAAGAAGATTCGACTCGAAGCGGAGGACGAGGGTGTTCCCAGCACGGCCATTCGCGAAATCTCGCTCCTCAAGGAGATGAAGGACGACAATGTCCTGCGCCTCCTCAACATTGTCCACGCAGACGGCCACAAGCTGTACCTCGTGCTCGAGTACCTCGAGCTCGACCTCAAGAAGTACATGGAGTCCCTCCCCGTGTCCGAGGGCGGGCGCGGCAAGTCGCTCCCCGACGGCGTGAGCCGCCACGTGCAGTCCATGGGCATGGGCAGCGCCGTGGTGCGCAAGTTCATGATGCACCTCTGCCTCGGGCTGCGCTACTGCCACTCGCATCGCGTGCTGCACCGCGACCTGAAGCCCCAGAACCTGCTGATCGACGCCGACGGCAACTTGAAGCTGGGCGACTTTGGTCTCGCCAGGGCCTTTGGCGTCCCGCTCCGCACATATACCCACGAGGTCGTCACGCTGTGGTACCGTGCGCCCGAGATCCTGCTCGGCGGGAGGCAGTACTCGACGGGCGTCGACATGTGGTCGGTGGGCTGCATCTTTGCCGAGATGTGCACGCGCAAGCCTCTCTTCCCCGGTGACTCGGAGATTGACGAGATTTTCAAAATCTTCCGGTAAGGACGTGACGTGACCTAAAATGATGTTTGCGTGTGTGATAAGGTGCTGACGGGTGGGACCAGGATCCTCGGCACGCCGTACGAAGACGTCTGGCCCGGCGTCACCTCGTACCCGGACTACAAGGCGACGTTTCCCAAGTGGCGCCGCGACTACGACGCCCCGCTGTGCAGCAACCTCGACGACAAGGGCCTCGACCTGCTCGAGATGATGCTCGTGTACGATCCGGCGGGCCGCATCTCGGCCAAGTCGGCCGTCAACCACCCGTACTTTGAGGGGTACTGGGACGAGCAGCAGAAGCTGGCCAACGGAGACACCCGCTAGGTGCGAGGGCCTCCGCCGCTTGCGCAGCACCACCGCGTGGTTTCGCACACGACGTTCTAGGAGATGAGGATGTAGGCTGCCACGATGGCCACGGGATGAGGTACCGCGACTTGCGGTGACTGGCCCCAGAATCGGGCCCGAGATCTGGGCAGAGTGTATGGTTGGATGGTGCACGAGAGGATGGAGAGGAGAGCACAAATGATATCCGCATGTATGCAAATCCCTTTGTTCACGGAATATGTATAGACAGGGCCGGCAGGGGAAGGGGTTCGGGACGGGATTATGGCGTCACGAGCTGACTCTGCGATGCTGTTTCTGCAATATGAGATACAAGACATTTTTCGCCGCCGCTCCTTTTTGTGCGCATGTCTAGTCTATGCATACACGCTCACTCCATCGTCAGTCTTTTGGAGTGCAGGAATTCATAGTCCGGCAGCGCGTCCCTCACCCACCGCTCCAACTTCCTCCCACCCTCGTCGCCAAACTCATCCCTCCACTTGGCCGCCTCGGCGTCCATATCGACGTCGCCTGCCAGCTTGGACCTGTCGATGCCTGTGCTGGCGCTGATGGAGCTCAACATCCTCTGCGCCATGGGGCTCCTCTTCTCCATCACCTCGTCAGGGACGCTGTCCCACGAGAAGCGGAGCTTGTCCACGTCGAGACCAGCCAGCGGTGCGTATTTGGCGACCAGCGCCGGGTTCCTGATGACGTCGTCGGCGTCGAGGACGATGGGCCACGGGCTGCCCTCGCCGTACGCGTCGGCGAAGAAGTCGTACAGGGCGCGGACCCACTTCATGGTGACCTCGCGTGGCAGGGGCTCGTCGCTGGGCCGCCTGAAGCCCTCCATCTCGAGGCCCGCGAGGGTGGTGCGGTACAGCGACGGCAGCATCATGGCCGGGTGGCGGATGAGAAAGGTCGGGCGCCACGTCTTGAGGAACTCGTCGGGCAGGGAGGTGAGGTTCTTGGCAGACCGCGTCGGATGATTGCCCAACAAGCCCCGGACGGCGAGCGGTGCCGACGGTGGCTGGCCTGCCTCGCCGTGCTCGTAGGCGCTCTCGATGGACGGATCGTTTATCATGAAGACGTGTTCCTTGACAAAGATGGTCTGGCCCTCCTCCTCGGCGGCCCGGATGTAGTCCTGGAGACCGTCAAAGGCGGACTGCTGGGCCTCGCGCAGCGCCTGGACCGCCTGCGCGTCCCAGGCGCTCAGAGGCCGCAGGCTCGTCTGGAACCGTTTCACGGCGGATTTGATGAAAAAGTAGCCCCCGTCATTAGCGGGGCGGACGCCCTGCGCGTCCAGGTTGAGGATCTTGACGAGCAGGTTGGAGGCGGTGCGGGGCGAGGTGAGGAGCCAGAAGCGAGGCTTCTGCGGACGGCTCAAGTCGATGGCCATTGTGGACGCGAGGGGTGGGAGAAGCTGATGATCTGTCCTTTGATAATTTTACGATGCGCCGTGGCGATGCCAGTCAGTGGGTGTCACTTGACGGTTCCGGAGGGCAGGCAGACAGGTACTCATACTCGTCTTGGTCCAGGCAAGGAGTATCCATCTCCTCAATGCCTGCATCTGGACGATGCGGCCCCAACGTTGGAGGCCGACGACCCGCAGGTTTGACAGCCGGCCGATCGGCAATTGGAGGCGTGGGTCTTGGCTGCATCGGCATTTTGCAAGTTTCCGCGCAAGGGAATGCGGAAACCCACATGCAGCTGTTCATGTCTTATGCCGTGGTTTCTGTGGTAAGGACAAGGAGAATCAAGGCACCTGAATATCATGAATGTGTCTGGATGTGGGACTATCAAAGATGGGATACACGACAATGGTTCACAATTCGATAATATCAGAAGACAGCATATCCCATTCATGCCGCCTCTGCCCAGAATCTCCAATGGGCGTCAAGATTTGCCGCCATTGTCCCAAACCGGGCTCCTTCTCGGGATTACTCCGTTTTGCGCTTGGAGTTGCGTATCGAAACCCGAGCAGACCATATCAAGGCTCCAAAGACCACGTAGGTGAATACCAACCATGCTCCGCCAAGGAGCGCGGATTTCCCTCGGCGTTTTGCTAACCAGATAATGCAGATTCCCAAATGCAGCGATATGCAAAAACCTACCGCCGTGACCAGAAGACATTGTGCATCTTCCCGGTACCTGCCTGCGGAGTATGGCCGGATCATGCCTTTGTGATCTGGGATACGGAGTGTCTGCGCCTGGAATGCATAGGCCCGTTGGGCAACGGCACGCAGGAATATATTCTGCCCTTCACCATCTTCCCGACGTAGGAACTCGCTCGCGGTGGACCAGAACATGACTGCTGTCCTACAGAAATGTTGGATTGGTGTCTCGTTCGAGGAAGTACCGGAACTCGCAGGGGCGGTAATTGAAGAACAAAGAAAAATGTCTTAGGCGTCAAGATGTGAATATTTTCCGTTCCGCTCGCTCCTCAGCGCGAATGTGTGCAGGATGAATTGAAAAGTGGACAAAGATTATGTGTCAACAGCAGAGAAGCTTGCCAAGGACTGTTGAGGAACGGATGGTCACAAGGTATACCAGTCCCAAACTGTATCGCCGAGGGCAGAGAGCACTAACACCTTGCAACCCAGGGACTCAAATGAGTGATTCATGAATTAATTTGCACAAAGAAAACAGTGCTGGCGAAACGTTTATCAAATCCGACTTCATGATTTGCCCTCCGTGTGTTACTAGGCAATCGGAACGATACCTCCGCTACACAGCCAAAGCGCTCCTCACACCAATCCGCGAGGTTCCCAACCGCCAAGTACTTGGCGTCGCCACGGCCTTCAAACGAGCACAACGTCTTCCAGATCGCCTTTGGTAATATCATCATACCATAGCCCGGCCTTGTCTGCAGGATCCCGTGGACCCACGGAAGCAACGCCGACCAGCTGGAATCTGTTTTTCTGGGAACGACCCATCTTGCGGAGGACAAAGGGATACCTTACTCCGGAAAGCTGGAAAAGCTCGTCGCCACGCTTGACATCACCCCTACATAAGCCTAGCAGGCCGCCACTCGCTAAGAATAGTGTTGAGCCATCATATAGGTCATCGAATCTCTTGCCGCCCCACATCTCCCTCTCGTAAATCACGTTCCCGAGCTCATCATCATCATCATCTTGCGGCACAAATGTTGCCTTCAGAAGATCGGCCAAGGTTGAAGGCTCTTTCTGCTTTCGCTCATCCCTCAGGGAGTGGAAATACGTGGCATCGACTTCATGTCTGTTTCGTAGGTATCGCAGATATGGTGTGAGGCGTACAATCACGTTCTCGTATGTGGTACTCTCCTCTGACTGCGCATTGTCTTGACGGTTCCACGCTTCTGCAACGTTGAGATCCAACGCGACGGCAATAGCTGTCCACTGGGAGAGGCAGTCGGTCCGGGCGTTGTCAAGATTGTCGTCCCGTGCCTCCTCATCAGAATGACAGGGCATCCTGGCAAAGACACGAGATACCCGAGTCATCCGTCTGCCTTGTAGATTGAGTCTGCCATGCCTCTTGTGTTGGAATGTATCCAGCTCTCCTCGTGTCGGACTTCTTGATAGTCCAGAGCACCACTCCTTCGGACTTGCAATAAGCCCGGACGTTCTCAGATCAGGCACCCAGGTAGGCCAGTCCGGATTGTCACCATGGCTGGCAATGTGCTCTAGGTGCCACAACGTCGAGGTGCTGCGAATCATACAGATCGCGAATTCCTCATAAACCTCGGCGATTGTTTTAGAATAGTCGACGTCTGGGACATGTATATGCTGGCCGAACTTTGAGATAAAGGCCAGCATGCCGTAGACTTTGTCTCTTGCGTCCGTGGCGTCGCTCATAGCTGCCATCTGAAGAATGAGGGAGAAGATGTGCAGAGTGCCTCCCCCTGGTGACCGGTCGGAGAAGTGTGTCGTCTGAGATATGAGCCAGCTTTTCGAGTTTGCATGTTGCTTCTTGGACACGGTCTCCTTCTCTTCGAGCAAGACCTCCTCTTTTTGAGCATCTCGGATTTCTCGAACTTCTTCCATCATGAGGCTGCGCAAGCGGAAGAGCCTGCGCTGATGCGAGTCCGACGCCAGCAGCGCATCGCCAATGATGAAGTACGTGTAGAGTTGCGACATGGCGCATTCCTGCCGGCCCACCATGAAGACGGCCGTCTCCGAAAGAAGGAACTCCTGCGCCGTCCAGATGCGCTGGAACCAGTCCCGCTGGCAAATCCGGCCGATGCGGTCGATTTCTTGCGGAGCTGGGCACATTGTACGGCACATGTCAATGTCTTTTGATCACGTTTTCGCATGGCTCTCTCTCCACTCGAGGTCTTGGGTATGAAAACTTACAGATGATTTTGCGTGCCCATGCCCGCTCCGTAGCATCAAGTGCACAATATCCCGGCAGAGTTCGGAAGTGAACGAGGCCACCGACAACCTTGGCCCTGTACAAGGTATTGGAATCTCCGGGCTCACCAAGGCCCAGCCAGATGATAGTTCGGTCGGCAAGACTGTAGATGGAGCCCATGAGTGGCACCTGCTGGTTCTTTTCTTCCATATTGTCTTGGTCGATACATATCGCGTCGATCCACAGCTGGCGTGGTCTCAGCCTGTTCCGCAGATGGCGCAGCGCGGACTCGCAGTTGGGCGTCACGAGAATCGTATCGCCCTTGCATTGGATCGGGACGGTCCCGTGGCGAGCGCCCCAAGTGTATGACAGAGCCTCGTAGACGGGAATTTCGACTGCGTCCAGAAGTGACTCGTGAAGCTCGACCTCGAGTGGCTGGCTGTCGCGAAGCGCCGGCAGTAATACCAGCACCCGGATAGAGGTAGCGCAAGAAAGTGGCCGATACTTGTAAGTCCTGTGGACCTGGGCCATCTTGGCAAAGCATTAACCTAAACAACGGATGATGTGATCAGGATTATGTTCAATTCTTAGCAACAAAGTTTTTTTCAAGCATCTCTCGATAAGTCTCAGCTGCTGCGCATGTTTTATACTTCCCCGTTCATGACCATGCCGCTCAGTCTGCCTTGCCTTGCCGTGGCTGCTGTGGTACGACCTATTATGCAACCCAATGATCCGCCACCCGGCTCGCACGCCTGTTACGAGATTTACGACCCGACATGCGACCGCATGCGCTTCTCTTGTGCACCCTGGTCAATCAGAAGAGTCGGCGTCTTGGCAGGCCCACACTTTTTGGCGGCTCGAGGGGTTTTTGGTTCGACTCCCTACGGAGGGAGAGGAGGTGGAGGTTTTTTTTTTTTTTGGCCTTTCATCCTATTGTCCTTTCATCCTATTGTTATGGATCACCCACTGATTACAATCCATAATAAGTCTTCGCGTCTGATACTCCTTTGGTACAATCAAGTGACAAGATCCAGGCGAAGGGTGCCAAGATCCAGGCGAAGGGTGCCAAGATCCAGGCGAAGGGTGCCCGTGGGACGCCTCGTCACAGACCGTGTTTCTTGTATCAAAGTTTTAATTACTACTCCGTATAATGAGTCCCAAGCCATCTCAGCATGGAGTCACGTGTGTCACGCGCTCAGCTCAACGGGAAGGTACCACTCATCCCGAGAGGCGACAGGAACCAAGGTGCTCCAACCATCACTGAACAGGCAGGGGTGGTCGAGCCATTCAGGTGCCGAAGTGTACTTGCCGGTCGCGACAGGCACGCGGAGCTGTTCAACCTTTACCACATCCACGAGCATCTCAAACCCAACTCGAGGAACGCAAACCGAAGAGCACTAAAGTACTTCAACAATGGGATGCGACTGTTGCGGTCCACCGGCTCCAGCTACGGAGCCGGTTGCTGCGCCCATCACGCCTCCAATCGAGGAGACGAGCAGCTGCCAGGATTCTTGTTGCGACGGCGGCGAGAGCGACGCGGAGCCCCTCGAGACCAAGGACCCCGTTCAGGAAGAGCCCAAGCAGGAGAACCCGGACGACTGCTGCTCCTCTGGCGAATGCGGAGGCGACAAATCCAAGAGCGACACCGACGCGCCTGATTGCTGCCGTGGCAAGCTGAGCCCATGTTGCGACATGGCCTGCCTTGACCGCTTGGCCATGCGCGAATGCGAGAAGAGTGCTGTCGCTGCCTCTCAGCGCAACACCCAAACAAAGAGTGAGTAGCCGCGCCTACAGACAGGCATCTGACATTGCTCACATACTCGTCTCAGCGTGCAGTGGAGCTGCCGACGGCAAGGCATGCAGCCAGCATAGCGCCTCTGCCCTCGACCGCTATGGCGCCACTCTCCAGGTGCTAGGATGCATCTGCCGCGCTCTCATCGCCCTCGGCCAAGAGACCTGCTGTGAAGTCCGCAGCCGCCATTCGCTGGACGAGAAGCAGTGCGACAAGAAGTCGTCTTCTCGCTCCCTTCGCGCTTCACTGGATCCCTGCAGCAGCAGCGGCTCCGTCACGCAGGACCAGGCGGCGCAGAACCACCTCCCCCTGCGCAGGCGCTCTGGCGAAAGCGTCCAATCTGCCAAAAAGTCATCTGCGGTTGCCTGCGCACGCTCTTGTTGCTCCAAGGATGAGCCCGCCAAAGAGCCGTCCATCAAGGGCAAATGCTTCAAGCCTTGCTGCGCGGGGGGGAAACCTGCCAAGCCGCCCGTCACTGATACTGGATGCCCTGACTCTTGTTGCTCCGAGGCTGAGCGTCCCGAAGATTGCCCCCCTACGGCCGGCTGCCCCGGATCTTGTTGCCCCCGGGACAACTGTATCAACGACAATGATGCCAAGAACATTTCTGCGGACTCATGCTGTCCAAAGATCAAGCCCGTTGTTGCACCTCCACCTAGTGGGTGTGCAGGATCTTGTTGCGGATCAGCCAAGATTGCGGCTGTCAAAGAGACCCGCGACGCCGCCTGCCCATCCAAGCAAGATATCGCCAAGGTCCCAATGACGAGTTGCGCGGACTCTTGCTGCTCGCAAAAGGAACCGGTCAGCTCTCAGGACTCTTGCGCCGATGCCTGCTGCTCCTCTACTGCGCCTGATCGCCGTTTGGAGGTGGAAAAGGCCCCGATTCAGGTCATCACCGACATAGAGAACCAGGGCGCCGGCAGAGAGCATGTTGTTCTCAGCATTTCCGGCATGACCTGTACTGGCTGCGAGACGAAGCTCAATCGAACTCTTGCTACCATTCCCGCTGTAAAAGACCTAAAGACCAGCCTGGTTCTCTCACGAGCTGAGTTCAACATCGACCTCCGTCTTGCCTCGGTGGAAGAAGTCGTGACACATCTAGAGCGAACGACCGAGTTCAAGTGCGAACGAGTTCAGAACCAGGGAGCGAGCCTGGATCTGATCGTGCCCGACGAGCCCTCGACATTCATGAGCCAGGCATGGCCCGAAGGTGTCACGGATATGGCGCTCGTGCGCAAGCAGACCGTACGAGTTGCGTTTGATCCGAAGATTGTGGGAGCCCGAGACCTCGCCGAGAAGATCTGGGGTCCGCCAATTGAACTCGCTCCGCCCCGTGGTGATCCTTCGCTGGAGGCTGGGAGCAAGCATGTCCGTCACGTCGGATACATGACGCTTCTCTCCGCTGTCTTGACGATTCCCGTTCTTGTCATGGCATGGGCGCCTCTCCCCAAGCGGGAGCTGGCCTATTCCTCGGCGTCGCTGGCATTGGCAACCATCGTTCAAGTTGTCATTGCAGGACCTTTCTACCCCAGGGCTCTGAAGGCGCTCGTGTTCTCCAGAGTGGTCGAGATGGACCTCTTGATCGTTTTGAGCACCAGTGCTGCATACGTCTTTTCCGTGGTCTCCTTTGGGTACTTTGTCGCAGAAAAGCCCCTCTCGACTGGACAATTCTTCGAGACGAGCACGCTCTTGGTCACTCTGATCATGGTTGGCCGATGGGTTGCCGCTCTCGCTCGTCAGAGAGCCGTCGAGTCCATTTCCATCCGGTCACTCCAGGCATCGACAGCCATCCTTGTCGACAAGGAAAGTGGAACAGACCGTGAGATCGACGCCCGGCTTCTCCAATTTGGCGACACATTCAAGGTTCTTCCCGACACCAGGATTCCGACCGACGGCACCGTTGCCACCGGGTCTTCGGAGGTCGACGAGTCAATGCTCACGGGCGAATCCAGACCGGTGGAGAAGTATCCCAGTTCGGTGGTGGTTGCTGGATCTGTCAATGGATCTGGAGTCATGACGGTTCGGCTGAACCGTCTGCCGGGCGACAACACTATTCACGCCATTGCTGCGATGGTGGACGAGGCCAAGCTGTCCAAGCCCAAGTTACAGGACCTAGCAGATCGGGTGGCATCCTATTTTGTCCCCGTGGTGGTGGTATTGACGATCATCACGTTTGTCATCTGGGTCGCTGTTGGCATGACTCTCCGGGGTTATGGAGGGTCCGAAGCTACCATTCAGGCCATCACCTACGCCATCACGGTTCTCATCGTCTCTTGTCCATGCGCGATTGGACTGGCTGTTCCAATGGTCATTGTGATTGCCAGCGGCGTCGCGGCGGAACGCGGCATCATCTTCAAGTCCGCGGAGGCCATTGAAGTCGCCCACAAGACTTCTCATGTCGTCTTCGACAAAACGGGAACCTTGACTCGGGGAAAGCTCTCCGTGGTTGGAAACAACTGCGTCGACGAGGACAAACTACCGCTTCTTCTGGGTCTGGTTGAAAATAGTCGTCACCCGGTTGCGGTTGCTGTAGCTGCCCACCTCCAAGGGGCCGGTATCATGGCTTCGACCGTTGCGGAGCCAAAGAGTCTGACTGGTAAAGGTATCGAAACCACCCTGGGCGAACAGACAATTCGAGCAGGCAACTCTCGCTGGTTGAATCTGGCGGATCATGAGCTCGTCCAGCCGATGCTTGTTCGAGGCTGCACTGTGTTCTGCTTCACGATCGACAACGAGCTCAAAGCCGTCTATGGACTTGAGGACGAGCTTCGACCTGATGCTGCGGAAACGGTTGAAACCTTGCAGAAGCGTGGTGTCTCGGTCCATGTGGTTTCTGGCGACGACGACGGAGCCGTTCGGACCTTGGCATCCAAGCTCGGCATTCCTGGAGACCATGTGCGCTCTCGAAGCTCGCCTGCGGACAAGAAGGATTACATCCAGACTCTCCTCGGCACTGCCAAAGACCGCAAGAAGCCGATTGTTGTTTTCTGCGGCGACGGCACGAACGACGCCGTTGCCCTCGCGCAGGCTACTATTGGCGTTCACATGAACGAGGGCACAGATGTCGCGCAGTCCGCTGCGGATGTGGTTCTCATGCGTCCTTCCCTGGCTGGTATCCTGACCATGATGAACGCGAGTCGGAAATCCGTCAACCGCATCAAGTTCAACTTTGGGTGGAGCTTCGTGTACAACACCTTTGCCGTCCTTCTTGCGGCCGGTGCCTTTGTCAACGTGAGGATTCCGCCCGAGTTTGCGGGACTGGGAGAGTTGGTGAGCGTGCTGCCAGTCATTGCTGCCGCGGTGCTTCTGCGCTGGTCGGACATCTAGATGCAGAGCGCCATCATGGCAGCCGCTCCTATCATGTTCGAAGTGTGAATCACATCGCAGAATGTTGCAGTGCTGTCGCTATCGATCGGTCCATGTCTTGCTCTGAACCAGAGACCCCTCTAGGCAGTCTATCACCAACCGTACTGTTCTCATACGTCCTCGTCTGCAGAGCGTACTCTTCAACAATCAGGACTTCGTGATAGTTTGCGGGAGTTTGCGTTGCAGGGAATATTCTGTGACGGTACCGCGGCTTCACATCATGGCTTCGTCCTCGTCGGTTTTGACTCAACTGCCTACAGGTGCCTTTCATGACTAGTTTTCAATCCCTAGCATAAATCTAGCTTGAATCCAGAGATGAAATATACGCTCGCTTACAGCCCATAGCCCGTGCCACCGGGGCGTCAATGTCGAAAACTAGTATCGACTGGTTCACCTGCACCCACTTTTCCAAGCAGCAGATCATTCCCGGGGTTAGCCGATGATGGTGGAATGATATGTAAATTGGGAATTGCTGCGTCACCCTAGATTAGATGCAGAAGTAAGGACTTTGCATGTAAGATCACAATGCTGGATCTAAGAGAGTCACTCGGATAGGATGCTTACATGGGGCCCACACACCCTTATTCAATGTCACAACTCTCCGAGCTTGCTGATAGCCCGTGTATCTCATTCTCGTGTCCCTACTAGCTCTCTATGCACCACGCTGTAAGTCTAACCTCTACTTCAGAAACTCGAGAGCGAATAATTCAGCGTTGCACTGTGATATACTGTCAACAGTGTTAAAATCACGAGGTTTTAAGAACGATTCCGACGTAAAGCAATCTATGATCGTCCCAGGCTACCAAGTACCTGGTATGGCAGTCTGAAAGGGAGAGACTATGCATGAGGGGCTGAAATCAACTTGAACACCATGTCGTTACTTGTGACATGTACCAACCAACATCAGGGAGGGGTCGCGACGCGGGGGGTCACAAGACTCGATGCCTGCAGCAACAGCCAGGCTGAGGCTGGCTTGGGCATAAATGCTCTGACGTGGCACGGGCTGTCATGCATCAGTGCACTTCACTTTGCAAAGGCCATCTCTCGTGAACCCTAACGTTCCTAACAGTTGAGCTTGGCTCTCAATCACCTTGAACAGCAACCATTGGATCTCAACAGCGATACCCAACCATCAGCCGCGATGCACGACGAGTCCCAGGAGACGTGCATGTTCTTCGTGGACGACTCCAACATTTGGATCGAGGCACAAAAGTTCGCCGCCTCGGGCAATGAGTACATGCCCAAGCTGGAAGACAGCGACATCGACCCGCGTCTCCGGATCGATATCGGGGAGCTGGTCAGCACGCTCTGCAAGGCGCGTGCCCAAGGTCTCTCGTTCCTGTACGGGTCGCGGCCACCGCCCAACGATTCGGTGTGGAACGTGTTCGAGAACAGTTTCAAGTTCAAGACCAAGATTTATAACCGAAATTCGAAAAACAAGGAGAAGGAGGTGGACAACTCCTTGGCGGCAGACCTTGTCTACGAGGCTACCAAACTCAGCACGGGGGCTCAGTATGACCCAAAGGTGAAGCAGGAGAAGGAAAGAACGGTCTTTGTCGTCATCACGGGAGACCGCGACATCCTGCCGCCCATCAGGAGGGTGTTGGACGGTGGCATCCGGGTAGAGCTCTGGGGATGGAAGAACGGCGTCGCCAAGGAGTACTACAAGCAACAGTGGGAGAGCCAGGGTCTGCTGTCCATCAACCACCTGGACAAGGAATTCAACAACATCTTCTTCACCAATTTCCGATCGACCCGAAAGGGCAACAAGGCGCAGTCAGTGGACCCCGCGCGGACCATGGTGCTGTGCGGATTGGACCAACCGGCCGCTGAAGAGCTCACCGAGGACTTGATCGGCAAGGAGCTCCTTCGGCTCCGACGCCTGTTCTTTATCAGCCCAACCAAATCCGCGGCGGAGATGTTCGTGGAGTTTCCCCATGTCGTACATATTGAGGACATGATCCTCAAATCGAGGGGGTTCTTCGACGGCACGCTGACGGTCATATCATGGCCTGAATACGCTCAGCGGTTCAATAAGCGGGCTCCCGCGGTGGTCGAGAGAAAAAATATGTACAAGCCCTTGACGGAATACAGTAGCCACCCGTCCCCCAGCAGGGACGAGCCAGTGGGAATGGAGCCTAGGAGGACTCAGCCCGAGTCCTCGAGCAGCACAGAACCTCTGCATGGTAACGCGGGAACAGGTGTCCAAGAGGCCAATCATGTTCCCGACAATGACGAGGGCTGGCGCACGGTGAGTCGATCCGACCTTGCCAGGGACCACCGTCGCGCCATCCGTCAGACCCAGCCATGCCCCGACCGGATCCGCTGCCGAAAAAGAGGCGAATGCGGGTTTCAGCACACCATAGAGGAGCGGAATCTGTTTCGCGACAACCCAAACCAGGATTTCGCGCTGTGGAAAACAAAGATGTGCAATACACCCTTTTGCCAGCGCGGGAAGAGGTGTCGGTTTGCCCACACGCAGGCTGAGGGATGGTGTTGGTTCTGCAAGCATGGAGGACATTGCACTGGCGAGTGCACTTATGGATCGGCCTTGGTCGTGAAATTGAGAGCTGGTCGCGGCAGGTAGAATAGGATTGAGCCACATCTCCTGAACCGTTTCCAACGGAGAAGGTCATGGCGGACTTTCACGCTGTTTGATTTCCATGCAAACAGCACGGGTTGTCGGGGGCGAACACTCAACCAAGGAAATCAGCAAAGGCTAGAGGCTGTAAGACTCAAATTCGAGTCTGTGTAGATTGACCATTATGTTTCCCGCCAGTCTTTGGCCGTTAGCCATGATGGGAGCCCCTGGTAGTAATTGTGTGTCAAAGGAGCGTTCGTGTCGCCCAGCCAATCATACTGTTCGGTTCCGATGGTGCTATGCCGGACTCTGTTGTGCTCAACCCCTTCCTCCTCGCCCTCCATCTCAGCGAAGCCGCGCACAAGGCTCGCGTGTGACCCATGCAGCGCGGCGGCGTCGACGACGAGGAAGAACTCGTGCCGCGCGCCGCGCGGCACATACATCCACTCGTTCCTCTCGCCCATCTCGTAAGGCACATTGCCCTCCTCTTCGACCCAGGCGCAGAAGCGGCGCTGCAGGGCGGCGATCGAGGCACCCTCGAGAGCAGGGTCCTCGACGAAGACAAAATCCATGTTGTTCAGGATTTGCGGTGCGTCGGACTCGAGAATGTCGCTGCGCACGTCGCGTAGCACGCGGTCCTTGAACTCCTCCCAGGGGCGGACCGATGCCTCATCGTACGTTGTCCGGTAGATGATGAAGCCCCATTTGTCGTATCCGCATGCGTCGATACACTCCTCGGGCGACAGCTCCCTGTACTTGCCCTGCTCTGACGAACCTGAATCAGAACGCAAAGACGAGGTCATGAAGGGCTGGCAAAACGGTGCGCCCGTCGAGACTTGGAGTCGAGGTCGTCGCGGCGGCGACCGTGTCGTGATGAGTGAGGGCATGGTGTGCTGACGGGGATGAGATATCCCAGCCATGAGATGTGTCAAGTGGCAGTCGCTTCTGCGCGGTACACGCCTGTTTGAAAGCATATTTAACGGGACTGCAGATGCAGTGAGTGCCTGGATGGTTTCGATATGAAAATGACTTTATATTCACCCAAATCTCAGGTTCCTGGCGAACCGCAAACAAGGACGAGGTTGAGCCGTCGTGGCTTCAGGGGTCAACCGGCTAGAGTTCGGCCCGTGGGAACACGCAACCAACAAGGCACCAACACGACGTACCAACGACATCTTGGCAGCGCAATTTTCTGCTCAGCGCTGCGTCTTTCAATCCTGAGTATCCTGACGAGTTCGACTTTGAAAGATTGAAAGATCGCACATAAGCCGTCGCGACCACCATCTCCATCATATTCCTATACTGCTCGCCCTGTCTATGGCCGCTGGTGAATCGCTCAAGTGCCACGGTCTCGAGTCGCAAGACGTATTGGCCAAATCTTTGCAGCAAATTGCGATTATTCTCTGGCCGCCCTAATCCTACAAGTACAAGCCAAAGGTTGCATGGTTCTTAAAGAGCAACTCGCGCAAACCATCATATCGCCTGCGGATGCCAGAATCACGGGGAATATCGGTAGACAACAGCAACCCCAACGGTGTGTTACCGTCCTTGTCTCTGGCATTGATATCTGCCCCTTCTTGCAGGAGGAATTCCACAACTGTGCATCGACAACATGGCAACCACGCGCGGTCAAAGCTGGCACATACCATATGTAATGCTGTGCGCCCGTCTTTGTCTGTTTGATCGACGCGAAGGCCCAGGGCGAGTAGCCTTTGCCCAATGTCCAAAATACTGTCTCTGTCCACGACGTGATAGTACGTCGTGTCCAGGAAGTGAAGCAGGGCAGTCCGCCCACGGTTGTCACGGGCGTTTGGGTCTGCACCCTCCTCTAAAAGCCTCAAGGCAAAAGGAAGGCGAAGCCGCTTGAGCGCCTGTTCGTGTCCACTTTGATCCAGTGCCACCCCCAGCGCGGACACCCCACAGCAGTCGGCAATATCGACGCTGGCTCCATGCTTCACGAGCAGGTCAAACAGCGGGGCGGTTTCCAACCAGCTCATGCCTCTGCCACTGTGTCTGGCGAGTTGGATCAAAGGCGTGCGTCCAGCCTTGTCAGCCTCATTGACATCCTCGCCGGCCAACACCATCTGTCGAGCTAGATGGTTCATTTGATGCAAAATAGCCCATGTGAGCGGCGTGCACTCACCATCGTCAATAATCCCCAAGGAAGGGCCAAACTCGCCCTGTGGCTCGCAGATATCCTTTCCATCGACAATATGAGAGTCCAGGCCTAACAAACCGGCAAAGGCATCTTTGTTCCCTAACCGGTAAGCAGCAAATAGAGGATGACAGTACCGCTGTGCGGATATGAATGAAGCCCTGAACCCCAGTCGACGCATCGCACGGATGAGTTCCCCGCAGCCAAGTCTTGCAAGAATGTACATGACCGTGGCACCTCTAGGAAATTTGTAACGGACAAAAGAGTAGTAAAGTTTCGTCCATTGTTCTGTAGGAAAACTGAGAAGGAACTCGTCCTGCGACACAAACTTGGCTGCGTGGTCGCAGTGAACCAGCCAGTGCTTGGCGACGTATTCGCTGAGAGGATATCGGGCCAGAAATGTGCCCATCGCGTCGTCGAATGGTCTAAGAATGGAAAACTCGTTGGAAACAGCCAGACAGTTCTCAAAGTACTGGCGGCAGTAGAGGCTGAGTCTTGCGTGGCCGTAGTATTCCCAATCAAGCGGCTTGTCGGGCCACAACTGTTGCAGCCCACCGTCCTCGACGAGAAAGTCACGCACGGATTCGTGAATGAACTGGACAACTGGGTCGGATGTGCCAACGACCTCGGCTAGCCCTCTCGTCGTCGTGACGACCGAGCTTGCGAGAGCTTCAATGTCGCCCGTTGTGCGAAAGCACGGGGCCCCTTCATCAGCCTGCCCATGCCATCTGAGCCCGGACCATACGGCATGATGGAACTCTTCTGGGCGCAAAGGTTGTCTTGCAAGAAGCAGCCAGAGCAACGCAATGAGCAAGTCGTCGTTTACCTCACCCTCTCTAGTCAGGATGTCTTGGAATAACTGATGCAGCCCGGCCGGTACCCGCTCCAGTTTTGTCATGAGAGCCATGCCGCCCCGTTTGCTCTCCTGGTTAAGGATGTCAACGACCAGCACAATCCAGAGAAACACTCCACCGGCCTTTTCCATGATTCTTTCGTGCAATTTATGTTGCATATCGTCATTGCACACTCGCAGGCGTCCTTGGACATAAGCGCTCAAGTCTCGCGTATGGCCTGGCTGGTCCTCCAAGTTGATTTGCTTGGCAGTTTCCGTGAGCACATAGGGGTGATGGCGGCTTGCAAACAGAATGCGTAAGCGGACACAATGGTGTTCGCACTTCTCCAAGAGTTCCTCAAAGTATTGTACAATTTCATCAACGAGATGCTCTGCGCACTCGTCGAGGGCGTCCACGAAGCATGTGATGGAGGCCCCAGACCCCAGGTGCATGACAGCCTTCTCAAACAGCTCCTTCAAGATGTTGAGAGACGGGCACGCTTTTTGGCCCCTAGGAACCAGGTATTCGTCGTCTAGGACTATGCTCGCCTCGGGTCGTGCGTCCAAGATCTGCCAAAGAAGTGAGCGATACATGCCGGTGATCGACTTCTGCAGCATCTCGCCTCGTGCATGATAGAAGAATGAAATGACGAGAGGACTATCTTCCGGTGGATCCTGAATAAACTTTCTGTGTAGGAACTTCATCATGGTCGATTTGCCCGCTCCTGGTTTGCCCCGAATCCACAGGAAGCGTGTCCCTGCGTCCTCTGATGCGAACCACGCTGAGTACTGTTCGAGTTCAGTAAACCAATGACATGTTGATCCAAGAGCTATTTGGATCTCCTGACGGCGGGAGTGAATGGCCTCAAAGTATATCGCTTCCAATATTTCATTCCGCCGCCGGTGCTTGGCTTGTTCACTGTCGTCTGGTGCAGGCGTGCTCCCTGGCCCGCTTAGTGGATCTCCATCGTCTCGAAGAATTGTCAACGGGACCAAGCCGAGAAGTTCCTTTGCATATGCAGCAGCGCTTGCGGCAGCATAAGGTTGCCACTCCTTGGACTTGTGCGAATCGGAATAATCACAGATGCCTCTGATGGGCAGACAAGGACAGGCGAGAGAGTCCATCAATCCGGCCGACTCCATTTCGAAACAAAGTACTTCCAGGGCAGCAGCGTGTCTGTCGCGTGCGTCGCTGTTCTTCATGACCTGATTGCCCGATGCAATGGCACCGTAGTGAATCTGGGGTCCGTCTGCTTTGCGCTCACCACGGCTAACCAGTCTACGCTGATCACAGTAGCTGCAATCAGACACTTGAGGTTGGTGATGGTAGGTCGTCTCAAACAGACGGTCTGGAATCGTGGGAAGCTCAAAATGAGGGTGTTGCGCCACGATAGCACGGATGATTCTAGGTACCTGGCTCGGCTCGTTGAGATGGCGCCCCTTGAGAGTGTTTGCCAGCTTGCGAAGTCTTGCGTGCGGTAGTCGCCAGTCAGCTTTTGGCTCTGCCTCGCCGTTTTGAAGGGCCTTGACCAGATCGTATTGCATGATCCGCAATCCGACCACAATGTCACCCAGCCGAATGTCAGCCTGGCTGGGTGCGGCACCGCCGACGCCGACCATGAGACCGATCTCTATGGCCGGAAAGGTGCGGACCAGATTTGTGAGCGCAATCGCTGCAGGCACCGTCCCATACTCTGGCAAGCACGCGATGACCACATTGTGGCCAGCCACACAACCAAGGGTGTAGGTATTGCAGTCGTGCTGGAGTGCTGGAAGATGCTCATGTGTCGCGTCGAGCACAGCCAGGGCTGCCGCCTTTTCTAGAGGGAGAGCACATATCCAGGCGACAGTGTAGTCTCTGTAGGTTCGCGAAGACGTAACACTGTCGCGGCTTGCCAGCCCGGCCATAGTGCATATCAGCCTGCCGTGGCAGGCTTCCTGGGGTTGCTCAGGAGTCTACGCAGACTGGTCGCACAATGGCAGCATCTTGAAGGACAGATCTATTGACAGATGAGAATGTAATTGAGCAAGTATGGAGGCATCACGCGTCGCATTCGTTGAGTGAGCCTCAAGTTGCACTTTGTGTTGGCTGAACCCCTCTTTCTGCTCTCGAGCACATACGTGATGGTTCAATATCATTGGCCGCCCAGCCGCTTGCGACCACGCAGGCTTGCGGACAATTTTCATGTGTGTCGGTACATGCTGGGAATCCTTACGCAGTCGCACAGGAAGTTCAATGGGGATGAGGCCCCGGAAGACTGTCATGAATATCTCATCATTCTTTTCAATGAATGAAACCCAGCTCGTTTCCTTTCCGACAGCCGAAACATGGCCTCAGATGAATAATCGGAGGATTTTTTTTGGGAAATACCTGTGCGATTTTCCGGCAGGATTGCTCGCTGCTGGGTGGCCATCGTGTACAGATGAGGGTGGGAGCGATGTGCCTCGTGACTGGTCATGATGAGAGTATGGATGAAGGGAGAGAAAACGAAAAAGTCAGTAATAAGCGGGGGTTGGTATTGGAAGTGGAAGATTGTTCATCTTATAATGGCAGAAGGGGCCTTGACCTCTGCGCTTGCTTACAAGATTGTATCCAAGGCAAGAAAAGGCACTTTGCGACATGGCCATCTATCGGCAGAGCCAGTAGTCAGGTCGCTCAGGACCTGTGCCATCCCGGATACACGGCATCTCGACCTTTGCAACTATGCGTGTTGGGTGTGACAATCAACTTGTCTTTACGACGTCCTTGCCACTTCTTGTTTGCACTTGATAAGGATGACTCTTTGCGGCCAGAGAGAATGCGACGGACAGGAGATTTGGCAAGAGATTCTAGGCAAGGGGCTAAACTTGTTGTCCACACCCAGTCTTGACATTGGAATCGCAGGTATTAGCGCATCTATCGCTTCCAGCTCATGCCCTCGTGGAAAGATTCGTTCCATTATCAAGTGAACTTTGAAAAGGGCCCATCTACTGATCACACTACCCGAGGCCATGCTCTAGCAAAAGGTCCCTGAATTCCCCCGTCGGCAAGTCGGAGCTGACGATGACGTTGACCGCGTACTGTGTCACATTCAGTGAGGAAACCTTACACTTCCCCTGCCGCAGCATGTCCCCCACCCGCACGAGGTACTCGGTCACAGTGACCCTGCTGTAGAAGCACAAGGCCATGGATGGGCTTGGCCCATGGTTGTTCCAGTAGACAGTCAGCGCGGGAGGGCCCCCCGTAAAGTTGCCCGTGTGCGTTTTGATCTCGCCGGCGGCGAGATCGTGGTATTTCCCGTCGACAATGGGGTACCCGTCGAGTGTCCAGAACTGGGTCGGGCGGACTCGAGGGGGAACCTCCTCAGGCGGCACGTCATCGCCGTGCTCCGAGTTGCTTGCGCTCATGATGGATCAGGACACGAGCCGTGGCTGACACGGTCGAGTATACTGCTCTGAGAAATATCGTCGAATCGGTAGGGACTGAAGGTGGAAGATGCTCAAAAGTGGCGATATGGTCAGCGGGCAGAAGGAGAGATCTGTCCTTTACAAGTGGGCTTCTCTCTAACAAGTCCGACAGTCAGGATGTTGGCTGCCTACATGTATTTGTATGTGATTCCTGAACCTTGACTCATAGAAGATATTCGTCAGCCGATCAATCGCCTTACCTCCATCTAGGCTCGCGTGCCACCCAGAGGCTGTTTTTCATGTGTACTGGCCACAGGCTACTTCTTGTGCTACCCATTGGCTCTATTTTGTGCTCATCAATGGCCCAATGTGCTTCACAGTATTGTTCTGGGCGGTGCAACTACGTGGACGGCTTCTTCCGGAACATTGAACTGTCAGGGTGGTCGGTAAAGAAGCCGCCAATGTATCCCAGGGGTTCGGTTCCTAACGAGGTGATCTGTGCCACCAGGTAGTTCATGATCCTAGATTGCGTCAGTACGTTTCACCGCGTGGTGTGTCCAGGTGCAACGTACCATTTGGATGCTATGGCCAGGCTCGATCCCTCGGCCCGGAACGCCAGCGCGTTGACCTCGGCCGGTATACAGCCAGGACATGGCAGGACCAGGACGCCCATAGCAAAGGCGGCAAAGAATGCGACCTTGGAACAACGTGGTGTATTTAATCAATCACAACCAAACCCTACGACCGCATTCAGCCCCTGGCCGGACTGATGGGAACAATGCCCCCGTCCCCTTCAAAGCGCCAGCCCCCACACCTTTCGCACATCAATCCTCTGTGGAAGAGATGACTTATTGCGCTCATTGTTTTCAAACTCGTTGCGTTGTGTGGAGTGACAAGGGCTAGTTCCATACCTAGAGGCCGACGGGTGTGCATCCTGTAGCGAGCACTCCCTACCAATATGATCAGTGGATACATGTGTCAATGTCGGAAGCGGACTGAACCTACACTACTGTCTTCGCAACAGGCCGGCTGCTCGCTGCACAGAGCACCATCAGTGGTGCTTACAATATTTACGGGCGTACCTGGGAACAAAAAGTGAGCGCACACATGGAAAGGACCAGTGATTCACAAGGATGCACAGTTGACCCCGACGAGACTGGAGCCACCATAGGGGTTTTTTTGGAGGGATTGGCAACACAGGACTCATGAGAGCGTCAGCTGTTGTCGCACCGCTCACCGCGTAGAGATGGCAGCGTGGTTCATGCCAGCGTCATTAATACTGCGGGATCGGCGCTGCCGCGATGTCTCTCCCTGTGGTTACTCTCCGTGCAGCCCAGTGCGCTCAAGACGTGCACCAATTTCACATTTTCGTCACCGCCTTCTGTGCGAAGGAGCCAAATCTCAAGACTGTTCTTGTGCGAGCGTGATGCAGAGTCAGGCTCGTTACCCGATCCTGGTTCCGATACGTAGTAGGCATCTGTTTGTTCTTGCGATACAGGGTAGGTTCGGGCCTGCCAAGAGGAACGTCGTCAAAATCACGTGACTATGACCAGACCAGCCCAACCCTGTGGATGGCGGGAGACGGGTGGTGCGGAGCAAGCCGCCATGATCTGGAATGCATCGCGCGTGGCCGAGGGATTGATTATTCGCCCCGTAGACCCACGGCCTATGTATAACTCCTTGCTGCGGGCCGCGCGACAACGCATCACGAAAGGCCCAGGCATGCCGGTGCTGTCGCGCGCATTCCTCGCAGTGGAGGCGCTGCCGGGGGGTTTTTGCCTGACCGATAGTCCCTGGCTGGGCAGCGGACGATCAACGAGCGATGTGAGACAATCCGTGATGAGGGAGATGGTCTGGTGCCCGCCCACTCGTGCCTGATGCAGCGAGATGGTGCAAGGGGGAAACCGAGGAACCGAAAAGCAATTCCAGGTGACGAGGGCCTGTGATGCGCTGTAGCACGAAAACCCGGGTCAGCCAACAACGGACAGATAGCGTCCGATGGCGGTGGACGCGTGCCAAGATCAGGCCATCGCGGGGATCTGAGTCTGGAGAGGTTTTCCTGTGGACCTGAGAGTTTGCACCGTTGCATGTGCAGCCGCGTGCCGACGTGGCGCCACAGCGTTGGCGTGCAGTTGTAGCGTGGCGCGCGCGCCGAGTCGCGTTGCGTGGCTCACAAGCCTCTTTGACACTCTCGGCCCAAGAAGGACAGCTGCGACCCTGGGCTGGAGTCCGTCCGCACTGGGCAGGTACTGTATCATCAGTCAGCATGAACGACGCCGACCGGACTCGTGCCTTGGGGCGGGTCCTGCCTGCCATTTTCCTAGCCGCGAGAATGCTATTCTTAACATGTGTAGCCAGGCGCCCATTGCGACAGGACCAGCAGCCGGCGCCAACATGCGAAACGAGGATAAGAAAAGCAGCAGACGGGTAGGGACGGCGCGTGATTGGCGGACAGGGGCAGCGCGAGAGGCAGACCAGACGACTCGGTCGAGGGGGACGCTGCGTCTGGGAGGCTGTTTCATGTTGCGGCTCCTGTGACCCAATCAGGCCCGGCGGCTAGTGCAACTGGCCCCCCCGCGCTGCCGCAGCTGCGACGCTGGGGGGGGGGGCCTTGGTGCTCTCGCAGGGCCCTGGGTCCCTGAAACTGCCCGACAGCCGCCGGCAGCCAGTCAGGGCGCAGAAGTCGCGGCCTCTCGAGATGGCCACGTCCACGATCCGCGAGCGAGACGACGTGTTCGTGCGTTGGGAACCGCGCAGACGAGCGCGCAGGGTTCGAGAAGGAGCAGATTTGTTGGATGACACGCATCAAGAGTGCGCAGGGCCAATTCGAGGTGCCTCGACAGGGTATACTTGTGCAGCATGCGCGCAGGTGGTGTCTGAAGTTTCGGTTGGTATTAAATGTATCAGGTGCCCGTCACGGCCACCTGCCTGCCCAGCCTGCCTCGCCCTCCTGCGCTACCTTGCCTTTACGCTACTACGCCGGACTTTGGCGACCGACCATCAGAAAGAGAGACATTTGGTCATCCATCCATCCCCCTACACCACCACCCCCCTTCCTCGTGCGTTGGAATTCTCGCTGGACGAATATTCCCCCCTTTTTTGGTTTCCCTTTTCTTTTTCCCGGTGTACAGAGTCCACTCGTTGACTCTTCATCCACGATTCTTTCCAAGGGCGGGCACCTTATCCAGTTTTTCTTCCATTCACTCGCACGCCTATCCGCCATCCCGCAGCCACAAACGCGGAGACTGTTGACCAGCTCACCTCACCTCGCCCTTTCCAAGCAACGTTGGGCGACAATCACATACCTCTGAGAGGCGCATCCGTTTTGACAACCTGCCAAACCGACTGCACACATTGGGCGTCACTGCACTTGGCTGCCCTTTATTACACATTCACCTGCGGCGACCGTGTGTAATTCTGCCCCTCATTATTTCATCGTCATCCGTATTCCATTCCTGCATCTCGACGCTGCCCTTTGACAGGACGCATCGACGCAGCTTTCTTTCGGGTCATAAGGACAGGTGCAAGCCGCCAACAACGACGCCAGAACACACTCACACAGTCAATTACTCACTCACTCACTCGCACACTCACTCATTCATACGCACTCGCGACTGCAAAGCCACTGTCCACTAGTTGATTGGAATATCGACAAGCCACAGTTTGCCTCTGTTCTGCCACGTACCCCCCGCTCAGGAACTGCGCCAGGACATTGCGGACCGCTTGGTTGCCTAGCACAAGCCTGCCCTTTTGCGTGGACGCCGACGAGACAGCCTCACGGACTTTACGCACGTCAGCGACTCTTCTGTTCTGCGTCTTTGGACCTCGGAATCCGACACTCGCTCACATCCGCTTTTGCGCATTCGCATCACTGACGGACTGCCGGTTTTCTCAGCTCGAGCCCCCAGCGCCACCCCGACGTGCGTCGCAAACTCGCACCAGCCACACACCACCCAGCTGAGCCACCAGGGCCAGATCAACGGACGACGCAAGCCCGCTTTCCCCATCCGGCCACTATCGACAGCCACCCCTGCCGCCTCGACCCCAGCGCCCCACCTCGGCTCAGCTCAGGGCCTCGACGTGGAATCTTGCAGCCCCTGCGGAGACCCGAACCACGGCATTCTCGACCCCTGTCGCCCTCCCGAATTCCTGCGCGCTCAGCCTCGTGGCCTAGTCACATCCTACCTGACAGCTCTGTCACTTGACTGCCTGTTCTGTTCACCATCCACTACTACTACTACTGCTACTACTAGTACCACCGCATCGCACTTTGCTGCTGCCCTGTTCTACGTCTTTCCTATCCTGTACTCCAACCTGTTCTCAGGCGTTTTGCCGTTGCATTGAGCTCAAGACACTCCCTGGCTCACCCACACTTATACCACACTCACCCCTCACATCTCACATACACCATGGCTTCGAGACACCTCACCATGGAGGAGCTCAACAAGACGGCTCTCGAGCACTTTGTCTACCAGCCCGTCAACAACGACATGATCGCCTTCCTCGCCCACGCCGCGCAGAACGTCATCTCCTGCGACCCGACATCCTACTCGCGCTCCCAGACCCAGAACCCCCCGACGCCCCCGAGGACACCTGAAGCCGACGATGGCCTCGATGCCGCCCACGACAAGTCCCTCCCGTCCGTGGAAGACTTCATCCGCCAGCTCGTCGTCTCCTCCAACGTCCAGGTCCCCACCCTCATGGCCACCCTCGTCTACCTCACCCGCCTCAAGGCCCGTCTCCAGCCCCAGGCGCGCGGCATCCGCTGCACCACCCACCGCATCTTCCTCGCCTCCCTCATCCTGGCCGCCAAGTACCTCAACGACTCCTCGCCCAAGAACAAGCACTGGGCCAAGTACTCCCACATCTCCACGTCGGCCTACTCCTTTGGCTTTGACCGCACCGAAGTCAACACCATGGAGAAGCAGCTGCTCTTCCTCCTCGAGTGGGACCTGCGCATCCACGAGGAGCACCTCTACGCCGAGCTCGACTTCTTCCTCGAGCCCCTGCGCCAGAAGATCCTCGACCGCCACCACCGCAAGATGCAGGAGCGCCAGGACAAGCGCCGCCAGAGGGACATGGCCTCGGCCGCCCGCCGCTACCCCAGCCCGGCCTCCTCGAGGGACGGCTCCCGCTCCCGCTCCCGGCATGCCACAGGGGACCACGCGCGCTCCAACAGCAGCGGGTCCACCCCCGGCCTCGTCTACAGCAGCTCCGCCAGCTCCTACGCCTCGTCCACCTCCAGCCGCCAGCAGTCGCGCGCGACCACCCCGCTCGACTACCACGAGTCCGACTCCTACGCCATGATGGCCGCTCAGGGCAGCCTCTGCGAGTCGCCCGTGCATGTCTATGTCGAGGAGCACGCCAAGCACCACCGCAGCCACTCGGGCGGCCGTCTGCCCTACGAGATCTCGGAGCAAGAGTACCAGCAGCTGCAGGGCGAAGGCGTGTGCAAGAAGAGGCAGAAGCGAGGCGTTCTGGGTCGCTGGTTCGGCGCTACAGCCGTGCGATAGATGACTCTCTCTTTTGCATCACTCAAGGCGTTCATTGCTACACCTGTTATGTTTTTTTTTCACTCTCCTATTCTGTTCATCTCATCGACAGCATTTCTACGGCGTTTCGGGTCGGTTGGGTTTCATTGGGCCGGCATCATGGTGAGATACCTCACGGAGGGGGATTACAGCTATACAACGAAATAAGGCATGGATATCATGAAAACGCACCTCAGTAGCAAAGAGGATGCAGTAATTCGAGGAGGACAAGGGATTCACGATACCTACACACCGCGGCGACGGTCGTGTCTGATTAGATACTTGGCAGCAAAAGAACGCAGCAACAAGACCTGCAATTTCCCGACATTGGTTTGCCCTGCATGTTTGCTTGCTCTGTGATGTGGCTGGCCCATTCTATGCTCAGACTGTAATTTCCCCGCTGGGCGGCCCGGCTGGAATTTGTGTGGCCTTGGCACGTCCTGCCGTGTGCCATCTTCACGCTGCCAGGGTGCGTGTTTGCTGTTTGCCATCAGCGCATCCATCGGCTGAGTGCATTGCACTGCACGGCACTGTCTCGTAGCACGTCTCGAGGTCCTTGTCACACGATCTTGTGTGAGGGCGCGGGGGGACGAAAAGGTACTTCTCCCAGCACAGTGTTCACGGCCTTCCTCGACGGGGTCATGCAATTTCACTGTGTTACTCGTTCCATTCATTGATCTAATAACAATGCATATCTATACCCACAACGCCGACACCCGAACCAAACGACGCCTCTCGCCTAGTACACCTCGAGCACGTAGCGTCCCTGCTCCTTGAGCTTCTCAATCTCCTTGACGGGGTCGACCTTTTTGTTGCCCGCGGCCTTGGCGTCGAGGGCAATGGCCTCCTGGAGGACGGCGGTGACGTCGGGGACGGGCCAGGTCGGGCCGCACAGGTAGAAGCTGCCCTCCTCCTTGATGTAGGCCTGGACAATGTCGCGGACGGTCTCGCGCATGCGGTCCTGGATGTAGATCTTTTGCGGCTGGTCGCGCGAGAAGGCGGCGCCGATGAGCGTGACGACGCCCGAGGCGAGGTACGCCTCCCACTCCTCGCCGTACAGGTACTCCTCGCGCTGGTGGCGGGAGCCGAGGTACAGCAGGATGGAGCCAATCTCCTTGCCCTGCGCCTTCTGCATGGCGCGGTACTGCACAAAGGCGCGGAACGGCGCGAGACCCGTGCCGAGGCCGGCCATGATGAGCGGCGCCTTGTCGTTGGCCGGCAGCTTCATGACCGACGGCTTGACCGAGGCCGTCACGCGCGTGCCCGGTGCCAGGCGGCTGAGGTACCGCGTCGCCTGGCCGTAGCGCGTGCGGCCCTTGCTGTCGACCCAGTTGACGACGACAATCATGAGCGCCACCGACGTCGGTGTCACCGCCTGCGCCGACGCGATCGAGTACTCGCGCCGCTTGAGCGGGCTGACAATCTTGACCAGGTCGTGGAACGACGGCCGCGCCGACGTGAACTCGTCCAGAATGTCGACGTACGTGCACGTGTCGACCTCGCTGCGGCGCTTGAACTCCTCGGCGCCCTCGGGCCCCGCGAGCTGCTCCAGCTTCTTGCGCTGCGCCTCGTCCGTCGCAAACGCCGCCAGGCCCTCGTAGAACCGCTTGGGCGGCTTGCCGAGAATGTCCACGTTCTGCAGCAGCGCCTGCAGGACCGTGCGCGACTCGAGGCGCGTGGCGTCCTCGCGGCTCGGCACCTGGACAATGTCGTTCTCGCGGAGGCCGTACGACGCAATGAACGCGCGCACCTCCTCCTCGTCGTTCTCCGCGTGGATACCCAGCGCCTCGCCAATCTTGTAGTTGAGGCCAGAGTCGCCCAGGTCGAACTCAATGTGGAAGATGTTGCGGTCATAGTCGTGGGGTGTGAGACGACGGTTCTCCTTGACGGTGATGGTGCCCGTCTTGACGGTGAGATCGGGGCGTAGCGCGGCGCGCGTACCGTAGGCCTCGCGGAACGCCAGACCCTTGGCCACGGCCTGCCAGTCGCCCAGCTCGAGGGTCTCCTCGGCTTCCTCCTTCTCGTGGGGGACGAAGCTGTTGGGCTGGATGGTGGCGGGCAGTGACGACTCGGTGTAGTCGGCATCGACCTCGGCCCAGGTTGGTGACGTCTCGACCTTGCGGACGCACTGGTTCAGAGCGTCGACACACTCCTCGTAGGTGGGCGGGTGTCCCTCGACGAGGTTGAGCTTGGCAAAGTCTTCCGCCGAGACGTCGGGACGGGCAATCTGGAGGAAGGCAAGCTCAAAGAGCAGCTTGGTGGACTGAGGCTCCTTCTCAAACGCGGGCGAGTAGGAAATATCGAGCACGTGGAGCTGGGCAGCCTTGTCGTGGAGTGCCTTGAGGAACCAGGCGGGCAGGCGCTTGGCAATCTCGTCCTCCTTGAAGTTGGCGAGCTTGAGGAGCACCGCGCCGTTCTCCGCGAGGCCTTGCGTGACATTGACAGACTTGAGGATGCGCTCGTCCGAGACAGCAACCACCTCGGCCGCCTCGACGCTGTAGGGTGCCTCGAGCGCCTTGCTCGAGGCGCGCAGGTCGGTGCGGGCGATGCCGCCCTGGGTGAGGTTGTCGTACGACTCGTGGACGTAGACGTTGCTGCGGGACTCCTTGGCGAGAGCCGTGCCCAGGGCCGCGGCCGAGTTGAGCGTCGCCGAGTCGTCCACGTCCCAGAAGGTGTACTCGCTGGCCTGAATGAGCGAGGGCAGCAGCTTGCTCTCGCCGCCGTTGCCAAAGATCTTGTGCAGGGTGTCGATGATGCCCTGGGGCGTGATGGCCTGCCAGGGCGTGTACTTGATGTCGAGAACCTCGGGCTGCTCGGCAAACTGGTCGGAGAAGGCGACAGCGGTCAGGACATCGCCGTACAGAGCAGACTGAATGGCCTCATCGTCAACAGCGATCTCGTTCTTCACCTGGCCGAGCACCGCAAGAGTGCGGGTCGAGCTGGGGAGGACCTTGAGGAAGGCCTCCTCGATAAAGGGCCTGTAGATGCGGACGTTGACGACACCAGTCTTGGCGCCGTCGGCCGCGATCTTCTCAAGGACCTGCTTAGCCGTCTGGCCCTCGACGCTGCCAAAGGTGACGAGGACGACGTCGGGAGTCTCGTGGCCGTGATACTCAAAAGGCTCATAAATGGTGCCCAGCTCATCGTTGAAGAGCTTGAGCAACTCCACGACCTTACCGGCCGTGTCTAGGCGCTTGTTCAGCTTGCCCACCTCGGCAACCAGCTTGTTGTACAGGTCGGCGACGCCAGACTGGCTGAGGGCATCGACGACACGGAGCGTCTCGCGAGCCACGCGGACGCCATCGTACACGTGCAGCGTCGGGAGGATGGACGCCAGCAGCGTCGACAGGATGGACATGTGCTGGGCCTCGTAGGTGGATGTGCTGGCCACGAGTCCCAGGCCCAGGTCCTCGGCAAGCCTCAAGGGCGTGTCATAGTCGGTGACGATGCCCTCAGTGGCCGAGTAGTCAGCCGCCGCGACATGGGCGACAAGGGGGCTTGAGACGCCATACAGGAGCGCGAGCTGGTCGAGGCTGCTGCGGAGCTGGTGCAGGCTGCCCGAGGCGGCGATGAGCGACTGTGGAATGTGGCGCTTGGTCACATCAAAGTCCGGGGAGAAGATGTACCCCAAGGCGAGGGCACCAGCACCGGTCCTGCTCTGGAGGCGGAGGACGTCGGTGACGGCGTTGTGGATGTTCTTCTCGCCCTCGGCAGCCCAGTGCTGGAGGGAGGCGTCCAGGTCAAAGGTCTCGGGGGAGTAGGAGAAGACCTTGTCAGACAGCTGGTAGGCGATCTGCTGGACGAGCAGCTGGGCCGTCACGTAGGCCGGGCCCGAGACGGAGGCGAGGGCCACTTGCTGGCCAAAGGGCAGGCTGGTGGCCTGCTTCTGGAAGCCGGGCATCGTGAAGGATCACTGGACTTTGCAGGTATCCCGTGTGCCTGTCTGTCGTGATGCGTTCAGCGAGGGCGGTGGTGAGGGAGGGAAGGAGAAGGGGACAGAGATGCGCATGGCAAATGTCCCCAGAAAAGCCTGTTCCCCAGACAGACCCTGACGTGGGTACGGGAGCGGCGGTATTGCTCGAGACATAATCGGAGGGCGGCATTCCCAGCATTGTCTGATGCCATTCATGGCTGCCATTGCTGGGCATTGCGTGCTCGAGGATGGACGGTGCCGGTTGGCGGATGCGGATAAAAATGTGGTTGCTGGATCACGCAATGCGCCGTTGCCGTTTGTGGTTTAGCGTGATCGATTCGACTGCCGACTGGCAACTGCTCCCGCCAAACTCGGGCTTCGGGGTGGCCTCAGGCGGGCCTGTAGAAGGGCACATAGCGTGCTGGCTGCGGCTGGAGGGGCACCGAGGGGCGCTGCCATGGGCGCTACAGGCCGGCAAAGACCGTTGAAGCCTCGCTGCCTATCCCACCGTCCGATTGCCGCCATGGTGGAATTCTCGCCGTCGGATCGTCGGCGGGGCCATCGAGCCCGACTCCCGTCCAGTGCAGACTGCACTTTGAACGTCCATGACTCCATTGTGAGAGCCTTCAAGTTTTCCGGGTTCCCTTGACGAGTCAGCATTCCATATCCTAATCATCGGAGGGTGCACATTCAGTCTCCACATAAATGAACCCCTTTTTTGAGAGGGTTTGTCATGACACGTCCCCTGAAAATGCATCATCAGATCCGCTAGGTGCCAGAAGCGCATCACTGCTCATCAGTATACGAAGATGCAAAGTCATGTCAATGCTCATGGCCACACATGACCAAATTCCATCACAGCACTCAGCATGAATCGGCAACAAACGGTTCCTATCAGGGGGGGAAAGAACAGATCGATAGCGCACGACACGTTACATCCTCAAGCGTACTTTGATGGTATTCATGATTATAGACTCATATACACGTGCAATCTGCGCAGGTACAGCTTAAACAAGCAGCCCACGAGATCTACCTATTCCTCCGCCACCTTAGGCGTAGCGAGCGCCATCATGATCGGGGCGTGGCTCCATGGTCTCATCAACGAAACCCTCTGGGTCGACGACCTTGCTGAGCTTGGCGATGACCTTGGAGCCGAACAGATCACCCGACACGTTGATGGCAGTGCGGAAGCGGTCGAGCAGCCAGTCAATGGCGACAATGACAGCGTACATGCCAGTGATCTCCACATTGACCGTGTTGGCAATCATGATGATGAGCACCAGCGACGCCGACGGGATGGGTGTCGTGCCAATCGACGCGAGCGTGGCGAGAATGACAATCATGACATAGTCGGCAGGGCTGAGTGTGTGGCCCTGGGTCGCGGCGATGAAGACGACCGCCATGGGGAAGTACATGGCCGTGCCGTCCATGTTGATCAAGCAGCCCAAGGGGCAGGTGAACTTGTAGACGGTCACCGGGATCTTCTGGGCGTGGGCGCATCGAAGCGTAACGGGCAGCGTGGCCGCGGACGAGGCAGAGCCCCAGGCGGTGATCCAGGCAGGCGAGATCTTGATCCAGAAGGCGTACGGGTTCTCGCGGACAATCGCAAAGAAGATCAGCGGCAGGATGATGAAGATGTGGATCGACATGGTACCCAGCGTGCCGCCAATGAGCATGCCCAAGTTCTTGCCAATCTCCTCAATCGAGAGCCTCATCAGGTTCGACAACACAAGGAAGAAGACACCAATGGGCGCAACCTTGATCAGCCACGTGATGACACGCATGATCATGACTTCCAACTCGACAACCAGCTTGTAGACCATGGACTCCTTGGACTTGATCAGGTAGCCAATCACACACGACATGATGAGGATAGCGAGGAGCTCGTCGTTGCTCAGTGAGTAGAAGACATTGCTGGTGACGAAGGACCGGAAGAGCGTCTTCACCACCATGTGGGGAGGGTTCTCATCTGCGGTCTCCACCCTCTCGTCGGCCGCCGCCTGCTGGGACTCGCTAATGTTGAGCGTGTCGTCGCTGACCACGGTGAAGCGGGGTCCCCAGACAAAGGCAGTCATGATGCATGACATGATAATGGCAATCATGGTCGTGAGCACATAGTACCCAATGGTCCACTTGGCGAGCCTGCCGCCGCTGCCATCGGCCATGTCGCGGAGACGGCAGACGGCGAGGATCATGGCGCAGACGATGAGGGGCAGGACTAGACGTGCTTCGTTAGCGGTCGTCGCTCTCCAGGGATGAGAAGATCAGGTCGGCGAGGTTGACATACCGACAGCCTTGAGGGCGCGCAGCCAGAGGTCGCCAGGGATGTTCACCAGATCAGTGGCCTCGACGGGGACATTGTCCGCCTGTGTCGAGACGATGAGGCCAATAGCGACAGCGAGGAGTGCAGCGATGATGATTTGCAGGGCCGAGCCGGCCGTCTTGAGCTCCTTGACCATCGTCTGGCCGATAGTCAACTTCTCGCGCTCGGGCTCCGGGTACTCCTGGACAGGAGTGCCATGGGAGTCGACGGAGGAAGGGTCTGCGGCAGTAGCACTCTTGACGTCGGGGTCAGCAGCCATGATGGGCTGGGGCTGGTTCCCCATGGTGGTATCGTTCTTCTCTGTGACTGTCATGGTTGGCACCTCGGATGCGAAAGACGGGCCTTGAGATATCGTGGACGAAGAGGCAGCGCGAAACAAAAGGGCAGGTCCAAGCGGGGGGCTGGCTATGCCTTGCCACTTTATACAGCTGAGAGAGAGGGACTGGCCTCAGGGCAGACAGGGTCGTGGCGACAAGCCAACAAGACCCATGTATAACGCAGCAGGACCTGATAACGTTCGACCTGGCCAGGCCGCCTTGGTCCGTTCCTCCATAAGCCAGACCGCGTCGAAATTTGGCTGGTGGATGCCCAGGTGACTGTGTGACCGCGGGCTCGACTCCACAGGCATGGGATCTGGGGCAGCTTTCCCAACAGGGAAGGTTGTCAGGCTCATCTTCCACAACTGGCAGTCCGTGCGCCAGCCTGCCAGACCAGGATTCGCGAAAACACAGGTCTCGAGCGTGTGGGGATGCACGATAAGCGCGACTCTCGAGGCGTCCGTGCAGGCTTGGCCTGCAGATGTGTCGCGGCGAGGACCAGGATGATGGCCTCTGTCGACTGGCTGGCTCTGCATTCAACGCTCCCCATGGAGCCCCTTTTGGGTTAGTTACCCACCATGAAGAGCAGCAAGTGCTGTGCGCGTTGCGCGAGGAGCATGGAGCAACGCACCACTGTGTCTCCGTCACGGTACCAGCAAGCGGGCGGGCAGGCAGACAGACAGGAGGATACTACAGTACCCAAGTTGGAGGGTGTGCCAACCTCGAGGCTCCCATGCGAAGTGACAGGGTGCCCCGCTGTGGCTACCTATCTGCCGCTCCCGGGCGCGCGCTGCTGGACTACCCACATGAGTGCGTGCTCCGACGCACACAGTGACATTTTGTGGTGCAGAAGAGGAGACGCCAAGTCTAATAACTATAATGTTCTCGGACTCTTGCTCCATTGTGTTGGAGGCCGAGGAACAATGAGGACCGTGCTCAATGCGACGGTGCGACCCCAGCCTCCAGTGGAACCGTTGCAGCGTCGCCACTTAGGATTGCAGCTGGTGCCACTGCCACATGCAAGCCCGAGTTTATACCATTAACCTTAAATCTTGGCAGCCGCTAAACAATTCGCCATTCCAGCCCCGGCGCGCCAGAACCCGTTTCGAAGACTTCCCGAGCGGGCGGCTTTCAGGCCAGCCACAAATTGCCCAATTGATGGCAGCGAGTCTTGGCCAACCAGTGTCCGGGTTTTTCTGTCCGCCGCTTGAGCCGCAGCCAACCGCCCCCCGTCTTCATCAGATCCCAGTGGCTGACCTTCTTTTTCCTGTTACGTCAAGAAGATGATCGCCAACAAGCCAACCAACGCCAGCTACGCCATTGTTGAGCGCCCACTGCCCACAGTGGCTTGACGCATGTCCCCCTGACCTTCCTCTCATGTCGACGACGAGCCACCAAGGGAAAGATACCTGCAAGTCCAACACCCATCAGCAGTCGCGTCCCTCGCCCTCCGATGCCTCGCCTGACAACCCTGCGAAAGACACTCAAGCAGTGTCTTTCAATATGGAGGGAGGGAATCATGTCTTTGCCCCCGACGACATCCTTCGCCTTGACAAGCGCACCTTGAAAAGCGGAGCGAGATGTGAGCCGTCGCGAGAGGATTGTGAAGGTGGGCCACCATGAAGCAGCCGTCATGCAGCCACCATGTTGGCTTCTTGGCGACTCGGCCACAAGCGAATCAATTCTCGCCGCGCCGGCGCCCAAATGCACCTCGGCAGAAGCTTCAGAGAACCTTTGCCACATTCTAGCACAGAGTGTTGCTTGGCAGATAAGACCGTGCTGGGTGTCTGTGCCCTGGCTGCGAGGTTTTGGGACAATCGTCAACTAATAAGCCTGCACGTGAGTACGACTTGCCAATATCGCGTGCCGATCCGGGAGACTGGTCAGCAGACAGATGATACCCCGCCACTCGCAGCACCAACCCCGTGTAACCATGTTCTGGGAATCACAGTCAATATACTGTGTAGTTTCGCCAAGGAAAGCCCTGGTCGGAGGCACTGGCATAGGAGGGGAACCATGGCTGGCGTGCCGCGCATTACGTGTGCGAATGATTCGATTCCATGCAAAATAATCCAAGCGACGCGCACCAACGGGAGTTCTAGGCCTCGGCTCCATGGCTGCCAGAAGTCTGCTATTATCGTGAATGCAATTTCATCAGGTGCACTCGGCAAGATAGGCGCTTCTTTCCTCCTTCGAAGAGAATGGGTAGGGAACGTGAACGTCGTCGCCTGGCCATCACCATTGCAATGTCCCGCCCGATTCCATCCTGGCGCGCGAATGCTGTGCTGAACCGATCACATTCCGCCATTGGCGTGATCTTGGCAACTCCAGTCTTGGCTTGCCCCCTCAGGCATCATCGTAGCGCAACGGGATCATGGCCTGCGAGTCGTGTGCATCTGCTCGGGGGAGACTCTGAGTGCTGAGACCAGCGAGGTAGCACACAGAGTGCTTGGGACGAGCGTCGATTCCCTTCTGTATCGGTCCATCGTGGTTTGTTGGTAGCGGGGTGTGCTGGTTTGAAAGGCCCAGCTTCACGTCTACTGCTAGTCACCATGAGTGTCGCACCCCGCCGCACTGTCCAAGAGAGAGCAGCAATCGAACGCCGTCATTGTAAAGCGGACATACTATTAAGTAAATCTGAGTGCAGTTAGCTAATAAGCGATTCTCTCTTCTGACGCGGGATCTTGTTCCACGCCGAGCATCTCGAGAGGTCTTGCGTTAATCACGTGGGCGAGAGAGTCAGGAGCTCGCTCTAGTCTCAGTCTCGCTACCGATCAAGCCAGCCAGCTCCATGTTCATCACTATGCTCTCAGATGTGGAGGAACCTTATCGTTTGTCGGAATACTCTGGACAGGATTGTTGTCGTCAGCTCAACGCCTATGTGTAAAGAGAATGAGTGGGTGAGGTCAGATGAGAGAATGGCGTCCCAGCCGTACAATAGGCACTAGGAAAGTTCCGTTAGCTCCTTGGCTCACAGCCAAGTCTTCGCAAACTGCTGTCAATGTTCATCTCCGATTTATGGGAGCGTCATGGCGTTTCTTGGCCCGCTAAGCCTCAGTGGAACAGTTGCCTAGGATCACTCCGTCATCCCTATTTCTAGGCGAGCGGTCGTGCCAATTCAATGTGCGTGTCGGGACGTGCATGCTTGAACGGCTGAGCACTATTCGAAGCTTTGGATACGGCAATTACTAATGTGCAAGTCCTTCTCCGAATAAATCTACAGGCTCAGCCGAGCAACAGCCAGGCTAAACTCAAGCCAGGCTGCGCGTATATCCAAGAAAGCGGCGGCAGGCTGCTTGCTTACTGAGTAGTCACTTACAGTATGCAAAACTACCAGTGGTTCGGCTCTTGGGATGTGCCAGGTCTTGCGAAGTTTGTGCGTTCTCGTTCTCATAGTCCTTTCAGCTTTGCTGTGCCCGTTGGGCTCATGAGCATTCGGTACTTTTTATAACTCTTGAATCTCTTTTTTTTTTCTGGAAAAACGACCCTGAATATTCAAACAATCGCGAGTGCTCAACGGGCTTAAAATTGGTGGCCAAAAACGGATGCTCATCATCGTGAAACAAATTAGAAGGTAGACGGCCAAGCTGGGAGCTTTTCACGCTCTAACGTTAGAAGCTCTACGCACGTGACTTTTGGCCCCTTCCAAAGCGCTTCTCCGCAAGGCCGCAGTCCCTGGCCCTGGGGAAGGACCCACCGACCCTGCTCCAACCGCAAGTTCACCTAGATCGCCTAGCGCGGAAAGCTCAGATAACCTCATCGCCCTTTCCCATCCCAATAAACATTGTCCAAACTCTCCCAGCGCATCTCAACACACACGCGAATTCAGACCGGCCGGTCTGAGTCAATCGAATTCATGGCCGACAGCAACAAGCCATCGTCTGCAACGCAGAACGGGAAACGTCGTGCCGAAGACGACCCGTCTCAAGATGATCTTCCTCAACCCTACAACGCCCAGCAACTGCAACCTGCCAAGCGCCGCGCCATTTCCCCGTCCGAGCAGCCGCGCAAGCAAAAGCGACCGGGCGCGCGTGCTCGCATCTCCGAAGCGCAGCGCGAGGCGTACCGTCAACGCCAAGCTCAACGCGAGCGCGAGGCGGAAGAACTAGCCCGACTGCAACGCGAGCGCAGCGCTCGCCAGGGTGGTCTGCACGACGTTGTGAAGGAGCACTACAACAATGTACCCCAGCGTGGACGAGAGTGGCGAACCACGGACAGCAAGATCAAGGGACTGCGCGTTTTCAACAACTGGATCAAGAGCTGCATCATCCAGCGATACTCTCCTGACGAGGACCACACCCCCGGGTCGCGTGAGCAAGGCCGCTCCTCCGGCAGGGAACTCTGCGTTTTGGACATTGGCTGCGGCAAAGGTGGCGATCTAAACAAGTGGCAGGCTGCGCCTCAACCGGTCCAACTGTACGTCGGGCTCGATCCAGCAGACGTCTCCATTGCGCAGGCCAGAGAGCGGTACAATAATCTGAGGTCCCGCGGCGGCCGAGGCGGTCGTAGAGGGCGTCTCTTCGATGGTCGATTCCACGTGAAAGATTGCTACGGGGAGTCGATTGAGGACCTGCAAATCATCCGGAGCATGGGCTTCGACCCATCTCCCATGAACCACCGTGGTTTCGACGTGGTGACCATGATGTTTTCCATGCACTACGCTTTTGAATCTGAGGAGCGCGCAAGGACCATGCTCCGCAACGTGGCCGGAGCCTTGAAGAAGGGAGGGCGTTTCATCGGAGCCATACCCAACTCTGATGTTCTCAGCCAGCACGTACGAGAGTTCAATCAGAAGCAGGCCGCCAAGAAGGCCGGTGCCGACGGCAAAGAGGGGAACAATGCCGGGAACAGCGATGAGGACGGCGGCCAGCCGTTGATTGCTGAATCACCCCCGCCGTCGGACAATGGGCAACCCCTCATTGCCGAATCCCCTCCAGGCTCTCCACTCGCGCAGCCTCTCATCGTGGCGACGCCCGAGCCAGAGGAGCCGTCCGTGGAGGTCAAAGGCCCTGCTCCAGGTGACAAGACCCCCGAGCACAAGGAACCCGAGGCTGAAGTCGCTACTGGTGCGCACGAGACAAAGACACCTGAGGGGGACGACAAAGCAGATGGCAGGGAGGAAGGTGAAGTGGCTGTCGAACCAACCGCAGAATGGGGCAATTCCATCTACCGAGTCCGCTTCCCCGGCAAGACACCTGCAGACGGTATTTTCCGCCCGCCCTTTGGCTGGAAGTACAGTTTCTTCCTTGACGAGGCCGTCGAAGAGGTGCCCGAGTATGTGGTTCCGTGGGAGGCATTCCGTGCCCTCGCCGACGACTTCAACCTCGAGTTGCAGTTTCACCGCACTTTCAGGGAGATTTATGAGGCGGAAAAGGATGACCCGGAGATGGGTCCTCTATGCGAAAGAATGGGCGTCCGCGAGAGGGGCGGCGGCAAGTTACTGGTCTCGGATGAGGAGATGGAGGCGGCCAGTTTCTACATTGGTTTCTGCTTCTACAAGGTGTAAGCTTAGATCACATCACGACAACTGGGAGTTTGGCGTCTTCTTATTTGCAATGAGCACAATTTTTCCACACTGCAAGTTGCTGCCTTGCATGAGCGAACGCTGAAATATCATGTCGTATTGGTGCGCAAAACAACGGTAAGGATGGAGTTGGGTATCGTGGGTATCCGGGCTCGCTGGCAGTAGCATCTCAAAACGAATGACGGAGACTCCGGATCATGGCTCTGTCCCACCCTTTTCCTAGCATATTCGAGGCCCAAGCAAGCACAGAGAAAGAAAAACACCGCTATTACAAGAGAGTTTGGCAAATAGACAAAAGCCAGGGCCGGAACGCTGGGGGAAAAGATTAGGCAGACAGCAGATTCATCATGCTGAGTTGGTCGATCGGCGCCAGATCATCAACGCCGCAAGCCCTGCACACGCGGTGGCGCCGAGAGCCATGTATAAACTGGTCCGGTCTGGCGCGTCTTCTTCCGTCTTGGGAAACGCACTGCTCGGGTTGGTCGCTGCGTCCGCCAGGGCCACAAAGAGCTCACTGATGCTGTTCCAGGTCACGCTGACGTGCAGTGGATGGCTCATGTTGAGTGATGCCGTGTATTCGTCGGGCTGCAGCTCGCTGCGCTGGGTTGTCTTGTCCTTGTCTGCCTTGAGGCCTGTGTAGATGGATGGCAGCTCATCCAGATGCGGGTGTTTAGCTCGCATCTCGACAATGTGTGCAAAAGAGTCGGGGTCTGACGAGTCGTATGCATAGCAGAGAAGATCGCACGCGTCCAGCTTGGCCTTGTTCTCGAGGATCGCTGGCTCGAGCTCGCCGAGCTCCTCGAGGATGAGGTAGACTTGACGACCCCCAGGCAGTTCCACGCTGTTGACTGCGCGGCGCGGTTTGATGGTGGGATAGTGCAGTGGCTCAAACGGCCTATTGAGAAAGGCGTTGAGCAGGGACGATTTGCCTGACCCTGGCGCGCCCAGGACATAGCACATGACGACGTTGCGCTCTACGCGTCCGGGACGTCTCCGCCTCTTGCGAGACTTTGTGATCTTGAGCGCGGCGGTGAGCGACTCCTTTGGATTGGGCGGCTCGAACCCTAGATAGGCAAGATATTCGATTGTGGTCTTTGGTTCGAGGAAAGTCGTCATGCTCCATTGAGCCAACCATCCTTGCAAGGTGACATGTCCAGCGTCATTGCGCACTGTGGATGATGGAAAGAGTGATTCGACCCAGAAAGGCGGCAGACCAGCCGTGGGCGCAAAGAGAGCACGCAGCTCTTCATCGTTGAGTCCTCCATCATTATCTTTGTCGAAGAGGAGGAAGAGGTCGACAAAGAATCTGTAACCGGCGGGACTCAGCTCGGCTGAGGAGAATTCGGGGACGTCAAGTTTAGGGTGCAGAAATTTCTCATCGAGGCTCAAGCTGTTGGTGTAGTGATATTTTCGAAGGATGATCCAAATTGTCTCGTGTCTGCCCTTCTCGGCGTAAATTTTGTTAAGCTGCAAGAAGCCAGCCTGGTCGATCCCCTGCTCATGTCCCGGGGGAGCTGACTTTTTCCTGATTGAGGTCTTAATGTTCGCAAGGTCGTCGTCAGTCAAAGGTTTATCGAAGCACTTTGACTGAAAGGCTCGCATCTCCTCGTCGTTAAGGAAGCCATCCTGATCCTTATCACACAAGTAGAATATCCTCTTGAGAGCTGTCACGCAGGCAGGCTTGAGTACACCCTCTTTGTAGTCGTAGAGAGGCGCGATGGGATGTGTGACGGCCTTTTGGCAAAGAAAGAAGACCTCGTTGACGTTTCGATGTTCGCGGGCGCTCGTTCGAATGCACGAGTCGATCTCACGAAACTCGGCCATTACGGGCAGCATTTCCTCCTCCACGACCTGCGACGTAGGGCCCTGGCCCACGAGGTCGGACTTGTTGGCACATAGGACAACCGGTACATTGACGCCGAGTGACCGGAAGTACGGCATCCAGAACAGGGCGACGCGCTCATAGCTGTAGTGGTCGGCGTATACCAGGAGTATAATGTTGCATTTTCGGATCTCCTTGCGCAAGGTCGTTCGGTCTTGGGGGCGCGCCGAAGTGTCGACGATGATTGTAGTGACACTTTCGGGAGTGCCTATGGTTGGAGGAATGGTGATCTGTGGCAAAACGGGTTGAATCTTGTTGGTGATGAACTGGTCCTTCACCAGAGACGCAATGAGGCTGGACTTTCCCGTGGATTCGTCACCGCACACGCAAATACGTACTATGATATGTGAGCACTTCTCGATTCGACGAGGCAGTTTGTGAGGGGGAGCCTGGGGGACAGGGTTGAATTGCCATCGACAGGGAAATCGGACTCGGCGTTTCAAAACGTACCTGTCGCCATGGCCGCAAGGATCGCAAGCAACGTTCACACAGTTACAAAGTGGCCATCGCAATGCAGTATGAGGTCGATGTGGTTATCATGTGGTGCACTGCTTCGCCAACGTCCAGTGGTTGAGGAGGTCCCATACCTGGCCAGGCCGGGACAATGAGGATGGCGAGATGCTGCTGCCAGAGCTAAGGTGGGCCCCCCACGCAGAAGGCACGTCAACCAGCCAGCCACAAAGCAGCGCTGCGCCAGACCCACCGGCTCCTACTCAGGCTAACCTAAGCAGTCAGCGACCATGTGGTGATAAAAGCATAAGGTACCGTATGAAATGACAATTCGAAGACATTTGCCTCTAGTGATAACGGGCCATGAAAACCCAGAAACACGATTCTGGAGCGCAGTTGAGATTCTATACTCTCATTGTCTTTCATAACGACGCGGATCTACATCTACAAGTACTGTATCCCCGCCCGCCGTGTCACTGGCAGTTGGGCGCCGTCATAATCACCAAACGGGGGCAGTTCCTCGTTAGCATCAACGCCGCGCTTGCCTTCTAACGTTAGTGCCAACATACACCAATAGGTATCAGTAAACTGTTTCGCGACGCAGATCAATGTACTGCCACCTTCCTTCAGTCAGTTTGTGGATGGGCAGGTAGATTGGACCGGTAGAAATCCACTCGAACCTGGAGTTACCCCACACGATGCTCAGTCTGACCCCAGGCCAGGCAGGACCAACCGCCGCAGCTGCAGCCCCAGCCTCGACTTGTCGCTTCCTCCGCCAACTCGACCGTCCAGTATCCCTCTTTGTCGCTCTTTGCTTGCTCGGCCTGGCAACGCCATCTCTGCGACTGTGACAGCCTCATGACGCCTTGCTGTCTGGGAGCGCCGCGATAGCGAACCCCTCCAACGACTTGGCCATCGAAGGCGCAAACGCCAGTCGCGACACTGGCTGTCGACAACCTACCCGCACCACATCATTCGGCCACTGGATAACCACAGTTTACCGTCGCCATGTTGTAAGTGTGTTTCGCCAACTGGCGATAAACATGTCACTGACGAAGAGCGTCACAGTGTCCTTCCGCCCCCGCCGCGGTACCCCATCAATGGGGCGTACGGCACCGGCATGAACATGGTGCCCGTGATCGAAACGAACAACGTCTTGTCGCATGACGACGACCAGTTCCTCGTCGGCGAGGGCACGTACGTCTTGAAAGAGGATCTGCACCTCGCGACGCCTCCTCCGCACCCTTCCGAGGCTCCCATTGTCAACCCGAATCCGCTAGCGACGAATCCCCAGCCTGCGACTACCGGAACAAAAGTTTCCTTGGTGAGCCTCGATGCGCGGTCCCCGCCGCCTGTACTTTTCAAATCGCCGTTCTCAACCAACGGGCCGGCATCAAACACGCCAGATGCTGGTAAGGATTTCCGGTCCTCCACAGAGGGCGGCATGAGCAGCGAGGATGGGCGAGGGACCTCGATGAGTGACGGCCCTGGCACGTCACTGTCCCGCGGGTCAGCCGCAGCCTTTGGGGAAGCGAACCCTCTCCTGCCCCAGACCATCACTAAGGATGTGAACAAGAGAAGGAAGCCCAAGAATAACATGACTAAAAGCAATTCATCCTTCATATCTCGCGTTATCGTCAACGAGAGCCTGTCCAAGAAGCTCACGGAACGGCCGAGTGATGGGCTCTATGCATTTGCCAATATTAACAGAGCTTTCCAATGGCTCGACCTGTCAAACCCGAAAAAGGCAGGCTCGTCTTGACAACTGATGGCCGGCTGGCAGGCTAACCTCGCGCAGGAAGACTACCTGACCAAGATCTTGTTTACTAAGGCTCACTGTCTTTGCCACGACGTCAACCATGTGACTAAAGGCAGCTCTCACATGGACGTCATCATGGGCTTCTCAACCGGCGAGATCATCTGGTGGGAGCCCATCTCTCAGCGATACACGCGCTTGAATAAGAACGGCGCGATCAACAATACACCAGTCTCCCAGATCACATGGATCCCCGGCTCAGAGAACTTGTTCTTGGCGGCGCACATGGATGGTGCGCTGGTCGTGTACGACAAGGAAAAGGAGGACAGCCCTTTCATTCCAGAGGATCTCGCCCCGGCGACGAATGGCAACGAGGCCGGCGAGAATGTCCACCCACACGGAAAGAACAATATTCAGATCCGGAAGTCCGTGATGTCGAAGAACCAAAAGACCAACCCTGTAGCTGTCTGGAAGCTATCCAACCACCGTGTCAACGCATTTGCATTCTCTCCCGACCGGACACACCTGGCCTGTGTAAGCGAAGATGGAACACTGAGGATCATAAACTACCTGGAAGAAAAGTGAGCCTGACATCTTCCCCCTTCTTGTGAGGCCCAGATGAGGCCCAGATGCTGACCATATCAAAAAGACTTCTCCACATCTTTTACTCATATTACGGTGGCTTGAGCTGCGTGTGCTGGTCTCCCGACGGCAAGTACATTGTCACAGGTGGGCAAGATGACATGCTCTCCATCTTCTCCATGGGCGACTCAGCCCTGGTCGCTCGCCTGCAAGGTCACGAATCCTGGTTGGCTGCTGTCGCCTTCGACCCTTGGCGGTGCGACGAGCGCAACTACCGTTTCGGCAGTGTGGGAGAAGACGGAAGACTGTGCCTCTGGGATTTCAGCGTCGGCATGCTGCACAGGCCCCGTGCGGTACGTATTTGTGACATTTCGGCGGATGAAAGCTTACAAGGTACAGCTCTCGGTGCAGGCACGCGCTTCTGGAACAACCCGCCTAGCAACGCTAGCCATGGTAGAATCGTCGCAGACCACGGTGACGCAAATATCAAACGGCAGCAACATTGAGGACGACGGCTTTTCGCACCCTGTCGAACCTCGTGCCAAAATCCCCATGCTGCCCCCTGTCCTGGTGAATATGCACTCTTATGACGAGCCTGAGAAGCAGTTACGCTAACAGATAATGTTAGAATAAGCAAATTGACAAGGAACCTAGTCAATGGCTGGCATTCACCGAAGATGCCATTATCACGAGCTCCAAGAAGGGACACCTCAAGACCTGGAATCGGCCCGGTGTGCCAGTCGAGGCGCCAGGTGCGGCTAAGGCATAATCATTCGGGGACGACGTATCAGTTGGCGCTTGCCCTATCCGCATATTCATTTGGGCTTCCGACACGGACATTTTTCTTGGTGGCGTCATGGATTTTGCTGTCATAGCGTGCACAAAAGCTTTATCTTGGAGTCCAATCAGACACTGTCCAGCCATGCGGCCCGAGTTGCACGCGAAGTGGTATTCCATTATCTTTGTGAGACGAGGTTGGTCGCGTTGAGAGATCGCCTATCTAGTGCTGCGCAGCCTGCATGGTACATATGTACATATTGGCAGCATACGCGGCGAGTAAATTCGGACACGGACCAAGTGCCGCGATGTTCTCGCAGCCAGTCAAGCTCTCCTGGCGACATCTACGGACTTATGGCGGTGAGGCTGAGCTACGGGCCACATGGCTTATTGTGTCGGCATCAGTGCGGCTCTTTGGCGGGTCAAACGTGTGGCCCTGGTGCGTCGTTGATGAGTGTTCACAGCAAAGAGGCATGCTGAATGCCTTTTCGTTGGTGACTCACGCCAGGGATCCACCTGTGATCGAGCCTGAGAGGGTGCTTTTGTTGATGTCCGCTCAGCCTGTAGGGAAACCCCCAATTTAATCATTGATCATGCAACGTTTCATGACAAGCAGTGGGCAGGTCGTTACTGCTCCGACTATCATGTGTTTATTCTGCGACTGCACATGGTGATGGAATATCTAACATGCACGTATCAGTTGCTAGTGGCGAGACGCGAAAGTGGTTATGCTTGTGCTTGGAGGGCATGAATCATGCGTCCTGGCTTGCCCAACAACAAACATCAAATTACGATCAGCAAGTGGGAGAATGCTGGCCCGACCCTGCAGCTACCGAAGTCATCGCCGAGCGCGCAAGGGGCGGCGTCATGCCGTGGTGGATCAGCCGCCTCGCCAAGTTGCTATCGCTGTTGTCGGTACGACGGGATGGCGTAATTAGAGTTTTGAGGCCACTGCACCAGTTCCGTGCTGGGCGTATGGCGGACGGCATGCGATACGTCCGGCATCATGTTGTGATCCATGCAGTGCGCATACTGTAGGCTCCATAACTCCCCTGCTGCGGCAAGACGTCTCGAGAAATGCAGCCGATATGACCATGCACAAGATGCGGCAGCTCGCCTGCAGGCTGTCACTGATGTGGATAAGACCATGCTCAAAAGAGCAAGATCTTGGAAGGCTTGGCCGAAGAAAAGGACGCATGTATCCGGCGGGATTTGCATCCGTGCATTCACGCAATGCACGTGGGCGCGCGCTGCGCGTTTACAAAGATTTCAACCTCAGGCACTTGGATATAAGCACCACTATCGTATACGTACAGTAATTTCATGATAAGGCAGTCCGGTGCAAAGTCGGCGAAGATGTCCCGACGGTGCCCAAGTGGAGGCAGGCCCAGTGTTCTGATATTCAGGGTCCAACACCGCAGTGGTGCAACGGGTGCTGATCAGGCATCGAAGTCGACCAGGAATGAGCTCACGTAACGGCCAGAGCTTGGGTCACCTTGGTACCTGGCCTTGCTTTTTCTTGACCCCGGCAGTTGACCTGTGGCGAAGGCGATTGCTTGTTGTCCGTGGAATTCTCACAGATGAGTAGGGACTTCGGCGATTAGCCTGCCCTTGCCTGCAAGAACCCCTCGCTGCCGATCGTTGGCAGATCGGAAACGTGTTGAGGAGACGCTGGAGTGCTGAGAAAGATTCTTTCTACTCTGCAGGACCGCATGTGCCTGTCAGCACAATGTGACTTTGAAAAAGACACCGTTCCAGATGATTACTGCCACGAGCTCTTCATCTACCTTCCTTACGCATGTCATGGAAGGAGTGGTGCGTGGCTTGGCCATCGAGGCGGAAACTGCCCTGCGTCATGACGGGCGGCTGAGTGGATACCTTTCGGCTATATGCAAGCCATGATTATGCCCAGCCGACAGTGGGCGGCGTTCGGAAAACTTGGCGCTATGACGACTTGTGTTTCGCTTCACAGCATGTCGGCGTGCTCAGATGCAGATACACTTTGCATCTCATCGCGGACTGTTATTTGTGCTGTGATGCGACAAGTCATCGACAGTCGCTCAACAGTTTGACGCGAGGCAACTCTTTTTGCGGCAGGCTAGCTAGCTATACGAGCGAGCCTTTTTGCTCCTGTCGAGCGGCTGTGAGGCAATTGCGTATTGGAGATGATGAAATGATTTCCTCGAATAAAAATCCCTGTTCCTGATAAGGGACTGCCGACGCATCACGCTCTTGGGCCCACTGGTACCATCATCGGTGTTAATATCCAGTATTTCCCTGTGAAGTACCTTGGTTCTCGCGGGAAACGAGGGCGCTGCAGAACAGCAAGGTACCAACAGAGACATCTGCCCGCTCCGAGTCCGAGTCGTGCCTGCACGGCTGCTTGCTTGCGTGCTTGTGTTTGCTTGCAGGCAGGCAGACAGTCCTGAAGGCAGGTGCGGCTGCTCCAGCACGTACCTTAGAGTGGCCTATTACGTGTGTGGCCCCCCAGTACAGTGCCAGCCTGAGCGCCCTGCTGTGGAATGTGCCCCCACGAGTCACCGCATGCACTCAGCCCGCTTGCGCCTGACCCTCCTGCCCCCCATTCACGACCCATCCATCCGTCTCGGGTCAGACCGTCAAAAGATTCAAGCGAAGCAATGGAATGCGCAATCGACCCAAAGTGGGCTGCGGCTCCCTTCCCGCATCGCCTCTATCATGCTAGGAAAGGTTTCGGCGCACTCTGGCCCGTCTGCCGGTGAATTTGGATTTCCTCGTCCCTTTCCCTCCCTTCTTTCTACTTTCCACCCAACGCCACCATCAGCGCTGTCATCAGAGCTGATCCATCACCCATCTGAGCCCCGGGAACCAGGAGCAGCGCGGTGAACACTGTCTGCCTTGGTCGCGCCACCTTCACAATGCCATCGTTCAACCCATTCGCGTCCATGTCGGGGCGTGGGGCTGCCGCGCTCTTCGACATTCGTCTGGAAAATGACTTCATCGTGTTCCGGGGTGTCGAGGAGGAATCGAACGGGCAGATCGTCAAAGGCACCGTTGTTCTATGTTTAACAACCCCTCTCAAGATGGAGGATGTCCGGTTGCGCTTGACTGGCACAATGCGCATGAAGTGAGTCACCCGCATCCTGCCATGTCGGCGTAGCCAATCCAACTGACCACATCCTCAGCGCATCCGGGTCCTCCAGCCAGAAGAATGATCGGCTCAAGACAATTTGCGAAAAGCGATGGGATCCTTTCGTCGGGGTCCATGGAAAAAGCATGATCCTGCCCGCAGGCAATTATGAGTACCCTTTTGAGTACCTGCTCCCGGGCGACACAGCCGAGAGCGTGGAAGGAATCCCCGAGGCGTCCATTACCTACCGCCTCAAGGCCACTGTCGGTCGCGGCAAACTCGCGTACGACCTCCACGCATACAAGCACTTGCGCATCATTCGCACCCTCGACCCGAGCGCACTCGAATTCCATCACGCCATGAGTGTCGAGAACGTCTGGCCCAACAAGGTCGACTACTCCATCTCCATCCCCCAAAAGGCCGTCGTTTTCGGCGGCACGATCGACCTGACCATGCGCATCACCCCTCTCCTGAAGGGCCTGGAAATGGGTCGCATCCACATCAAGCTCCTCGAAATTCGCGAAACGATAGTTACGGGCGCCACGGGCCTGAGCATACGCGAGCACAAAATTGAGCGCGACGTCTCGAAGTGGGAAGTGGAGGTCGACCGCGCAAAGCACTGGGTGGACATGATTGAGGACACGGGCCAAGACGGCTGGGTCATCGGCAAGGCCCTGGACTTGCCCAGGAGGTTGCGCCAGTGTGTCCAGGACACCAACGTCCACGGCATCAAGATCCGCCACAAGCTCAAGCTGACCATCGCCCTCAAGAATCCTGACGGTCATATTTCCGAGCTCCGCGCCACCCTGCCCATAGCCATATTCATCTCACCCAATGCGCCCCTCAACGAGCAGGGCGACGTGATTAACCCCGAGGCGGCGCAGGCCAATGGAGAGGCGGAGCGTTGCCCTCCTCCCAGCTACAACGACCACCAGCTCGATCAACTGTACGACGACGACATGACAGGCTTCCGAACACCCGCCGGGGCCATGTCCGGCGTGAGCAGTCCGCTCTACATGCATTCGAGGGCCGGCTCTAGCGAGAATCTGTCCAACCTCATGCAGGGCGGTGGCGCCGTGCCGCCAGCGGATCTGTCCTCACGACTCATGAGCGTCTCGGACGACCCGACACTTCGAAACACCGTCTTCAATTCCACGATAGGGCGACGGTCAGAACCCAATTCGAACGACCTCACCCGGCAGAATAGCGGCGAAGAAACCCCTAGTTCGGGACGGGACTCGCCCGAGCACGTCGACCTCGAGGAGTTTGCTCCAACCACTCGTGTGCCTAGTTACCATACAGCCGTCCACACAAGGCCCCCCAGCGAGTCTGCCCCGACTTATCAGACGGCCCTGACGCAGCCGAGGACTCCTCCCGCAACAGACAGTCAACACGACTATGCGCCGAGTACAACCACGCGTGCTGAAGGCGAGCAAGCAGCCAGCACCCGTCAGTCTGGCACTCTTACAAGTTGAGCACACAATCATAGATCAATGGTTTCGACATGTTCGGGCATGATGTTTTTGGCGTTTGGGGGGAAACATTGCGTTGGCTTGATGGGGTTCATCACTGTATGGCGTTTTTGTACTTCTCGTCCCTATTGGACATATTTCATCTTGTTTCGCACGCTGCAAGGGAGACGTGCGCTGGTAGCACAGAACTGCGAATGTCGGCGACATGGGCATAGACGGACGGTGGGCAGACGGGGCCACACTGTGCGCCTTCTTCTGCAAGATACCCGCATGAAATAATTAGGAATACCTACTTCGCAGGGCTGCGAGGACCCTGACCACCCTACTTGTGTTCCCACTACGGCATACCCGTCTCCAATCTGTGCAACTGTCTTGTGAATACGTAGTATCGACAATATTCGGGGAGGGGCACTGATGATTGTGGCACTAGCGCGTGCACAGCCTTGATTCGGTCCCGAGCCTAGTGGACTTGGTAGCAATAGTATTATTGAATTGGTGCATCTCGGTAGCTTCTGCTAGCACAACAGCTAAGCCAGGATGATCGGCACCCTGACCGCCCTTGACGTCACTGCGTGGGTAACTACCTAATTGACGATGGCGGCAAAGGGAGGGAACCAGATGAATGCTGCCATTGCGACTACGCGCCGTCCGCTCCTATGTGAGAAAGCTATAAATGCATGTGGCCGGACTCTCTTGGTCTTCACAAGCCTGTCACGACTACAGTCCACCCTCTTATACCCAGCGTTAAACACAGTATATCTTCTACACGCGCCTAATCATAATCGTAATAGTAAGTGCCATCTTTTGCAGCCTAGCCATTATCAGCCCGCACTCTTCCACGAGGAGGAAATACACCCGGCCGAGCCCATCCCCTCAGCCAGCAATTGCTCTGTGCGTGGAAGATGCTCAGGGTCTTCGCCAAGAAGTGCTTGCATGGCTAGGAGCGGGGACCCTGCCTCCAATCGCTCCGGTCATGTGGGTGAACAAGCTCGCAGACCGCCGGTCAAGGTCCCCGCGGCAGGAGCTACCTCACCTGCCCGCCCTCGCTGCTTGTGACGTCTTGCGCGCGGCAGATTGCTAACGACACTTCAGTCAAGAAATTAATCTTCACAGAGCAATCTACCCGTTGCCAAACCTTACCTTTGCTTGTCAAGATGTCGACCGCAACCTCGCCCACCTCGACCAACCTGCCCACCCGGACCGCGACAAACGCCAGCGTTGTCAACGACGAGGCCGTGCCCGAGATTGACCCCTCCAACGTGCGCAATCAGCCGCCCAATATGCTGTGCACCACGCTAACAACACGCAGACAGCCGGCCTTCTCGCCGAGCGATTGCAGGCATGGAAACATGCTGTAGGCTACCTCGAAGACTATGTGGAGGCCATGGAGAAGATTCACGGCAAGCATGCCAAGGAGTACGAACGGGCGTTGAAGGCAATCTCGAACCCGCTCAAGGAAGGCCACCACTTTGACCAGAGCCTTGGGGGTCTCGCTGGCTTCTTCGAGAACATGCGAACCAACACACAGGCGATGATCAACACCAACCTCGAGACAGAGAAGAGCATCAAGGGTTCCGTGCTGCCCATCCTCGAACGGCTCCACAAGGAGATCAAGCACAAGGCCAAGGAACTTTCGAGCGGTGCGGAGAAGGGCTCCAAAGATGTGGAGAAATTGAGAAACACGACCCAAAAGCAGATCGAGCTGCTGGGTCAGCACACAGCCTCGTTCGACTCGGCTGGTGGAAAGCTCTCTGGCTCAGATGACCCCTACGTCATCCATCGCGGCGTCTTGCACAGGCTGAGCAACCAGGTCATGGCCGAAAACAACCACCACAATGATCTTGTGGCCGTGCAGAACAACTTTGCGGATTTCGAGTCGCACACTGTGCAGGTCATCCAACAAGCCATGGAGGCCCTGAACCAGGTTGCCGGTGGCCAGGCTGACAAGACCCGTGCCCTACACAACGACATGCTGGCCACCATTCAGCGTGTGCCTCCCGAGTTCGAGTGGGCCAACTTCACGGTCCGCAGTGCGGAGCGTCTCGCCCAACCCAACGAGGCTCCTCGCTCGGTCGATACGATTCACTTCCCTAACATGGATCATCCTTCGACCAAGCCACTGATTGAGGGCTCGCTTGAGCGCAAGTCGCGCAACAAGCTCTCGTGGGGTATGTCGACGGGCTACTACGTGGTGACGCCGTCCAAGTTCCTGCACGAGTTCAAGGATTCGGACAATACTCGCGACGATCCTAAGCCAGAGCTCTCCATCTACCTCCCCGACGCTGTCATTGGCACGCCGTCTGGGGAAAAGTTCAGCGTCAAGGGCAAGGACAAGAGCAAGACCATGAGCAGCCGGCTCGCAGGCTCCTCTGAGCTCAACTTCAAGGCTCACACCCCAGCAGACGCCCAAAAGTGGTTCCAAGTCATTGCTGGCGTTGCCGGCGCCACCGGTCCTGTTGTCGACCCTGTCACGCCGTCAGGATCGACGCCCACTTCGCCCATCCCGGATGATAAGAAGACAAACTCGTTTCCTAGTGAGAAGTATGAGATGAATTCGCCTGTTGAACCCGCTGCAGGCGAGCACCAGGCTCAGGAGGTTGGTGTTTCGGGTGTGGCTGAGCCGGCTGCGGCAACGCAGCCTGCACCTACAGCCACGCAACCGAAGGCGGACGCTGCCTAAAAAGGCTGCTTTCGCTTTTAGGGGGAGAGATGTAAGCAAGAAAGGGGCTAGGAATGAATAACAGTAACTGGTTGATTGACGGCTATGAATGTCACTTAGGTTTCTTGGAGTACGATACAGTATGACACTACGACGCCGAAGATCGAATTTGTGTACGCATGCCTTGTGTGTACGCATGCCTTGTCACTACGCATGCCTTGTCACTAGCTGTTGTGATGGGGACATTGAGTATCATGGTAATGGAGAGGTTGATGATTCTTGAACCAGCTTGCCTTCGATCTCTTCCGGATCACCCAAGACAGCAAGTGCGCAGGCATCGCAGGTTTCTGGCAGCCTCTGGGCTGGCCCATGCCCCGGTCCGGACCATGGACCAAGTTCCCAACAGAGGAAGAGGTTCGGTATGGGGCCTGAGCAAGGACAGTTGCTTCGGGCAGGATGGTGTGAAAGGATTGTATGGTTGCCTAATGTTAATGTGTGGGCCACGACGTTCTCCATCAACAAAGGCACTCTGCGCCAAAGACGCGGTGAAGACGTGACTGGAACATGGCAAATTGGGCTGCATGGCCACGTACCTTGGTCAGGCGATGGTTGACTGGAGACGGACTCGCTGGGTCTTCTGGCGCTTCTCTTGCGAACCGCTCGACCAGCAACCGCACGCGCATAGACATGGACTTAAAAGAACGCCAGAGAGGCATGCCAAGGGCTTGGTATGCCATGCCAACCATTGCTGGACCGTGTGATTGGACGCGGCCACGGCTCGGGTAGGAAAGGGGAAAAAGGCTCCCAGACAGCCTGTTGGCAACTGATGCCACCTTGTTGTCTGCCTTTCTCTCGTATGCCTCTTGCACTGTCCCCTGGCCGATAGTTACTCGACCGCCGTGTCTCGACACCGAGCTTGTTGGCGCGCAGCGCATGTGGAGTGCTCCTTGCGATCAGCCTCACACATTACCTATCAGGACTGACGTCGCTCGCGCTGCGCAGTGTGAGGCACGGCTCCCAGTGGGAGCCGTCAGGCTCGATCATTGATTGAAAATGACCAACAAAAGGCAACCTGGCAGTGAGGCGTAGTCTGTGTCCGGCGCCCAGCCAGTGGCTGGCAGGATCTCTCTAGACGCCCGGCTGCAGTAGGTTGCGCCCCCCTTGCGGACCACTGCCTTGCAGCGCAAGGTTCGCCCGTGGTCCGCGACGACCGGCCTCTCAGCCCTAAAGGTATAACGCGAGGATCAGGAATGGCAGCCATCTCAGCCTCATTTTGTAGGTGCCGTCCATGTATAAAAATGCTGGGTGACTCTGTGCACCGTTTCTTGGGATGCAGAATTGTACCTTTGGTAGACGCCTGTCCTAGTCCAACTAGCCGAGGATTGCACAGTACGCCCGAGCCATCGCCAAATCAGCTGCAGCCGCAAGCTCGAGGACCTGAATCTACGTGCTCGACCTTGTTCACATAGGACAGTGTAATCGACCCGGGCCAGGATCCGCTCTCGCATCTGCTTTGGCCGGAAACCGTGACTTCTCTCCACCACGAACAACATAGGACACAATGGTCAAGCAGTGGGACCAACACAAGAACCACATCATCGGACTGTACATCCACGAGAATCGCACATTGAAGGATGTGCAGGAGATCATGAGAGAGAGGCATGGTTTCGATGCGTCGTGCGTCTTTCTTGCTTGTCTTTCCTCTGTCATCTGGTCCTCCGTCCTTCATTCCTTCTCTTGCCCTTGTCAATGTTCTCGAGTCCATGATGCGCTCTGCCCGAGGTAGATGCTGACCAGCAAACCAGCATTCGTTCCTACCGTCAACGCTTCGATCAGTGGGGCCTGCACAAGTACAACTGCAAGAAACGAGCGGAACGGCAGCGGCAGCAGTCCCAGCAACCGCAGTACGATCGGCTGCTGTCATCAGGGAGCGAGTCGTCGTGGCCCTCGCCGCCTCAGACGCCCTTGTCCTACATCCAGCATGATGGACACCCTTCCATGATGAGCTTCCACACTCCGGTGACCCAGCACCCATTTCCCCTCCAGCTTGATCCCGTCGACATGTGCGGCTATCGTCGAGCCAGCACCTTGGAGCGATATGCTGGACCTTTCGATGAAATGGGGACCCCGAGGGCAACCAGGTTCGCGCACAGGTTTGACGAACCGCTGTCAACATGCCTGACCAATGATGGTGGAGCGTGGCAGGACATCTTCGAAAACCAATCGGGGTCAGACCGGTCTTTCTGACCAGTGGTGGGGACGGGACACCAACTTTCATGACGAGCAACGAGAGCACGAGAAATGGCAAGAGACGAGTGAACAAACATGGTTCTTTGAGTTGACATTCGGGTATATACTTTGAAAGGATGTATTGCCAGCAAACAGGTTGACAGCACTGATCTACTGTACCCATTCGCAAGGCAGGCCGCTGAGCGTGCAACGGTATGGCAGTTGCAGCTCAATCTGAATCATACTGGTCAGCAAAAGCTCACAAGTAGACGTGAAGAGCGTAGGAGGTGAGGATTGTGAGTCAGTGTGAATTGCCCGGTCAAGGGCGGTCTCATCAGAGTATTTTGCTATGAAGACCGTCGTGATATAAATTTATAGCATCATGTGAAGAGAGCAGTGGCTGTGCAAAAGTAATAACGTACCAGAGAATGTCAATCAGCAGCGAAAAGGCAAACATCTACCGGCCGATCAGTGACCTGATTGTTGAGCGAAGCAACAATGTAGAAAGGAAAAGAAATGTCGAGTCAGAAAGGTATGCGGACACGTTGTCGTCGTTGCCGAAGCTCGGACATATGCTTGTCTTTTTATTCGCATTCATCACACGATGGAAGTGTGTCATGTCGAAGAGACTTACGGAGGAACTAGAACCTGGAGATTGGTCAGTACATGCTTTGCAATCTTCGCCAGAGAACAGTGTGGTGGACAAGAAATCAGTAATGCATGAATGGTATTAAGTAGGTTGTGTCTGCATCGGGAAGCCCGGATAAGACTCGTCATCTAAAGGATTCATCATGTAAGGAGAGAAGAAGAAAAAAGTCCGGACATACATGGAATTGTGTAGGCGCCACGCGTAGGTGCAGGCGGCATTCGGCACGTTGCGTGATTCTCCAGGCACTGTCGAAAATCGGGTTAGCCGCTGTCAACAGAAAGACGGCCAGCAATCGACAATCAATGGTCCAGATCAGTGGGCGAGGTTTTCTAGGCCTGCCGCAAAGTGGCTTGTCTGCTCAGTCGTGTCTCAGAGCCCAGTGCCAATTCATCATATGAAACCATGTTCGATCGTTGCGGGTTGATGGGCCGCAGGAGTAGAGCGTACCTTGCCTGATCTACAGTCTGAGACAAAGAGGTCAGCGACGGCTTCGTCAAGAGAGGCAACAGATTAAGGTTGGAGGAATGTAGTCAGAAACAGCCATTTTGTATCGTCAACGATAATCAGACGGTAATTTCCAGCGTGTAAAACACGAAATGATCATCATACAGGTTGGGGGGAGAACAGGACCAAGCACACGTACCATTGCATTTTAGCTGTGCACGCAGCAGGTGATTGATCATTCAATTGGCCACTTGGCAATTGACATTTACTGTACACGAGTTAGCTCGCAGCTCCATGCCGAAGGATGAAATGAGCGACGTGTAGGGATTGTCTTTCAGACTGACGTGACAAAACTGGTTTCATTCCCTGAGGTCAAAGACTCTAGTTTGCGGTTTGTATCTGTCATCAGGAAGAGGGATGGGATGGGTGAGGTATGGGAATCTACTCGCGCGACGGCGCGATGTATCAACTTACCGGAAGGTTTGGTGATCGGCTTGATGTAGCTGATGAAAGACAGAGCTTTGACGGAAAAAAAGTTGCAGAAAATGTAGGTGGGTGTTGTGGGGATCGTCAATTGGGAAGATGACTAACCCGTCAACTGCACGTGACAGCGTGCCTCGTCCGCGCGCCCAGCATGGTCGGTGACGACGTGAGATGCGCGTCTCGACGTGTAGAACTAAGCGATCATTCCCAATTCGCCCAGAAGATTTGGTGCAATGCCTGAAATAGCCGAAGGTTAGCTGCCGTGCTCAAATTGTTACACCAAGACTCACAGTGCTCAGTCGCTAGGATCGTTCATTTCCTCAAACTCAAGTTAGTTGGCAAGCGTATATCCACAGCGACAGCCTTGGACGATGCCAATGTCTTCGGTAAGGTGGGCACCACAGGTGCAGAGGTCCAAAAGGCACTTACGGGGAAGACGGTTCGTCTCAGAGCATCATTTCTGTTCCACATGCTGACCCGTCCAGGTGATATCTGCTGGTAGTCAGGGCAAATACTTCTGGTGAGTGAGGATCGAGGGTCGACTCGGCAGGCATACTAAACACGACAAGGATAACTCTTGACCAGCCGCCGCACCTGGTGATGCACTTTGGAATGACAGGTAGCTATTTTGGCGTCAAGTGACTGTCGGGGCCTGACCTATCTGTAGGATGGGTTCACATACAGGGCGAGAAGACAGCATACACCAACTACTACAAAAAGATGAAGGATACCGAGCTCGAAGAATGGCCACCCAAATTCTGGAAGTTCCACCTCGAGACGGACACAGAACCCCCAGTCAAGGTCGCGTTCACGGATGCGCGACGCTTCGGCAGAGTTCGCCTGGTGGATTGCCCAGGAGAAGACATCAGGCAGTACTCTCCGCTCGTTGAGAATGGGCCAGACCCAGTGAATGACCTTGACATCTTCACCGAAGAATACCTGCGAGACAAGATGCGCTCACGGAGAGTGCCGGTAAAAGCCTTGTTGCTGGATCAAAGCACCATCAGCGGGATTGGCAACTGGGTAGCCGATGAGGCGCTCTACCAGGCGAAGCAGCACCCAGAGCAGTACAGCAACACTTTCAACGACGAGGAAATCAAGACACTGTTCAATTCCATTCGCTATGTCTGCCAGACAGCCGTCGACAAGCTTGGAGACTCGGACGCGTTTCCCGAACACTGGCTTTTCAATCACCGATGGGGCAAAGGGTCGAAAAACGAGGCCGCCAAACATCCAAATGGCGAGAAGTTGGCGTTCATCACTGTGGGTGGCAGAACGAGCTGCTATGCTCCGGAAAGACAGAAGAAGACCGGCAAGATAGACCCCAAAGCGAAGAGTGCTACCATGGCCGACGACGGCCCAAATTTGTCGGGCAAGCGGGCCCGGAAAGGCACGCAGGTGAAGCTCGAGGAGGGCGAAGAAAGTGACGAGGCCAGCGCAGGCACTGGGCCACCTTCCAAAAGGAGCAGGAAAGCATCCGCACCTGAAGCGCATGCTAAAACATCACGAAGGGGGTCGAGGGTGAAGACGGAGGAGGCCACAGATGGAAAGACATCAGCTCCCACGCCACTGCAACGGAAATCTAGCAAGGCGATGACCACATCATCAACTGATGTCAAAGCAGACCCACAGCGTGATGCTGTCGGGCGCAGGAAATCTGCACGCCTTCAGCGATGAGATGGACGTTGTCCTAGGTGGACTGCCTCGAGCTCCTTGTGGGTAGAAGGCCGGTTCACCCTGTCGGTCTCGTATTGACAAATTCAGCGCAGTGCAGATTCAGTTCATAATCCAGACAACGTGTTCTCTTGATGTTCTGTTCGCAGCCTGCAGTGTTTCCTGGAGCCCAACTTCCGAACTTGGAGCGTGGCTCGCGAACACGCACGTGCCACACATATTTCTGCGTGGCGATGTGAAGTACCGTCCGTGCCTATGCGGAACTCAAGATACGCTACCCCTATCAACTCCATATTGTCCACGAGCACTGAACACAGTTGGAACACGTTTCTCGGAGTATCTGTACTCAAATTTGAATTGTAGTAGTGGTTTACTTAGCATGCCATAAATCGTTACGCCGCTCGACCGTGAGCCCGCGCTCTTTGTGTGAAAATGATTGTGAGCAGTAGCTGATGCCGCGAGAGCATGCTATACCGGTCTAATAACTCCGTAGATGCCCAGTCCATGCCCTTATTCTATCGCCTGATCACCTGAAAGTGACAATGAAAACCCAATCCTGGTACAAAACTCATCGGTCGCCAAGGACCGGCTCAAGTGGGTCGTGGGTGTAGTGATGCCTGATAGCTCCCGAAAATGCGATGATGATGCCCATGCCGGGCCTTGTGTTCCCGAAAACGCCTGCCGCTTATAAAATGGAAAGTTGAACTGAGAGATACATGTCGTCGTCACCCGCCTCCTGGACCAATCGCCACGAGACGGGGTTTACATCTCGCACTGAAGGCCAACGGCATAGCGATGGCCGTCAGCTCCCAGCCTGATCGGGATAATGGAGAGCACGTTGTAGAAAGGCTGTCCATTTTTCTTGTAGTTGTACACTGTGAGCTGGATCTCCTGGTTGCCACGGACTGCTTTGGACATGCGCTCAATAGCGGCCCTGTCAATGGGGCATGGTGACGTCGTCGGGGATGTCTGCAAGAAGCGGCAGTTCCGACCCAGAACCTCATTCATGGAGTAGCCGGTGAGTTCGCAGAATGATGGGGATGCGTAGACAATGGGCGTATCGGGATGTTCGAGGTCGCATAGTGTCATCGACACGGAGCAGTCGATAGCGCCCAGGTCAACATCAGGGTTAGGCCGGCAGCGGAGTTGCATCTGAACACATGTCAGTTCATGCCCATCGAGTGGGATTGGAAGACATACAAGAATGTTGATCATGTCAAAGCCGCTGGGACAGTACAGTCCCGGAAAGATGAGGGGATCTTGGCCCCTTTGGCTCGCTCGAGGAGTGCGATCGGGTCTATCCACCACACTTCTCTCAGAAAATGAATGCTACATCTGGAGTTAGCATGTGGGTTTGAGGCTGGAGACGGAGGGCCAGACATACCGTCAGGGCTTGATCTTCCCATGGATTCATGGCCGGGAGTGATGCTGGGAATGCCATGGTGGAATCGGTCGATGTTGGAGCGAGGTCCTCACGTCCTGACTGTTGATGCGACTGTTGGTGGAGAGGACCTCGGGTAGGTCGTGAGAGTAACATCGCGAAGGTATCCTGCGAAGATCTCGAGGTGCCAGCTCTCTTGGTTTTCATAAAGCCGTGGCACCCTACATCGAGATCCGGTAGGTGGCCAGGGCGTCCGGACGCCGGGAGACAATGGCTGCGATGATGACACCGATGCTCACGACAGGAGGAAAATGCCCGAAAGGACGTTCACTATGGGGAAGAAAGAGGGTCGAGAACGTTGTTGAATGCAAATCTACCACCACGCTGCGGCTGCGATGAGATCGCTCTGCATTGAGCGCACACCGGGGATCGCAGGTGTCAGGTCAAGGCTGGTCGGATCGGGGGCGCTGGGAGCGCCCAGTTGGGCGGTAAGCAGGGCATGCGCACTAACAGTGGCGATCTCAGCATCAGCAGCGGCTAGCGATGGGGATCTGATGGGAATCGATCAAAGATCGATGCACTGTGGTTTGCGCGATTGACACGCAGAAGTCTCCTAGGGTCCGCCGATTCTGCCAACCGGAAGGCGCGCCCGGCAATCGCCCCATATTTCCTCCTCTTCAGGGTCTCGCTCCTGGGTGGTAGTGCCTTATCCACGGGATCGTCGATTACGACAGCGCTCTCCAGGTCATGCTAATCGTGTTCTTGCCGCTTCGCGCGTCCTGCACGTCCGGCAACGTTTTTGCCGTCATGTCTTGGCTCAGCATGTCGTAAAGCATCCAACGACGCTGCATCTCGTGATGCGCCGTGATGCACCGCGCTCGCATTCCACAGAGCATGATCCAACAGCGAACAATAGGCGTCGGCGTCAATTCAACATCAGGCACAATCAGCTCAGTGCCCGCGATGACTTCACTGCTATCGGAATAATTAACATCGGAAAGTAACACGTCAAACACCATCATTGGAGCGAGGAAGCGTCAAACGTTTTTGACTTTACGTAGTACGTCAATAAGTTTCGGTGGAGATCTAACCCCACTCCTTCCATCGCTCGTCTTGATCACCACTCGAGCCATGCAATATCCAAATCCCAGTGAGAGCCCAAGGTGCATTGAATGCTAAGTATTGCTGCTCGCGTCTGAGAGCGACTACGAGGACAAAAGACTGGAAGGTCAATGGCGCTGGCGGAGCTGGAATTCAGCATGCGAACGCCTCTGCAATGACCACCTGCCACCACGCTTGCCCCGCAATTTCTTCTGCTAACATCCTGTAAAATGTCGGTCCGCGTAACGACGCGTCTTCCCAGGAAGCGCGACACAAGCCGTCTCCGTAGCACAAAGTCCTCCTATTTTCGCAGACGAAGCCGTGCACATGCCTCCGCGACGTCTTATGAATCGGATGGGCGCTGACGTCCGTCCGGTCCGCTCAACCCAAGATCTTGAGGCGGAAGAGCCCGTCGAATACGAGCCGCCATCCTTTCCTCTCAGCACAGGCGCCATCACCAAGATCCAGGAGCTCAGCAGCGGACGCGATGCATTGGAAATCACGCCGGCGTACAAGACCCAGATCAAGGAAGCCTTGCGTCACCTGGGCCACAGCGTGTACGACATGAACGAGAGGGTGAAACAGCAGCAAAGGGCTCTGGCGAAATTACAAGCCGATCGCGCGAAAAATGGGACTGCAACATCAGAGGCCGAGAAGGAGCGCGAACGGCACGTTGCAAGCCTCAAGTCAGAAGTGCACGAATTGACGCAGCAGTCAGAGCTGGCTGTGAGGGCATGTATAGACCGGAACAATGCCGTGGAGGATGATGAGGCGATCCTCGGCGACCTGTACACGCAAAGTCACGCCCGCGCGCAACAACGAAGACACAGAGGCGATGCGGAGGAGGAGGATGCGCCCGCGGAGAGTGTACTAGCAGCATTGCAAGAGAGGCGCGCTCAGAAGAACAGCGAATGGGAGCGGCTGAACAACCGGCGAAAGTACGCGCAGCACAATGACTACATTGCCTTCAAAAAGCTATGGCACGACGGCGCGGTGGGAGACGACGGTCCGCCGCTAGCAGATCCATCCAAGTGGTTCAAGCCGGACGGTACACCTATCATGACGGCGCCGGGCGCAGATCGAGGGCCAGCCGCCGACGATTCGGACGAGGATATTGCTGTTGCTCGCGAGGTTCTCAGCCTGAACTGCCCCCTGACCCTCCGGCCGCTGGAGGAACCCTACAGCAACACCAAATGCAAGCATACATTTGAAAAGGCCGCCATCATGGACTACCTGAGGAATTCTTCGGGTCCCGTGCAGTGTCCACAAACTGGTTGCGCTCAGGTAAGTTTGCCGATCTTCCGGTGATGCAAGAATGATTTCTGAGACGCGTGCAGATGTTCAATTGGAAAGCGTTCAAGAGCGATTTCTACCTTGACCAAGCTGTCCTGCGGAGAATACAACGAGCGAAGCAGGCACGGGATGACGATGAAATGGATGATAACTCCAGCGACGAGGAAGCCTGACCTTGCCACTTTCAATAGATGCGCACCTTGTGCAACCTTCCTACCCGCAGTTATCCCTCAGATCCATGGAGATCTCAGAGTCCACGTGCTTAAGCTGGCCACGTCGCACCACCAGAGGATGGCACAGTGTCTGTGGTGCACTCATGAGTCTTGATACATAGACCTGGGCCTGAGATACCTGCATGTTGTACAGATTTCACATTAAGTATCTTATCCATAGTGATGTACAGGCCCCCCGGTGTTCATACAAGACAATAGATGTCATGATTCCTCCCTGTCTCTTCTCACGGCAAAGAAGTAGTTGCCCACTTTTTCGCTTCCTTTGACCTCGCGCCACCCAATGCCAGGGATGTACACAACCCCCATGACTCTGGGACTATGCCAGCCCTTGCCCTCAAAGTAGCGCCGTAACTCGTGCTCGTTGAGATACTTGTTCCAGTCGTGTGTGCCTGGCGGCACGATGCGCAGGAGATCCTCGGCGACCAGGTTCGTCGTGAACCAACTCATCCAGGTGCGGGCAATCGTGCTCATGACGAGCCAGCCGCCAGGCCTGACAAAGGGCTTGACCTTGTCGAGGAAAGAAGCCGGTTCATCGATGTGCTCAATGACCTCAAACACCGACACAATGTCGTAGCCCGTCTCTGGAACGTCCAGTTCTTCGATGGGCTTCTGGTGGTAGGACAGCTTGGATGCCAGCATTGGATCTTTCTTGGCGTGGGCCTTTGCTACCGCCAGCACAGACGGTGTGGGATCGATCGCCGTGACGCTCGACGTGGACGGGAGGCGGGCTGCGCTCTCTGCAAAGATGCCGCCACCACAGCCAATATCAAGGTAACGCAGCGATGATGGGCGTGCGTCTGGTTGCGACGCGAGGCAGGCGTTGATAAAGTCGTGACGGAGCGGGTTCATGAGATGAAGCAGGCGCGACGATCCGTGAGGATCCCACCACTCGGAGGCGAGCGCATTGAAGTGGGAGACTTCTTCTGGGTTGACGGACGAGTGCCATCGTCGGGGAGGTTGTTGGAGATGTGACGACGAGGCGGTTCGAGCGAGCAGGGACGGCTGTATGCCGGATGCTGTGCGCAGCAGAGGCCGCAAGCAACGGGGAGCTGTTGGTCGTATGGGCGCCATCGAGGCGGTCGGCGCGTGGGTGCACACTCGAGCAGCTTCCACTATGTAAGGTGTTGTGAAGGCCTAGCTCTGGCGAAGGTTGTGATCCAGACGGAATTAGCGCCGCGCTGGCGGGCCTGTCAATACGCGGGCGGAAGCGCACTCCGGTCCATGTGCAGCAAATTTGGCATGGTTGCAATGCAGCTGCCTACCCTATAGATTGTGATGAGCTGCAGAAGGACCGGAGGTCCCAGATCTGCAGCTCGGGATAATTATACATTGCGGCACTCTGGGGGAGTAAATGTCCATATTGTCATATAGTCATACCAAAGTAGCCCCAGGCATTGACGCTTCTATTCCCCCAGAACTGCTGTCATCACGTCTCCTGTCATCCATTACCGAATCGCCGAACCGAGGGCCCAAAATCACAAGCAAGAGTCAGCCGACGACCGGAGCCCGCAAGACCGGACCGGATGCGGATGCTTGCGCGCGGCTGTGGGAAGGAAGGAAGACCCTTGCCGCAAGTCTCTGTCGGCTTCCATTCATCAATGCACCGTCGGCTTGTGACGGTCAACTACGTGGGACGTCCCTTCCCTGGGCTAGCGATGTGCGGATCACACTCTCGGTGCATTACTCAATCAACCCATCCTGCTGACAGCACCTCGTCTCCATCCTTGCTAATCGTCCATCTCCTAATTACTCACCTATCACTTGATTCTTAATATTTCGCTGTCTGCGCCCATCGTGTCACATCCTTCACAAATTGTCATCCCAAGCCAGCGACCACCAATTCCACTTTCGTTGTCCACCTGCGCGACTGCCCCTCCTCCAACTCTGCGTGGCCCAGCACCGCGGTCCGCGGGGCCTCCCACCACCCACCCTACCATCTCCAAAAAGCGAGCGTGGTACACCACCACCGGGCGATCGGTACGAAGCACGCCTCGGCACAGGGCCCGAAAAAAAAAATCGAGGACGAGGCAACGGAAGAATCGCTGCACAACCACTCTTCACCATCAGAGATACCACACGAAGCTCCTCCACCATGCCGTCCGACACGATACCCCTCAGTCAATTCGATGACATCCCATCATGCATCGAGGCCTTTGCGGCCGGCCAGTTCCTCGTGGTCCTCGACGACCCCTCGCGCGAGAACGAGGCCGACCTGATCATTGCGGCCCAGGACGTCACGACGGAGCAGATGGGCTTCATGGTGCGCCACTCGTCGGGCCTCATCTGCGCCCCCATCACCGCCGCCCGCACAGAGAGGCTGCAGCTGCCCCAGATGGTCGCGCTCGACCAGTCGCAGGACCCCAAGGGCACCGCCTACACCGTCAGCGTCGACGCCGCCCACGAGAGCGTCACGACCGGCATCAGCGCCCACGACAGAGCCCTCGTCTGCCGCGTGCTGGCCGACGACCGCACCAAGCCCTCGGACCTGCGGCGGCCGGGGCACGTCTTCCCCCTCCTCGCGAGGGCCGGCGGCATCCGGGCGCGGAGGGGCCACACAGAGGCCGCCGTCGAGTTCTGTCGCCTCGCCGGCAAGGCCGAGGCCGGCGTCATATGCGAGCTCGTGAGCGACGGTGAGCCCGTCCCAGGCCGTGCTGAGCACACCGGGCCCGGCATGCTGCGTGGGGACGACTGCATAGCCTTTGCGAGGAAATGGGGCCTCAAGGTGTGCACCATTGCAGATCTCGTCGACCATGTCGAGAAGACGGAGGGCAAGCTGCAAATAAACGGCCAGTAAATGGCAATCAGGGTTTCTCCATGCGCAAAGAAGAATCAAACGGGCACCCGTTTTGTATACTGCAGCTGTATTGGGTTCTAGAAAGTATATTTATTACAAGGATACCTCTGCTCATCTATTCATGAATATGGACGCTCATATTTGCGCCGGCCCTGATTGGGAATGCCAGCAAATTTCCATGGATCCTCTGCTTCTCTTCATTTTCGCATTGTCTCTAGCTCATGGAATTCGTCCCGGTGGTGAGAGGGTTCTTCTAGCAAGCTAATGTGCTTTTACAGCAAGAATGTCCTGCGTCTTCTGTCTCGTCCCCGTCTGCGCCTCGGGGCAACGTCCGCTGGGTCGCAGATCCGGACCGTGCGTGGCGGAGGCGTTGGCGCGTCCTCGTGAAACACAATGTGGCCCTCGCGCAGACGCTCCACGAGTGGTGTCGTCGTGAAGAGGACCCCCCCGGAGACTGCGGAGTACTAGGCCATAAAGTCTTCCTCCAGGGTCTTTATGCTCCTGTTGATGTCGAGGCCCGCCGTGCGCCTGACCAGCTCGCCGGCCTGCCGCAGGCTGTCGGGCGCGGAGAAGGGCGCGGGCGGGTTCGGACGCACCTGCACGGGCACGTCGCCGAGGATGCCGTCGACCCGGAGCGTCCCCGTGACGGCGCCGTCCGGGCCCGGGCGCAGGTTCGGAGGCGGCGCGGCGCTGTTGAGCTCGCGGATGAACGCGTTGGCCTTTTCGCAGCCATCCAGCAGCCACTTGAGGCAGAGCGTGACCCGCTCCTTGGCAAAGGGGTTGTTGTCGTCGTAGGCGCACGAGTTGAGCAGCGGGACGAGGCCGTCGCGGTCCACAATCTGCAGCTGCACCTTGGGGTTGCCGGGGCTGCTCATGCCCACGGGAGGCTGGAGCAGGGTGGCCAGGATGGTGAAGATCTGGCCCTTGATGCCCTTCCAGGAGAACTGGTGCGCGGCCTCCTGCAGGGGAGGCGGGGGAGGAGACGGCGAGCGGCCGTCCGGCTGCGCGTATGGGCGCTCCACCATGGGATCGCCACCGGCGGCGGTGGCAGCGGCAGCAGCAGCAGCAGCAGCAGCAGGAGGATGAGGGAACTGGGCGTACTTCTTGGGCAGCTCGACGAGCGGTTTCTTGGGCACGGCGGCCTCCAGACCCTTGAGGATGACCAGCAGGTCGTACACAGCGTCCCACTCGATGAGCTCCTCGCGCGTGTCCTGCATCTCCGCCACGGTGGTCAGAAAGTCGAGATACTGCGCCAGCCCGTCCTTGGCGCGGTCCATGTCCCAGCTGTCGACGGGGAACTCGCTGGCGTCGCACTTGCCCTGGCGTATCTCGGCCTGCAGATGCATGAGCGCCGCGCACTCGGGCACGAGGCGGGCCCGGAAGACGCTGAAGAGGTAATGCACGACCTTGACGTCCTTGGACTCGGGGTCCTTGGGCGCCTGCGCCGCGGGGCTGTTGACGCGCGCCCGGAACATGTGGTTGATGAGGCGCAGCAGGACCGTCTGGCCGGGCGAGATGATGTCCTTGGGGATCTTGAGCACGTTCCACGCATAGGGAATCAGGGCGCTGTGGTGGATGGCCTCGACAATCTGGGTGGTGACCTGGAAGATGAGCGAGGCCTCGTCCTTCTCCCACACGGCAATGAACACGAGCAGCTCGCGCAGCAGGTTTTGACCGCAGTCTAGGGCCAGGAACATGCGACACCGCGTCTTTTGCAGATTCTCGCCGGCCTCGGTGAGGCCTGACCCGGCGCTGTCCAAGATGCACGATTTGACAATCATGTGCAGTGCCTCGATTTGCTTCGGATCCAGGATGTTGGGAATCTCCGTCAAAAGACCCGTCAAGGGCCCTTCTGCGTACGACATGTCGTCATCGTCGTCCTCTTCGTCCATCATATCCTCCACGTACTCCGTCGCGTAATCCGGGTCGTCGTGATGGTGGTGGTGATGGTGATGATGGTGCGGGTGGTGGTGGTGATGATGATGGTGGTGATGGCCGTGGCCGTGGCCGTGGCCGTGGCTGTGGTGATGGTCAGGATGGTCGTGGTGATGCACGCAGTCGGGGTGGTGCTCGTCATGGTCCGGGTCGCTGTCGTGGTCGTGGTCGTGGTCGCACTCTTCGTCGTCCTCCAGCTCGTCATGGCTGTGGCACGTGTGACACTCGGGACGAGCCTCGTGATCCGAGTAGTCGGCCTCGGCCACGACGGAGCCAGGGGACTCGTCGCCTTGATACGAGTGTGCGTAGCGGTGCACGAGGTTCTCCTTGCAATGCTCCAGACGCGCCTTGGCGACCTCGATGCTCGTCATGGGAATCACGTACTGCTCGTAGTTCATGTCGCGGGCCTTGAGCCACCACGTGTCGATCTCTCGGGAGACCCGGCCGTACTGGCGGTCCTGCTCTATCCTGTCGGTCTCCTCTGGATTCCACACGGGGCTGAACTTGTCCTCCGCCTGGTGGCCGTTGCCGTTGGCGTGGGCCTTGGTGGGGGGCCGAAGCGTGGCGGGGACGTTGTCCGGGGACTTGAGCTCGCCGTTGTCGTCGAGAAAGTGATCGCCCAAAAGGTCCCACGCCGTGTCGCACAGCTCCGTGTTTCGATCCAACCAGTTCTGGATCTGGGCTCGCGCCACCTCGGGGCGGAACCCGGTGCCGTCGTTGAGGCCGTCGTCGGACTCGGCGTAGGGGCTGTCGTCGTCGAACAGCACCCGGAACCAAAAGGCCATCTTGTTGCGGTCGTGCTTGGCGGTCCAGTTGTGCGCCTGCTGCAGGGAGGTGACGAGCAGCTTCTTGTAGTGCTCCGTGATATCGGTCAGCTTCTGGCGCTGGGTATCGTCCAGAATCTCTCCGTCGTAGCCCTTGCTCGTCACGTTGACGCACAGCGCAATGGTCTTGTACACCATCTGGTCGAACCGCACCGCGCCGCAAATGTCCTGGGGGACCTGTGGGTCGGCGTTGACGAGCAGGTTGCGCGCAATGTGCATCAGCTTGATCAGCATGGTCAGATCCTCCTTGATGCTCGCATGATTTTTGACGATGAACTGCGTGCTCTCTTGCGGGGTGACGCCCTTGTCAGGGTCACTGAGGCTCGCCAGGGGCCCGACGGACCGCGTGGTGAGGCTGGGGATGGCGGACGCGAAGATTTTGGTGAGCAAGATCCAGATGGGCACGTTTCGCGCCAAGGCCTCCCTCGATTTCCGGCATGTGTGTGTCTTCTCCAACGCTTTCCCGACCAACGAGTTGACCCTGGCTGTGGTCTGTGGCCCCATGGCCGGGGCCTGGATATAGTGGCCTTCGAGACATATCAGAGCGGCATGGAAGCACCGCTCTTCTATGGTCTCCCCCGAGTTGGCAGAATCTTGTCCCGACGCTGCTGCTGCTGCTGCTGCTGCCGCCGCTGGAGGAACAGAGGCAAACTCAGGCAGCCTGGTCACGGCATGATCGGGGTCCATGGCGCCCTCGAGGCACACCAGAGATCAAGTGATGATGTGGTCTGCGAGAGCGGCTGACTTGAGAGGAGACGGTGAGTGATCTCTGAGTTGAGCCAAGGTTGTTGTGTCCGGGTGGATGGCGGGGCGGGTTTGGGTTGAGGTTTTGTAAGCAGCGCACTTTGTGGGAATAGAATGACTTTGCCGCGCAGCAATGAATGAGGGTCTGTGAGTCGATTCGTCTCAGGATTCAGGCTCTCCTTGCGGGCTCTGAACGTTTTCTCTTTCTTGCGTGCACGGTGATGAGTCGATGGCCTGGCTGGTCGGACAGACTCGGTGTCAAAGTGTCGAGAGAGGCTGCAAATCGAACGAATGTTTATCGATAAGACACCGAGAAGCAGCCACATTTCGTCACCCCCACCAGCCACAAACCTTTTCTGCTAACTTGATTCACCTCCATCGTGAAATAGCATCTTGCACAAAAGAGATACTTTCTTGTGGAGGAAAGTAGATATTCGAGAGCAAAGACAGCTCCATGGCTTCCAACACTGAGAAGCCTGCGCCGCGACGGCAGAGTACAGCCAATGGCCGTGCCGTGTGCACCGCGTGTGTGTGCTTGCGTGATAAGGATGCCCCCTCCCCTCTGTTGCCCCTGGCCTGGTGGGGTAAAAATGAGTCGGACCTTCAAGATTCTTCAACGCGTCGACGCGCATCTTTTCCTCACTCTGAGCTACGTAGTAGTCTGGCTGGTATGAAGTGGTACCATGATTTATTCCTATCGATAGAATCTGACTTTCTTTTTCCCTTCTAGAACACGTCTCCCGGCACCAGAACCTCACAGACACCCAGTCTACCAGACCGATCTGCCTCATCAGTCATCATGGCAGCAGACTCCTTGCCCGACACCTTTGACAGTAAGACGTCATTTGTGGCCGAGTGAGAGGAGACTCTTTTGCTAATCACGGCTCTTCCATCCCGCAGAGCCCGTCCACATCGGCTTCATTGGCGGCACCGGGCTCTCCCAGCTGGAGGGGTTCACGACCGTGGCCGCGCTCAAGCCCATGACGCCCTGGGGCGCCCCCTCGTCGCCCGTCTTCATCCTGAGCCACAACGGGCTCAACGTTGCGTTCCTCGCCCGCCATGGTGTGCACCATCAGCTGGCGCCCCATGAGGTGCCGAACCGCGCCAACATGGCGGCCCTGCGCCATATCGGCGTCCGCTGCGTCGTGGCCTTCACCGCCGTGGGGTCCCTGCAGGAGGAGATCAAGCCCATGGATTTCGTCCTGCCTGACCAGGCCATTGACCGCACAAAGGGTGTCCGCCCCTTTACCTTTTTCGAAAAGGGTGTCGTCGGCCACGTTGGGTTTGCCGACCCCTTTGACAGCGCCCTTGCGCAGGTCATCAAGACGTGCGCCAAGAGCCTCGAGGGCGAGGGCGTCGTCTTGCACGACAAGGGCACCGTCGTGTGCATGGGTACGTCCTCTGGTTGGACACCGCAATAGTGGCTAACGCATTCGACAGAGGGGCCTCAGTTCTCGACACGTGCCGAGTCCAACATGTACCGCGCGTGGGGCGGCTCCGTCATCAACATGTCCACCCTCCCCGAGGCCAAGCTGGCGCGCGAGGCAGAGCTTGCCTACCAGCCGATTTGCATGGCCACCGACTATGACTGCTGGCACTCGTCCGAGGACGTCAACGTCGAGCTGGTCATCAAGTACATGCAGGCCAACAGCAAGAATGCCAAGCGCCTCGTCGGCGCCGTCATGGAGCGTCTCTCGGAAGTCGAGCACAGCGACGTCGTGGCGGCCAAGCACTGGGTCGGCTACGCGCAAGGCGGCATCAAGTTCATGACCAAGCCCGACGGCCGCGACCCAGAGGCCATGAAGCGCATCGAGTACCTGTTTCCCGACATTTGGAAGTCCTGAGCGGTAGTAGACCCACTGTCATATACAGCAGATGATAGAGAATAGACGATAGAAAAGACCTGGGACGCGGCCTCTGCCCGACAGTCAGGACCTGCCCTCGAGCGCTGCACAGGTGATCAAGGCAAGTCGTTGGGATAGGCTTGACAGAGTGCTGCCGAGTCTAGAACGACCGGAGACCGCGGGACGTGGCTTTGACATGCCGCGTTGATTGTTGTATGAGCTGATGGACCGCAACCCAGAACCAGTGCCCACCTCTCACGCGTTCCCGCCTCCCCAGATGTCGGGGCTCGCACTGCATGTGGCTGTCCCAGGAGTCCGTTTCCCAGGACTTGTTCGGGATCAACCTGCCGATGCAGAGCCACACCAACCGAGAGCCTCGTGTGAAGTCAGAGCCTGGCCGTCGAGGGGGAGAGGACAGCCAGCCACGCCACGACGAGACCGACGCTCGTCATACTTGCACGACCCTGCGCTCCGGTTCCTCACCATCCACACCAAAACAAAAAAAAAAGAAAAAAAACAGGCCGAAAGGTCTGCGCTCATCATGGTGCATCCATTCCAAGACTAGGGACTCGGATCAGCAGAATTCGGAGAATGAAGAATGTGGCCACAGCCAACTCCCTTTGTCGGCTGTAGCTGTCAGTACATACTGCAGGGCCGCATGCTCCTTGCCACTTGTGAGGGCAACAACGGGCGACGGGTACCGAGCACCGCAAAGCCGCACCATATCCTGTCGCCTCTCCATTATCGACGCCACCAGATGTCACTGACGCGACGTTGGCTGTGTCTGGACCCGGCTACGTACCTCAACAAGGTGCGAGGCACCCATGATTTCTTTGACAGGTCCTTGCATAGGCATGAATCAAGATGCAGCGTGGCGGCACGGCAGCAGCAATGTGTGTGGATCATGGTCGTGGTGGTGCCGCCGTCAGCCCGCATCCCAGTAGTGCATGCAGCTGCGCGAAAAGAGACGACTGCGACCCTCCCTCCCCTCCTCACGCTCGGAAACGTCCATGGATCGCATGATGAAGGGCAGTGGCGCGTGACAGCAGCCAACGTATAATACGGTGGCAGACCCGAAACGTGTGGATTGGCGGCTGACACCAGGACGCTAGCTCATGACGATGTGCGGAGGCATAGCTCCTACGCACAGAGCAGAGACTTGCAGGTCGGAAGGCGCACTGAAGTGTGGAATGAAGCCTGTTTTCCATTGGTGGCATGTGCGCAAGCATCGCATCGCGGGAGAGCTCGCGCTTTTGGCCCATGCCTTGAATATTGCCCTTTGCGGCATAGTTACCAGACGCTGTCGATTGAAGTGGCCTGCGAGTTCCGAAGCGAAGAATCGCCGACGGTGATGATCCTGGACAGCCTGATCATGTGGCAGGCAAAATCGGGCAATCGGAAAATGTGACGTGTCATGTAAGCAAGGTACACCAGCCCGCGCGCTGCCTCTGCCCTTTCAGGACCTGGGCATCTTGGACTGTGCCAGGATGAACTCAGAGCCGAGTTGCCAGATTCGTATTGCACGCACTCAGCCGCGAAGGAGAGCCAAAGCCGCTGTTGTTATCTCTGCGTTCCCATCCTCACGAGATCGCGATGCGCCAATGGCTTTTGCTGGACATTGTGGGGCACTCACTGGCCGCAGGCAGCCGACCGGGAAGGATTGGCTCCGAACTTTTCCAAAACCCCACGCTCAGCAAACGCGTTCCTCTGCGCCGTGAAACAACCCTGCATGGCTGGTGCGCTTCGGGATTCGTTGTACAGTATGTACAGTAGAGTAGCATCGCGTCAGCTGCACGAGGTACAGTGCTCACGCATTCGCGGAGCACGGCAGTCGCGGCCAGGTCTGCAGGTGTGCAAATTTTGCAACCACTCACCGTCTGGCGCCTGCAAGCCCAGACGGTGCGTGCGAATGGATAGAAAGAGGGAAACGCCAAGATAGCATCATAAATCGGCCGCCAAGCGGTGGATGGGGGAGGTGGCATGTTGGGTCCAGCTTACACATGGTCGACATGTGTTGGTGCAACAACCATGGCAAAGTTTCTTCTGATCCTCACGTCAGCCGCGACTGCTGGCTTCCTTTTGCGGGTTGTTGCCTTGGCAGCACAGTACTGTAATTACATTTGTAGCTCCCGTGGCGGTGTCTGTTGCTGAATGATGAGCAACTTGCAAAAGATCTCATCTTGGGCCGGGCCCATTCGTCACCTTGTCCACGCGAAGCTCCGCCATCTCCACAAGACCAGCAGGCGCACGGGGGCCGCCAATGCACGCTGCCTGTTCCGTCAGTCCGGGTCCACAGCTAAAACGGACAAACTGAAACTACTTACATGGGTCCCTTTTTGTGGACAGGCCAGGGCGCTTGAGTCTGTTGTCGGAGAGATGCTGCATGGAGGTTGTCTACCTGGAGGCAATGGTCAAGCATGTAGTCCCCAAGGCAGTGTGTGTTGGCGAGCCTGACACATGCACGCACCGACGGCAATTCATGTGTACACCCGCTCGTTCTCCAAGTTATTAGTGAGGAACGCGCCGCCAGCATCTCTCCGTCACTTAGGGCCGGCCCGCATGGGATGTGCACTGTGGGCCCACAGATGGATTCGACGGGGCGCGGGATGGTCCGCGCAGACTGAACTGATGAACCTTGCTTGGCCTCTGCCAAGCCCCAGAGCCGCTCGCGGCGGAGAGTTCTTTTCGCGTTTGGAGAAAACGGGCGTACGTATCCGTATTCAGTGCTGGCTTCGCACGACTCACGTCCGTGAAACGAACAAGGCCAGCAGGGCCCATCATCTCTCTCTTTTCAGCAAGACCTCCCGGCTTGGCGACGAGGCTCTTGTCGGGTCTCCCCCACCACAGCACCAGCTCTTGCGTGCCTCCGACGCAACTTGCGCACGACCGTGTGCGGCGTGAGGAGAGCACGGAGCTCCGCAGCAGCAGCAGCAGCAGCAGCATCTCAGTGGGTCCTTTTCGGGGAACGCAGGTGTAAGATTTGCCTCTCGCGCGCGTGCACGTATGTACCCTGCAATGCAAAGCTCAGTTCTTTGCTTCCGGCCGGCGAGGCGACTTCCTCAGAAGATGCTCGACGCCGCACCTGGGCGCGCGCGGACCGGAGATGCACCTCCGCGGAGGAAACATCGGCGGATGCGAGGCAAAGTGGACAGATTGCCGAGAGACGGGCGAGCGGGTGGTTGTGGGTTCGTTTGGGAGACTGGCGTGAGCAAGTATTTTCCTGATAGGTTCCAAGCAGTGTTTTCCTGATACTGCACGTACTGTAGGTTCCAAGCGTCTGCCAGGCTCGACGCTTCTGCAAGGCCCGTCGGCTTGAGCGATGCCCATGCCCGGAATGGTTCAGTGGAAGGGGAATCGTGCTTGGGTGGCCAAGTTAGGCTGCGGCCACGTACGTATTGTCGAGAAGTCTGGTTCGGGTATGATTACGCGTGCACGCCTAAAGTAGTCGGAGTAGGAGCGATCACGGTCCTGCGCCAGCCGCACGGACGCATCCTCCTTGCCTCGTCAACTCCTTCCACGACGTCACAGAACGTGACAACTCCCTCTCTGCCGCTGTGCTCAGTCCACTCGCTCTCGACTCGATCCACTGCATGCTTCCTCGAGATGTCCTCTGGCGACTTCTCCGACAAGAGTGAACTTGAAAGTCCGCCCGCAGCAAACCGCAACATCGAATAAACCTGGCTCACGTGGCAGCTGGATAAATCTGGGACTAGGGAATATCCGTCCCGCGGCCGACTGTCCTTGTTTCAGCTTTTACTTGGTGGGTTTCCATGAATCATAGTTCAACTTGGCAATGCCTGACAACAACCACTTTCGATTCAGGTGCATATGCAATGTCAAAATCGTACTCTTCTCCGTCCCGGACGATGCGTGGTGTGGGTGTCCGCCCCTTTGCAGCACACGCGGCAGCATGGCACAGATCGGGCGGCCACGTCGTGCTGGACAAGCACTGTGCATGTATGTCTGTCAGGAATACGGATACGCAAGGCTCCTCGGATAGTGGCTTAGGGCTAGACTCTCGTGTGCCGTCGTCATCTCCCCGCCCTTGTAGCGTCCCAGCGCTGCCAAGATCTTCCCCGTAGTTCTTATCTGCCGGTGCTACGCAATGACCTGGGGCATGGAGCTGACATGGTGTGCCCGTCTTGCCCGACAGAATATCTCCGCCACGTGTCTTCGTCGCGTACGTCTTCGCCCGACGGACCCCGAGGCCAAAGTGAGTCCCGTCACTTCACAAGCTCCCAACAAACCACGCTATGCCCGACCGTCATGCCCATCCCTGGCGCCTGCCGGCACGGCACCATTCACGTATCGAGCATGTTGATTAGCGTATATCCGTGCCCGGAGCTGGCCTCCTACCGCTCTAAGACAAGTGCGTGCGCAGATGAGCCCCTTTCCTCATGCACGTGAGGGACTCAGATCCGTTCTGTCAAACAGGGAATCGAACTTAAATGGTCGTTATTATTCCTCAGGCACTGCAGGAGGCCAGGCAGGCAGCCAGGCGGTAGAAAGATACGTAGCTTGGGACTTTGCCATGGACCCCTGGCGCAATCGGCACGTATGCGCTCACTCGAAGAACTTCGACTTTCATTCAGCGCCCGTGTTCTCCATGACACGCACCCATCCTCGCGCCCATGTCCTTACCCTTGTCCATGTCCATGTCCATGTCCATGTCCTTGCCCATGCCCATGCCCATGCCCATGCCCATGCAGTCCATGCCAGATGTTGGCATGACTTGCATGTGCGTGGTGCCAAAGGCGGGTCAGCCAACAACGACCCCTCTCCTCCCGTGCGGCCCATCCGGCCCATCCCTCACTTCTGGCTTTTTATTTTTCACCAACAATGAGTCTCCTCTTGGCTAGCCCCGAGTCTTGAACTTGAAGCGGGGCCTGGTAATTGAACGCACCCACGCCCCTTTGAGCTCCGTATCCACGGTGCGTGTACCGTACAAGAGAGACGTAATTAGTGCCCTGTTGCTAGATGTCGACGGCTTGCTTAAAGCCGCAAAGGTGAGCGACTTCGGCTAGTGCAGGCGTCCTAGGCGTCTCTCGCAGCAGTTGGCGGCGGGCAGGCGGCTGCTGTAGCCTGAGGTGGCCGTTCGCCACGCTCGTGTACTACGTCAGCAGTGCCATCTATTGGCAAAAAATCTACTGTTGCACGACAGAAAAGTGGCCTGGCGACCGTTTAAAATAAAAAATCGAGACTCGCCTCCATCGGAGGAGGTAGTCTGTGAGGATTGAGACAACGACCAACAGGCAGGCAGGGAGGCAGGCAGGCGCCTGGCCCAGTGATCCACATAGGACAGGGTCCCATGTGGACGGAGAAGTCTGTGATTGCGACCGTCCCGCCGCGTCACACCCTTAGCCCAGCCCAGGCTAAAGCGGACATGCAGCGAATTCGGTTGTCTGTACAGATACGCCAGGGAACGTTTCCAGCAGGTACGTATCATGCTGTGTGCTGCGCGGAAGTACGGTGGGTATCCGCCGCCTCTCCAATTCCATCATGGCTGTCATCCTCGGCTGGATGTCTGGGGCTCAGTCGTCGCTGTCTCCTCACTTCTCTCTTCAAACGACGACATCTCCCTCGTCTCATCCTCAAAGGGCTCAATAGGTCCTTCTGCGAACCTGTCGCTCGTTTGCACTCTCCGCGACCTCCCCAAAGTCGGTCACTCCACGTAGAATAGAGGACCGGAGCTCAGTGAGCCGCCTCAAATCTGCCCACCGCATCTCCCTGTGGAGCGAAACAAGACGACCCTGGCCAATCCCTCGAGCTCCGTTACACGCTGCGCATGCATTCTCCCCCATATCGACCATTCGGACGCCGCATACAGTGCCTTGCTCTGCACTTTCGCAGTGCGTGATTCGGTGGTCTGTTGCGAGGGTTATTCGGTGGTCATTTCAGAGGTATAAAGCCGCCATCTCCAGCAACTGCTGGTCTGGACATAATCCTCGGCACCTCAAGCACTGTCACCGACAATTTGCTTCTGCCTGCTCAGGCCGACTGAACATACACCGACGTCCAAGTGCAGACTTCTTTCCACGGCTCGCAAATTGGAAATCGGACAATGGCCATCTTCTCCTTGCCAAGCCATGGCGAGATCCTGGACATCGGGGGCAGCTCCATGCGTGATGCTTGCGCTCAGGTGATGTATCAGACCTTCGGGCCCGGACGCGACACCAGTAAACGGTTGTTCGGTCTTGACGAGGCCTTGTACGATGGGACAGGGTCGCTGTACTGGGCCAATATAATGTCCAAGGGTGAATTTTACCAGACCAACGACGAGGCTGTGCTTTTGCAGCAAAATGGGCCCAGCATCATTCGGCGTCTTCCCCATGGCGTGACCATGATCGACCTGGGCGCGGGGTGAGTTGCTGTAGCGGCTGAGAGACCTGTCTGTGCTGACTCTCAATCCAAGGGACACGCGCAAGGTCCGCCATTTGCTGGCCGGATTCGAAAAGCTCGGCAAGTCAGCGGCATATCTCGGACTTGACATCTCCAAGGAGTCTCTCGACCACAATATCGGCTATCTGGCCGAGATGGCACGCGGCCATCCTGACCCCATCGTCACCGTAGCTGGGTTGTGGGGTACTTTTGAGGATTGCCTTGATCGGGTCAAGCACATCCACGGCCCCCGGCTGTTCTTGTCCCTCGGCTCAGTACTGTGCAACGACGAGTGGCCGGAAGCGCTGAAGAAAATCAAGCAGTGGGCCTCCATCTTGCGCCCTGACGACATGCTCCTGGTCGGCATGGATGCGCACCTGGCCCCTAGGTATCGCCAAAAGATCAAGGTCGCGTACCACACGCACCCCAGGCTGTGGGACGCATTCTTCAGGAATGGATTTCGAATGATGAATGAGTACGTTGGTGAGGAGTGGTTCCACGAGGAGGATTGGGACCGCCGTGTCGACATCGAATGTGACGGGGACGACATGACAACACAATCGACCTCAACGCGCCATCGCTTCTATTTCTGCGCAAAGCGTGACATTGTGCTTGGTGCATCTGGTGGGATCATCCACAAGGGAGAGGAGATGGACTGGTTTGATTCGCACAAGTGGCGCCAATCAGCGGTCGAAACCATGTTCAGCAAGGCTGGACTTGTCGTCACACAGGTCTGGCAGGCACCCAACTCGGAATTCCGTAAGTCACAACTCAGACCCAGAAACACCGAGGATTCGTCTTAACCATCAGCAGGCCAGTACCTGGTGCGACAGCCAAATGACACCGACCCACGAAGTGACGCCGACAGTGGTGTGTCCGGTCTCAACTAGCCATCCCGTGGTACGGTCCGTCTTCGAAGGCCACTTGGGTTGAATTTCGTTGTTGCGAAGCACCTGTGGCAGGTCCACGGCAGCTGTCATGGTTTTGCGCAGTCAACCTGCGCGCGGCGTTCAGGCGGGCATCGCATTCCTTTCCTTGCTTTCAGGTCAAGCATAGCGTTATCGGTTCCCGTTCCTTGATCAGAGCAACTAGGCGCTCCCACCACGGATCCCTGTCCGAGATGGAGGCGGGGAGATTGTGTGCCTTCAGAGGTAAAGCAGGCTCGACGTGATCGATCCATTTCAAGATTCTCTTCAGCGCATTGTACAGAGGCGGAACAGTCTGTTGCAACAGTGTTATTAGAAAACCAGATAGACGACTAATAGCAGGAATCACTTACGCTTCGCGTCGAAGAAGAAATCACGCCGGTGAACCACTCGTCCGCAATTTTCCGATGTTGTTTCTCGGTTGAGAGAAGTCCCAGGAGGAACACGGGGAACAGGGGCGCTTGCGCACTGAAGAACTTGCCATGGGTGGGTAGAATATGTACGCAGTTGGACAGTTCTGTCAGTGTTGCCAACACGTCCGGGTGATCTCGTGGCAATCTACTCGATCGTTAGAGAATTCGATCGCAGCATGTCACGTCTGGAGGCCAAGACTCACCGTAGCAGTCGACATTGTGCGTACACTTTCGCTCCAAGCCTATAAGTTTCCGCGGAAACAGACATCATGTTCTCCGGTGTCTGGATGGCATCCCGCCCACTTGGGAAGTGGATGTCGACCCAGTCCTTGACAGGCGGGCTTTCCTTGGCTGCTTCCCATGTCAGATAATTGGGTGCCCATTGGCGCATGGTTTCGAGGCAGTTCATAATGTTTTCAACCTGCAGGAGGTTGCCGCCACTAGCATCATCCTGGGACATGGCAGCGGACCAGAGTGTGATCTGTCGCAGGAGCTCCAGTAACCTACGGCACATTCCCACGCCACCCTGGATCTGATGCCTGTCCTCCATGTTACCGTATCTCAACCATCGAAAGCGGCTTGAAGCCTTACTTCCATCGTACGTCTCGTACTGGAGCGCGGGCTCGTAGGGGAGCATCATCTCCGCCGTAATAATACCGCGAGCGACAAGCTTGCACTGTGCTGCGCGAAGCGACGTCATCTGGACATTCTCCGGATTGTAGTAGCCGGCATGGGGGTTATGGCGTTCGAGAAGCTGCTCGCAGCAGTAGAGGGCCTCGAGCCAAGGGCAGTGATCGCGCATTTGACGGCGCCGCTCCACAAGATTTGTCTTCATCGTGTGAGTCATATCTCGGAGAATGTGATGGGCATGGTATCACTCACATCCTGGATAACTAAAGCAATGAGGCTCGTGAGCGTGCAGTCCAGTTGTGCGGAGGAGAGTAGTTCTCCCGAGTTGTACTGCTCGAAAGATGCATCAATCCCCTTGATGGCCTCGTCCAACAGATAGTTGGCGAGTCCAAAGCTGCGTTTGTATGGAAGCAGATCGAGAATGTGAACTGCAGGTATGCTCATGAAGGCATGGTAGACATATCGGTTCTGGCCAAGAAGTAAAAAGTCCTGCTGCCACACATTGTCGGCACCCTGGATACTTCGTCCTGGTAGCCAATTGCGGCAATCTCGCCTGTCAACGGGGAAACGTAAGCACGTCACTCAGCAGGGAACTTACAAAAGGCGAAGAACACGAGTTCATTTGGGCTACCGCGCTCGAGCATCCTCCTCGTCATTGGATTTGTGCTGACTTGGATCAGGCCAAGGGAGCGCTGCATGCTCTTTCGAAGCTTTTCAGCATCAGCCGCTTCCGCAGGCGACATTTGTTTCTTGGACAATGCCATCGCAATCGCAGTGCGGTAAGCTTTCGCATCACGGTGGTCCTGGTACATCTGCTGGACCGTCTCATCTGTCCGTGTGGCTTCATCGGGTTCAAGCTCTTCCACCGCAGAACTGTCGGAGTCCGACAGGTCCGCCACATAGACCTTAGAAGAAGCCGTGCGATGTCTGTCGTTGTCAAAAGCCCTGAGTTTATGCCGGAGAGAAGAACCGGCATTGCCCTGATGAGCGCTTGCCCTGGAAAATCGGGGATTGTCGTACTTGATGTATCCATTCTGACGGCTCTTGGTGAGTCTGAAACGAGGATTCAGCGGGAAAGTCCCGAATGTGCCCTGACATTTGCGAAAAGGATTTTCGAGCTTCCTCAATGGAGGCCTGTTCACCATTTGTGTGTTGGGAACCAAGATGTCCTCATTCAATGGCGTCTCAACAACGAGTGACGGTCGTCGGAACGCATCTGTCTGCGATACCTGGAGACCGTTTACGATTGTGGGTGTATAAGATACACTGCTGGTCTCAGAGTCTAAGGAAGTCAGTGAGCCAGTCTGCCTCCTACCGCTTGCATCTCAACTCACCAAAGCTGGAGCCCGCTGCAGATACGAAGAATCCATTGGCGACAGGGAAGGGTATGTGCGAGACTGATGGCGATTCCCCCGGGTGCACAGCCAGAGACGGCTGCCCAGGAACGTGGATTCCATCTAGTGCAAGGGTTGGCATTTGGAAAGGGGAAGCCAGGGCCAGCTCGCCGCTGGTCTGTCCAACAGGAGCTTGGACCAGCGGCTGCTCGTAGAACATGGCTTCCCCAGCTCCATGTGTCGTTGCATGCACTCTGGCCCAGTTTAGCAGAGACTGGTCTCCTTGGAGTGGATCAATCCATGGCTCGTGGCTCGGACCAAGGGTCGTAGGGTTGACTGGAGCGTGGTGTGCGGAGTGTGTTGCAAAATGGGGTCCTCCCAAGGCCAGAGATTGACTGGTTAATTGACTCGAGGCCATGGGCCGCTGGAACGGCTGCGAAAGCTTTTGACGCTTCGCTGGATGGCTCGGGTCGTCCTGCGCTTGTCTGATCATGGGAGAGACACAAGTACGATACTGTTCTGTTCCTCCCTGGCTGTCTGCGACTGGACCCCTGACAGCCTGCACAGACGGCGGGTCAGCGAGCTGAGAGCATGCAAGCTCCGAGTCAGCAATCGAGGCGTTGCTGAAAGGGTCGCCGTTGATATGAGAGCGTGCTAGGAAGAGTACCTGGCTCACAGATCGGTTCAACCCCGAGGCTTCCACGTCAGTGGGCGTACCAAGAGGGAACGCTACCGCCCGCGCGGTTCATCAATGGATTGGTCTGCTGCGTAGTTCAGGTATCGACCAGTGCACTGGAGGGAAATTAGTCTGATGAGTGGGCACAAGAGTTATGCTTCAGCGGACTGAGTGAAGAGACGACGTCAGGAGATTTTTGTCACATGGGAGAAGAGACGACAAGGGAGGGATTTGCTGGAACGTGATACGCAGGTAGGCAGCCAGGCACGCACCAATATCCGGGCACACCCTGCAGAGTTGCTCGGCTTGGACTCAAGCGCTGCGTCGCTGCCGTTGTCGGAGAATCGGTTGCAAGATGACAGCAGGAGCGTCTGCTTTGAGGATCGGGGAGGCGAGGGAAAGGCAGTTGTCGTGGTTGATTGTGAGGTAGAATTGAGTTGATGTGACGGCTGGGCAGTGGGAGTGAAGATGAAGTGAGGGGGTTCCCTTTAAGATAGCATCACTGACAATATGGGAAAGGTGTTGAGTAGTTAAACTTCGTGCCAAGGTCTTAGTTAGGTCCAAGGACCTGGTGCCTGCAACCACCCAACCCCTGCTGAGAGCCGGATGGGAGTTCTGGAACCAGGTCACTCGAATCGCTGCTCAGTAATCCCAGGGAAGGGGGTTTCTGAACGTGGTAGGCATCCTGGGAAGGGAAGGGGGGGTGACCAAGAGGCCCTAGAGGGGGACGGGCCAAAGTTGACGGGAAAGGGCAAGGGCGACGACCATTTGCCGATGGTCAGTGCTCAGGTATGGCAAACAACCCATAGACCGGTCAGAGAATTGACGCGTGCTTGCCAATCGCATAGCAAAGCTGTGGGTATCTCTCGTTGGGCAGGGAGATGCCTGCAAGGCAAGGCTCCAATGGGAATGAATGCACGCAGCACGACACGTAGCTGCAATCAAAGGAAATAGAGCGACACTTACAGTGGTTGATTCGTAAGGTAGACTGAGATTGGGCGCATGTATGCACGTGCTAGACGTGGGCTACAGCTGGGAGCGTTGTTTGCTTTGTTTGCCCCGCGTCGCGTGCTATGTATAATGATGAGTGCAGCAGGCAGCCGATGGCGAGTGTCTGAACGACGTGGACAAATCCGAAATGACCAGTGGAAATGCCTTACTGTGGTCGCGCCACTCTTCAGTAAATCTCGCGCTGTCGGCTGTAACTGGCGCGGCGTCCAGCTACAGGAGTTGCGGCGGAGGTGCGTGATTGCCGGGTGTGCAGTTCCCTATGCAAGTGCAGAAGAGGTTGGTCGATCAGATTGCGGTGAGAGCGCGAGCATGGAATCATATGAGCTGAACGCGAGTGGGAAGCCCGAAAAATTTCGCACAAGTGTACCTGCTACTATCACTAGCCCGATTGCAAAGCTCAAGGTTACCGTTGCTTTTGGTGGACGACCCTCTCACCCTGGTTAGGCTCCCTGCCTCGTCATTCGTCCAAGACCTGACTTCAGCTCATTTCCAATCACTAAGCAAAAAAAGCTTCTGCAAGATGAGCCCAGGCGGGTGGTTCACTCATCATGACTTCCCCACGATACGCAGCAATTAATTAGCACCAGATCTCCATTCCCGTGACCTGGAATGTCCCTGATGCATTAGCTCGTGATCCCAGGGGTAGTGGGGTCGGCTTGTTCGGGCTTCGCTGAGGCCGCGAAGCTGGCCTATGTACTACGTACTTGACTCCGTACTTGGCCGGCTGCCGCCTCACGATGGCCGCAGATTCTCGCAGGGTCTGGAGATCGTAAAGGCGAGGGGCGAAACGAGAAAGGCACAAGTTCAGGTTAAGGCTGGCACACTGATCCGTATAGGGTCAAGAGATGATGCCCTGGAAAACCCAAGTCGTGCGATCCAGACGTGATACGGCGCATCGACTGTCGCGCGGAGGAGGCGTTGCTCGGCGACAGGTCTCGAGCAACAACCGCCCGGTCCATCTCATACTCGCCGTGCTCGAGGAAGGCAATGCTGGATTGTTGCGACGGGTGATGGCTGGCGTAGGATGGCTGGATTTCTTGGCTTATTACTCATCAAGAGTGCGCCACAGGCAGGCATGTCCCTTGCAACTGCAAGCTCCAGCCAGCAGCTGGCATTGGGCACACCGTCTCAACTCGCACAGTGCGGCTTAACATTGCGGGATGGCTGGCGGGATGAGCCTTGCGGCTAGGAGGCGCTAGGGCACCTAGTCGTGACGCGATTCATGCGTTGGGATGCGCCGTGCATCCAGATCCCTTGTGTCACATACACAGTAGAAATATCAGTATTACACGGTGCGGTAGCACTGTCGAGTCGGTCGCTCGAATCTGGTCACGGTCGGGCAGCCATGTTGTCGTCTCTTCTCTCACCGACATTCTGACATCGTCGTCTCTTGTCTCGTGCCTAGGACTCTATCTTTGGAGTAGCTGATCGCGGTCGTCGTCGAGATTGCTGGTAGAGCGTCGGCGCTGCTATCTACAACTTAGTAGTCGTCCCAGGTTGCACCACCCGCCAGTCGCCTGGCTCCGCAGACTCTTTGAAAACCGGGCGTTGTTGGTCACCCAGTAGGCGTCGGCAGTTGACGAGTGATTGTGAATTTTACTTGCTCTCATGGCATAGGTTGATGCAACTCTAAGTCTTCGCAGCACCTGTGGGTTCGACTCGCAGGCTCTAGTCGATAAGTTTGTTCCCTTGGGATGCTAGTGCGGCCTGAATGCCACTGACCACGGAATATAGGTCGCACGACTCTGACTCGAGAGGCCGTGAGTTTACTGAAGAGTGAATGAGCACCATGTCTGGCCCTCACAGGCCTTCCGCGGGGCCTTTGCCGCTGCCTCTACCCAGTATCAACTATGTTGAAGGTCCCTTTTACTCAGCTCTTCACCACGCACGGTACCCGGCAACAAAGTCGAACAAATCACCCTTCAGCGATGAGCTCCGTGCAGCCATCGACAAGGCTGAGGAAAAGACCAAGGTTAATCCTCCGGGCCGGTCCAGGTCGTACCACGATGAGCAGTTGAATAAAATGGAGGAGGTGGGCGAGTATATACTTTGGACCTCTCTGGTGCTTGAAAGGCTCACTGCCGAATTCGTGGAAGGACGGTATCTCTCGGAAACTATTGAGGAGCTGCGCAAGCGTCTCTGGGAAGATGACCTTTCCTTCATGACAGTCAATCAGAGCGTGAGCAAACTGAGGTGAGCCTCTTTCCTGCCGCGCGGACGCGAGAGGCCTCAGCTCATGCAGATTCTTTAGGAAGATGAAAGAAGAGACGCAGCGTCACGCAGAGGAGATGAAACGCATATGGCTTCCGACAAATTACGGGCCGCCGGTTGAGATGGAGCGGACGCAGCTCAAATTCCGACCCAGCGCGTACTCCTATCCCACCAACAATCCTCGCGCACACCGGGACTCGGTCATTAGCGGAGCATCGAGTAACGGACCAGGCCATCAAGAATCGTCTGCTGATCTGGGCGATTCGGATGGGACGGATGACACAGACACAGAGACCGAGGAGTGGTTCAACAAGACCATTGAGACGCAACTCAACAAGCGCGGCAAGGGCGAATGGAGGTGTATACGAGGGCTCAAATGCAAACAAGGTGGCGTTGTAGACGGCGTCGTCCGAGTCTTTGAGCGTCATTCGGAATTCAAGTGAGTCTCAAGCTCTGATCAGTGCACCCATAGTCCGCGTACGGTCGGCTCGGCTAACCACAACGAACAGGACACATTGTCGAAAGCACAGCAAGCCATTCCGGTGCGAGCTGCCCAACTGCCCCAAATTTCCCAATGGGCGCAAGTTTGGCCGCAAGGACGGTTTGGAGAGACACCAGAAAACACTGCACAAACAAGATCTTGGAAAGCAATCCCGCCGCCACACCACATCCGCCAGCTCGAGTACAGTATCACCGATGGCTACGGGGCCGCCCGGTCGCATGCCTTATCTCGCGACAGAGATGGAGGAAATAGAAAGAGGGTAAGGAGACGCCGTGTCACAATCGCCAGGCTCTCCCATGTACGTACCGTCGGGGCTTGCTTGTCACCTGCGACCAGATCTATCAGTCTGTTGTCAGTTGGTCGCATGGGGAATTTCTATGGGAACCGGCACGGCATTAGAGGAGCTTTCCAAGCATTCGGACAGAGTCGTTGGAGCGCAAAGCTAAAATTAGCACACGAGTGTCCCTGTAATTAACGTCGAACAATCACCGGCGCACCGCGAGTGCCGAGAGTGGAATGACCGGGGTGTTGTCGATCAATTGATAATGGGCCATTCGACGAAAGGCGGAATACCCTGGCTACAGTAGTCATGCATTCATGTCCATGGTTCATGGCAACCCCGCTCATGATCACGGCGCTGCACTGGCTGTGAAGAATCTGTCGGAGCAATCTTCCTGCCAATCGGCATCCTAGTGCCTTTCATGTGGACATTTCACAACGGATCAACACCTCCGGTAGGGCAGACAAGCAGGCTGGCCCGTTTGGGCGGTCCAATGAGTCTGTTTCTCAAACGAGGGAGATCCCCCAGGACCTGATAGACCCGCAAACCTTGCGCAGACCCTGGCCTTTGAAGGACAACCAACATGTCCGCGGCTGATGACAAACAAAGTTGGCTCGCATGTTGTTTAAGACTTGCGGCTCACCGGTCCCTCATCCTGCAGCTGCCAGGATCTACCCCGGTCCAAGGAAAAAACAGTCCGAAAATCGCCTTGGCGGCGACAAGCACCCTTGGCAGACGGGCGCATTTTTCCGGCATGATGCCATGTCAAGAACATCGGAATACAGATTCTGTAGAGTCGCAAAAGTTCAGACCCGATAGCCCTCCGTTACGTCTGTTCACTAAGGCAGGTCTGCATGTTTCCCCCAGAGAGACTGTGGAATGTGCTGAGATCCATTTGCTTTCATGGTTTTGTGAGTATTGGCGACGGGAGTGAACCTCATGTTGACATCGCATGGATTCCATGCTACGTGAGTACTCTGGATGCGGCCCGTGCCGGGCGACTGGGCGTTGTCAAACAAGTCCAATGAACCCTGGGAACGGTGGACAAGACGAGACCCGCGGAGTTGTGATTGATACGTTTGCTGCCGTGCCTATGCCCGGTGGCTGGCGACAAGACATGAACCTATGCGCTGCACGGGGGTCCTTTGCTGTGTGCTAGTGCCTTTGGTGTGGCACAACCGACGCCTCGCTGCAGTGCTGCGACATGTTGGTGCAGAAGGCTATCGGGTGTAGCATCCGGTCGTGCAATCTGCTAGCCATGCAGGACCACGCGGGTATGATGGCCTTGCGCCATCCGCAGAGGGCGGCTTGTCGAGGCTCAGTGCCCACATGGCAACCAGGATGCGCGTGCGCGCGCGCGCGTGTGTGTATGTGGGAATATGGCCTTGAGAGTAGACAAGGATGGTCCGCAAAGATCAACAGTTGGCGTGCCACACCCAAGTCAAGCAGTGAGAGGGCTCTGCCTTGAAGAGGAACCGGTCTGCAAGGTTCACGTCCAAGGGCCCGGCAACGTGCAGTGATGATGTGCATTGGTAATGAGCGGTACCACCGGGAGGCTGCGGCGTCGTCATCGCCACAGCGGCAGGGAGTCGATAGCAGAGGTCAAGTCTCGAGCAGGGGTTCCTTCCATTGGTTTGAGCTTGCCCTTCGCATACGGAAAGTGAGGTTGGCGTGCATGCCCCTTTGCAAGCGTAAGGCACGTGCCTGCGACCACACGCGGGAGCACAGCAAGAAGGAGCATGTTGAGCAGCCGAGGCATCTTGGAGAAGGTGGTACTCGGCCCTAGGAAGCTCGACTGTGATCGTCTGTGGGAGTCGATAACTTACTGTAACCAGTGAACGGGTTCGTGGAAGAAGTGAGAGAAGAGACGACAAAAAGACCCCTCCCAAGCTACGTGCCTACATACACATGTGGAATGGCCCAATGGGATTTGCTCCACGACCTCTGGAGAAAAATGCGATAGGCTCCGTGGGGTGTGCCTAGGGGGTGGACGCAAGAACGCCAAGCATGTTGCTTGAGTAATAATCATAAAAAAAACATGATCAGGTGCTCTCCGTCCGGTGCCCATTCCCAATGGCGAATTGAACTACAGTAGTAACCAGGGGAAGGGGGTTGGTGAATAGCAGGCAGGCCTTTGTTGTTGGTCCTGCCCTGAGAGGTACCAGAAGCAAAGCCGCGTCGATATTTCGGATCCTCTCCGAGCGTTTCATGTGGCATAACAGCACAGCAGTTTGGTCGTGTTTGATCGCCACCCCCGTCATTACATACATACGTGCATGTGCTCTGCCGTATCAATTGCTGTACGTACTCGAAGATTGTCACCTCGACCCCATGGCAGCCAGATTGTGGTTGGCTCGGCACCAGTTGTCAATGGAACATCGGTGAGAACGTCCTTCGCCTTCTTGCAGATGGTTTGCTTCAAGTCGGCCATCCCAGCGACGGCAGAGGACCGGATGGAGGAACAGAAAAGCAAGCCAATGCCGGCGTGCAGATGTCGCCGCGTGACACAGGAACCCCGAAAAACGTCGCTTCGTGCAGGAATCCATTGTCCCACTGGGAAGTCGGTCTAGTTCCTTGGTGCCAGCTGGTCAACACTCCCCAGGCAATGCTGATGAATTATTATTTATTGATGAGGTCACGAAGACGTGAGAGACTTGGGGCCCCATGCCTCAGCATGGGTCCCTATTCAGCTAGCGCTCGTTGCTTTTTGGCAGCCATGTCGATGATTCCTCGCGGGCGAATTGCCTCGGAGCGATAGCGCGCCAACTTGTGGCAAGCGGCTGTCGCAGCGTTTGCCACGCCGCTCAGCTTGGTCATGGGCATCGAAACAGATTTTTACTAAATTCGAAACCCAAGTGCCGCAGGCTAATCGAGGTGACTAACGATAGTATAGTATCGTATAGCACTGCACAGTGTGCTGTAGCACACGACGCGCGACCTTCGCGATGGGCGGCACACTTGCGGGACCCGCATTTCTCTCGACTTGTCTCCCCTGTTCAGTTGGACCCCAGACAGACAGTCCGCGTCCAATCCACCAGCCTTGGCATTCCCATGGATCGCTCCACAATAGATTCCCCATCGCCTTGGGCATGCGGTCGAGATGACGACTCTTGCGCACACACACGCGGGATCTCCAATTCATGCGCGGATGCAGAGCAAACCCTCTGGATTCACTGCCCACAGACAGATACGCTGAAGCGACATGGCATGGCGTCTGCCATCATGATCTGAAGCTGACCCTGCGTAGATATTGTGAGCTCGGAACAGCGCACAGTAACCTAACAAGCCCATGCCAAGCCAACTATGACGGTTAGGCTGGGTTCCTTTTGGAGGTGTGCAGTGTCACCGCCTTTGCCCTTTGTGGAAATTACGGGTCAAACGTGCCCATCAGCCGGTGTGGAGGGTGAGGCTACTGAAGTTTACACTGCCCCTTTTTTCTTCTCTTTTCTTCTCGTACCTCGCCTCTGAGACAACATGACATGGCAATCGCCCTGCTGGGCCCCGGCTTGCCCATCCCCCAAGTCGGGTGACTGCAGCGCTTACCGGTTGCTGTCGTGGCGCCCTCAATGCCATTGTACGTACTGCCAGCGCAATCGGCCACCGCTGCCAGATTGGCTTGGGCCCGCGGATAGGAAAGGCCGGTAATCAATCCATGAGCTGCCGGCTTCGCCTTCCCACGTATGCACAGTAGGTACCTGACCTGACCAGAGTTGATCCATCATCACCTTTCCTTTTCCTTGGAGACACACCCATCTCAGATAGACCCCTTGCCGTCTCCTTCAGACTAGCATCACCACCATTCACATATAAAGACCAGTAGCTCCCGTCCCCAATGCGACTCGTGACCTCCCCAAAACTCCCAGTCCTTGCCAGCCTGGCTACTCATTGAGAGATCAACTACAATTGATCCTGCCAGAGCCACGCATATTTCACCTCACACAACTTCACTCACGTTGGTCCACGTGCAGTTCGCCTCTCTCAGCCCTTCGCTCTAAACATCCTCTACTGGACAAGGCCAGGCACCTACTTCCGTCCCAAAGCACTCTATCATGACCGTCAACAACCCCACCAACCCGGCTGCTGCGCGCCGTGCGGCCCAGAAACCCACCTCAGTCCTCATTGTGGGAGCCGGCAACTTTGGTGCCTCCGCTGCTCTGCACTTTGCGAAGCAGGGTACCCCCGTGACCTTGGTTGACACAGCCCATTACCCCAACCCACGGGCAGCTTCCCATGACATCAACAAGATTGTCCGCGACGACTACCCGGACACGCTCTACATGGAGATGCTCCGCAAGGCCATGCCCCTGTGGCGAAAGGACAAGTTGTACAGCCCGTGGTACCACGAGGTTGGTATGCTGCGCGCAGACCCTTCGGATTTTGGAGACAAGAGCATGCAAGCCTACCGCGAGGTGGGCATTGCCAACGACTCTCGCTACATGACGGTGGAAGAGGTGCGGGAGCGGTGGGAGGCGTACGCCACGTCCAACTTTGACGGCCTGACCAAGGTCCTCTACAACCCGACGGTTGGGTTCGCAGAGGCCGACAAGGCACTCGGCGCTGTCGTCCAGGCGGCCATCGACGCAGGCGCACACTACGAGATTGGGGAGATGGTCACGTTGGCGCTTGGGCCTGCGGGAGAGTGCAGGGGCGTCAATCTCAAGGATGGCCGCACGCTGTATGCGAGCCAGGTTCTCATGGCCACCGGAGCGAGGACACCTGCCTTGCTGGCCCAGAGCGCCCCCCGAAATAGGAACCTGCACATTGGCGACCGTCTGGTAGCCACGGGCGCCGTCAGCTTCCACGCCAAGCTCCATGGGCCCCAAAAGGACAAATTTGCTGGTGTTCCCGTTCTGAAGAACTGCATGCCGGGGGTCAAGGGTACGTACGGCACTAAATTGGGCACCCAGCCATCGTCCGGCGGCTTATACTGACTGACCGTGATGCAGGCGAGGGCATGTCGATTCTCCCAGACGGGACAATCAAGTTCAACTGCGACATGTGCTTCACAAACTACCAAACCTTGCCGGCCACAGGCGAGAAGATGTCCCTGGTGCCCGAGAGCAACTTTTTCAACACGTGGACGGACCGGAAATTTCTCGACTTTTTCGAGAGACGTGCGCGCATGACCATCAACGGACTGTATGGTGATGAGGTCAAGCATGTTCCCATTGATGCCTACCGCATGTGCTGGTGCGTGCCCTGACCATTGCTGCCATGCTCGCTAGACACATGTCACTGACCTATCACAGGGACGCGTCCACACCCACGCATGATTTTCTCATCACGGCACACCCGCATTCGCAAAATCTCTTCATCGCCACTGGCGGTTCTTTCCACGGCTGGAAGTTTCTGCCTGTTATTGGGGACTACATTGTCCAGCTGATGGAGGGCACCCTCAATGCCGAGCTCACAGACCGCTGGGCTTGGGACAAGAAGGGCGGTGACGGCCACTCTGCCAATCCCACGTACCAAGTGGCGGGCGACTTGCAGGAATGGACCGACGACGTTGAGTACGCTTAGGTCCAGAGCCTTGGGTCCTGAGAGGAGACAGGAGGTTTGCAGACTGTCTACTCCACAGCCTGGTGACCGTCGCGCGCACCTGGCATCTAGCGTTTTAGAGCATTGGCTTGGGAGTTCTGGTTTGTCTATTGGAAGGTTATTGTATGTAATGCCTGTTGACTCAGTTTGGGGAGGAGTTGGGGTTGGTCTTGGTTTCTCTCAGCACGCGCATGGCAATCCACTTTTATCTATCTGGGGCTGCTGCTTCATTTTCTTCGATCGCAACCATAGAATCAATTGCACACATTCAGTTATCCAAGTGTCAGGTGATTTTCGATGCTCTTGGCATAGCCTCATGGTCGAACTTGCGCAACGATCCCCGGAACGGTCTCGAATGCACGGCTTATACGCCCAAGCCCATGGCAGGATGTTCATCCTTGCTCGCCATCCGCCACATGGTGAAGGGGCGCGCAATCACTCCTCAGCTAATGAGACCAGCACGCTCTCATGCACAGACCTTTCTTTCTCCCAAGCACATGGGTCCGGCCCAGCAACCCCTGGATCATCGTGTGTCGGGACAGACGGATCCAGGCATGTTTGTACCCTGATCCTGGGGACGGCCTGCATAGTCTTGGTGACTATTAAGTGATAGTGAATCCTTTGCTGGAGCTTCCGGGATTGATGGGTGCCATTGGGGTGGTGTTGTTCTGACAAGCCCACAAGCGCAAACACACTACGTACAGTACAGGGAGGTAGGTCTCCGCGAATTTGAGCTCTGCTGACCAACAGCCATCCAGGCAGGCCCCCAAGATGCCTGCTACAGACTTGCAGGGGTTGTGATCGGCGGCTGGAGCTGTGGCCATGGAGATCTGGCGGTGAGGCAACACGAGATCGGCGTCAGTACGTGTACGTACCTCAAAAGGCCCCCAAATCCGCAGCCCGCCCGTCACATGAGTAAAGTGTACGTGGGAAAGTGGGGGCCCCATGAGAAAGCAAGGGCTGTGAGGGTGTCCTGGGTTGGGGGACAACCCTGTCTGCAGTGTTGTGGTGGTGGCACACAGTTTGTCCACCTCCTTGATTGTCGTATGCCAGCAGACCCACAGGAGCATGGGTGTCTGGCCAACTATATCTATCAAAATCGAAGGTACATTGCTCTGCTCCTAATTCCGTAGATGCTATAAGTACCAGTAATGCTACGGGAGACATGCGCAGATGTCGTGCCAACCCGATACCCAAGCATGCCATTGTTAGCGCAGACGTACCGCCTTAGCAGTCCGGGGCGTGTGGGGGGGTGGCAACGCTGCTGGCTTACGACAATCAAGGAGATTGATGAAGGCGGAGGTTCTTCCCTAGCACGCGTGGGCGGAGGCATCGAAAAGTCCTCGGTGCTGTGATCTTGAAATCAAGACCGCCTGGCGTGTGCAAAGACTCAGGATTAGACAGGTGTGCCCCTGTGTGCCTAGAATATCCTCGTGAAGGTGTAATGGCAATACCTGCTTCAAATCCATCGTAGGGGAGTGGAAGGGATCTACTATTAGTGCTAATTCAAGCTGATTAGCAGTCTGGGCTGCATACGGTATTTGCTGCGTGCAGGCGGCCAGGGGGGGCCACGTCTGGATCCTGAGGCACAGTGCGCGCCTGTATTGAGTCAGTCAGCATTATCTACGCGTACTACGTGGTGACAGTGGTGACCCTGTTGAAGTTCTTGGCCGGAAATCCCTGCTCTTTGATTATTAATCATCATGAAACACAAGGACTGTGATCTCATACATACATGTAAATGTTCAATGACGGCTCGGCGGCACGTGTCTGGCAAATGCGAACCCAAAGCCAACAGTCAGCCACATTACACAGCGGTTGATGAGAGGCTAGAGCAGATCGCTAGGTACAGTACTTGCGCACAAAATGTGAGCAAGTCGCAAGTTGTATTCATGTTGTTGGCAGTGCTGTAATTACGCCATCATTGCTTGTCTCGACCCTTCGTCGACCCGAGGCTCTTACGTCTTCACGGCTCGCCTACCCTACATATGCTCTTGACTCTTGACTCTAGTCATATTGCTCGCGCATCATAAGAGCGATTCGCTAGACGATTGTATACTCTCTGGTTGCATTTCTCTCTTCTTTTCGAATTTTCTTTCCTAATTTTGTGAGGTGAGATCTGATATCCTGAGTGTATTATGCCGGTTGGATGACCAACACCCACCCACAGTCAGACACGGACACCTGCGTATTAGGCAACTCGGGTACCAAAAAACTCCCAAACGAGATACTACCAACTGGCCATGACTAGTAGTTTCAATGCCACCAACACCTGATTATAGTGAAACTGTGGTTCGCCCATCCCTAATACCCCGAGGTCTTCGATTCAACATGCACGACGGAGACCATGCGTTTACATGCACCCAACGACTTTTGCCGTTCTTTTGACCTTCTGGAATGAGAAGGCATCGGACAGCTGGCTTGCGCTACCGAGCTACAGTCCTCTGTTGCATCCGAGGAGGTTCTCAACTCCTGGGGGTCTAATTCCAGTGTCCAAAGTACGGCCACCCGTGATGTAGATTATAAGAGTGAAAACCCAGTAAAATGCTCTCCTAATGGGCTGGTCTCTAGACGCAGTCCAATCCCGGCAACAAAGTACCTGCTTTGGTCCGTAGCTTGCAGCTCAAACAATCGCATTAACAGCCAGCCTCTGAACCATGTCCACGCCGTCATCAGCTCGTCAGTTCGATATTGGCATGGAAGGTGATGCACCCAGGTCCACGGTCAGCATTGGATTGCCGTGGAATATTCAGCGATCCCAAGTAACTTCGTTGTCCCGTCGTCTGAATTAGTTGGTCTAGACACGAGATATCGACAATGCGAGCGCGCTCAGCAGCACAAAAGTTCATGGCCAGCCTTAGGCGATAGTGCCCCGTGGTCTGTTCGTCTTCCTGGAGCTGAAAGCCACCGTTGAATACCGATGCGAAGAGTGGCAAGTGCCGTGGGATACAGGGAGGCCATCCAGGCATGTGCTCCGTTTCGAGGGCACGGGCGACGTGTTGTCGGAAGTGGTAGGCGTCGTGATGACTAAGAAAAGTGAGGTAGGCAGAGGCGCGGCGGCGTCACAACGCCGCAGCCTTGCGGCTCCACATACGGAATCATGACCAATCGCCGCCTCGCTATGCCCTAGCTCCAGCTTTGGCTGCTCGGGCGTCACCTCCCACCTCCGATTCCACTACCTTCGCAGTCGGTCGACTTTGACGCCATCAACGCCTTTCGACTTCTCAAGCCCACGCCGACACCCGACTCTGCAAGGACCGAATATCTAGAGGAGCTGAGTAGACCAATCCAGTACGACACCTCCAAAGCTCCCTGAAGGCCAAAAGTTGCACACAGTCGCCAACAGATCACCCGAAGACACCACAACACAACAGCGGCAGACATGGGTTCCGACCCTCAATACGCCAAATGGCCTTTGCTGCCGCTGTCGCAGCATGTGTTCACACTCAGCAACGGCTACGCCACCAGCAAGTCGCAGGAGGCTGCTGTCAAGGCGCTGCAGGATGCCATTGCCGAGGACAAGATGGCACCGTTCTACCGCTACCTAGCGCACCCCACAAGCGGTGTTCTGAACAGCGTTGGCGAGAGCGGCTCTAATGCTCCCGGTCGCCCTCTTAGCCGAAGAACGAGTCTGGTGGGCATGGTCGCCTCAAAGCCATCTGCCAATGCAGTGAGCCTCCCGTGGGATGAGGCGCTGTACAACCGCCTCGTGCAAGACAACGAGAAGGAGCTGGCAGAGATCCAGAAAGAAGAAGAAGAGGCCGTGGAACAAGCGGGAGATACAGAAGTGACAGCAGCCAAGGGAAAGCGTGCTGAGTTTTGGGCCCGTGTTGGTGACAAGGTAGGCCGCTCCGACGTTTACCGGCGCAGGCGAGCCGAATACTGACGCCGAACCAGGATAAAGCGATCGCAGCTTACGAGAGTGTCTTTGAAGGAACGGGCATTCTCGGCGCCAAAATCGATCTTGTACTAGCCATAATACGGATGGGCCTCTTCTACGGCGATAAGCCCCTCGTCAAGAAGCACGTCGAGCGTGCCAAGACTCTCGTCGAGAGCGGCGGTGACTGGGATCGTCGCAACCGTCTCAAGGCATACGAGGGTCTCCACCTCCTCACTGTCCGCTCTTACAACCTGGCTGCCCCATTGCTCCTCGACTCGCTCTCCACATTCACCAGCTACGAGCTCTGCACGTACTCCAATCTGGTGGTCTACGCGGTCTTGGCAGGCTCAGTGTCTCTGAAGCGTGTGGACTTCAAGTCCAAAGTTGTCGACGCGCCCGAGATTAAGGCTATTCTTGGCGACGGAGAGGACAGGCTACTTGCCCTCAGCGGTGCCCTCAGCGCAGGGCCAGGTGCGGACGATTCCTTTGGGAACGATGCTCCCAAAACCGCTACGACAGGTGTCGTGAACTTGACGACTCTTGGTAGCAGCACCGACCAGCCCGAGGCTGAGATGGCGGTTGATTTCAGCCCGCTGGCGCTCCTCGTCAGCAGCCTGTACACGGGCAACTACAAGACATTCTTCCAGTCACTCGCATCGGTCGAGGAGCAGTTCCTCACCCAGGACCGCTACCTGTCGGAACACAAGAACTGGTTCGTACGCGAGATGCGCCTCCGCGCGTATCAGCAACTCTTGCAGAGCTATCGCGTGGTAGGCTTGGACACCATGGCAGTCGATTTCGGAGTAACGGTTGATTTCCTGGACCGGTAGGTGCTGCCCTAGAAGATGACCTTGTGGCGATGCTGACCTGTTGCACAGTGACTTAGCCAAATTCATCGCTGGCGGTCGTATTCCGTGCACAATCGATCGCGTCTCAGGCAAAGGCGTCATCGAGACCAACCGGCCGGACGACAAGAACAAACAATACCAGGATGTCGTGCGTCAAGGTGATCAGTTGATCACCAAGCTACAAAAGTACGGTCAAGCTGTGCGATTGAGGGGCAGCGAGAGGGCTTAGGAGGGATTACCGAACCCAAGGTAGACTAGGAGTCCAGTCCAGGTTCACTGTGTAACGTGAGATGAATTGACTTGTGCCGAGCCACGTCCACATCGCACATGACGCCGTTCCCATTGGCGTATTTGATATACCGACAGTATAACCGTGCACTATCTGTCCGCTGGACGTTTTGGTTCACCTAACAGGCGGCTGCGAAAGTAACAAGGAACCTGGCTTTATATTCTTTTACTTTCTATCCTCAACTCGCTGGACTAGTCTACCGATACTTATCCATGAACTCCTTGTGGAACTTGACCACCCTGCCGGTCCACTCTGTTCCTGGGGCCAAGAAAGTGGTACGGAAGTGCAGTGAGTTCTCCTTCTGACCAAAGCCAGAGCCGGGCACGACGCAGATGCCCGTAGCCTCGAGAAGACGCATGCAGTAGAACTCGTCGGGCGAGCGTCCTTCGGCAGCGGCCGCCTCCGCCGCCTTGGGGGGCAGATTGATGGTGGGGAAGAGGTACATGGACCCCTGGGGCGCGCCGCACTCGACGCCCTCCATCTCGGAGAAGGCCTTGTGCAGCGCGTTGGCGCGCTGGCGCAGACCCTCAAAGATGCCGCTGTGCTCCTTCTCGTACAGCTCGAACGAGGGGTCGCCCTTGCGGGGCGGGTTGACCATCATCTCGACAAAGCACTGACCGATAACGGGGGCGCAGAGCATGATGGAGACGAACTTGTAGATATGGGCCTCGACCTCGGGATCGAAGCCGCAGAGCTCAAAGTAGCCGCCGCGGTGGCCGCACTCGCCGACCATGCCCTTGGAGATGGAGTGAAGCGACGCCAGCTCGACGCCGTCGTACTTGCCCGGTTTCTCCTTCTGCATGGTGCGCAGGACGGCCTTGAAGCTGTGGAACTTGCCCACAAAGACGTTGGTCTGGTACACCTCGTCGGCCATGACGACAAGGTTCTCCTTGGCGGCAAAGTCGATGATCTGGCGAATGTCCTCCTCGGGGAGCGAGGCACCGGTAGGGTTGCCGGGGTTGATGATGACGATGGCGCGGACGTCGGTGCCATCTGCCTTGGCCTTCTCGTACGAGGAGCGGACCGTCTCAATGTCGGTGCCCCAGTTCTTGGCCTCGTCGAGGTGGTAAGGCACACATCTGGCGTTGAGAAGGGACAGCGTCGCAGTGTAGAGCGGGTATTGGGGAATGGGAACGAGGACGCCCGAGTCAGGGCCGGCACAGATGGTGTGCAAGAGGGTGTTGACACCAGACGACGCACCAGCCGAGAGGTAGATGTTGGCCGGGTTGGCGGGGAAGCCGTCTCGCCCTAGCCCGTCGGTTAGTCAGGTCCATGATGGCTGTCCGCGCGCAGTCCAACTCACTCTCTAGGAACTTGGCGATGCTCTCCTTGATGGCAGGGACGCCATTGCTCGCACTGTAGGCGCCCACGGAGCCGACGTGCTTGAGCAACCACCTGGCCCTGTCGATGACGTCGGACTTGTACCCGAGTCCATTGAGAAGAACATCTTCCTTCTCCAAGAGCTGCGGGTTCTCCAGGATACTGGCAACCTGGCGGAAGAAGGTGATGGGCTTCTGGTCCAGCTGCTGGGGGTTGCCAATGTTGGCGTTGATCACGTCGTCAAAGGGGAGGCCGTGCTCGTCGGTCTTTGCGATGGCGGCCTTGAACTCCTCCGACTTGACGGCCAGCTCGCCACGCACAGCGTACTTGGCCGCGCGAACGTGCGGGTTGATGTTATCGACCGTCAATCTCGTCATGGCGGGCGTTGTTGAAAATTGTCGAGAGTGGTGGGGTTCCAAGAGACGGCGCTGTTGACCGTGTCGCTGTGGCGGGGCGGCGAAGGGTCGTCCTAGGACAAGGTCTGGTGTAAGCCCACTGAATCTATGCCTTCAATTCTGTGCAAACGTCGTAAGAAACAGAATAGCAAGGGCCGCGGAACGTGTACAGATAGCAGAGATGAGTGTCGCTTACAAAGCAATCGCTCAGAGTGAAGGCATTCCTGGGAAGGCAAGGTTGGTAAAAGAGTCGCCTGACTATTGCGTCGCCCGGGCTTGGTGGAGTGAAAAGTGCACGAGGTCACGTTGTCTGTCGCGTCGCGCTCTCATGCAAGAATGCGGAAACCGTGTAGGTATGATTGGCGACCCTGCACGCGAAGAGTCACAGAGAGAGGACTGCACTCTTGAAAGCTCGCCATCTCCAGACTTTTCTTGTTTTGCGAGGGCGTCTCTGGCGCCCTCATCCCACCTTCGGCTTCATCCGAGATCGGACTCGGTCCGGCGGTTGCCACCAGGTCCCCAGACAGACCGTTGGGGGTGGGAGGCGGGCGTGACACCAAGCTGAAATTGTGATCTTGATCATACGAGTGTGATCAGACCAGGGAAGAGGCATTGAGGTTTCCGTGGTGTCACACAACTTTGTGATGGTGCGATTGAAAAGGTCTGATGTGTCCCACGCCCCCACGGTGGATAGCGATAGTAAAGTGCAAACTTACCGACAATCCTGGAGATGTCAGCATTGCTGAAGCAGCCGGAGTCTAGAGCAGGAGTCCTCCGCGCGCTTCGCGCTGCCATCTGGAGCCCGCCTGCGGCCATCGTTGCCTGTGTCGTCGATGTCGTTCTCGTCGTCGCAGCTGTCAGAAAAGGTATGGAGTGGAGGCGTGCGCGGTTTCCGTCGAGTCGCACCACCTATTGCACAGTTCCTGGAGGCGTGATCAATGGCACCAAGGCACGTGGAAATGTCCCGTCGACGTTGGATCAAGGACAGCAGCAGCCCTCGACTGCGGCGACAAAAGTTGACCGCAAGACGACGAATTGTTGAGGGATTGGGGGACCTGCACTAGGCGCCCACGCAGGTCTTATCTTCCTTGGGCTAGCAATCGCATGGCTTACTGAATCCCTGCCGCCTATCCATGGCCCAGCTATTACTACATGGGCAGATGGCGCAGCCTCATCGCATAATACTGCACTGTCAATCCTGGATCCAACTCGGAATTGAGGACCAATGTGGAGACCGTGATCCGCGACACGGAGAGAATCCCATGTCTCCGTTTGTCCAAGGTACGCTACGTAATAATTCAATGCCCAATCATTTCAACAAAGCATCCAATGCGGAGACTGGACGCGCTGCCAAGACTGGCAAGCTGCCAGCATCGGACCTTTCTTTTGCCGGCCCCCGAGCCAGACCAGGCAGGCAGACTCGACCTCGAAATTTACGAATGATAGCTGCGATACCTGCAGCCACACTGTTACGTCCTCGGCAGCAGCCACCTATTCACCATGGCCAAGGCAAAGAAGTCTCGCATCATCCTGGCGCGACTGGTGTCGATGGCACAGACGGGCTACTTCTACACATTCAAGCGCCCGCGCGCGGCAAAGCCCATGGGTCTCATGAAGTACGACCCTATTGGTATGCCCTCGATATCCAGCGCCCATGGGGTCAAGGCCATTAACGGTTGGCAGTGCGCAAAAAGGTACTCTTCCTGGAAACCAAGACACGATCAAAATAGACGGGCGCCTTGCGACGGCGCGCAACGAGCCATCGAATAGACTCCGACACGCACGCGATCGAATGGAGCTCGTTATGGGAGACGGGCACTATGTATATTACTATGATTGAAATGCTTGGAGTTTGGGAATAGCATTGCGTGGAATGCGCATGTACATATGTCTGTACAACATCCGGGGCTCGCCAATACCACCATGTCGCAACTGTTTATCGTCTCCGCCTCACCTTGTTTGCCTGTCTATACTTGGGTTGTCACCGGAAGCAATACGTTGCTTAGCAAAAATCTGGAAGGAGCCAGGTTGTTCGCGGGAGGAAACAGACATGCTTCCACTGCAGCAAATGTTCTTCGTGTCATGAGCTGTTTGCCTCATGGGCATGTCAGTTAGCAGGAATGCTCTACCCAGACGCGTTGCGTCGCAGGCATTGATCGAGCACGGCGAGACGCCGAGTTTTGGGGTCCTTGACCAACTGCGATTGTGGATGAACTGTAAAGGAGGCCAAGTCACCAGGTGAGGCTTCTTGCGAGTCTTTCTTGAACCGCTTGCCAATGTCATGGATATTGTGACCATCTTCGTCCGAGAGCCGTCGTTTGCCTGGAGCCTCAAAATGTCTGGATTTCTGTTCCTGCGCGTAGTCCTTCAGATCCGGCAAGTCTCTGCCCCGCTGATCCTGCTCGACTGACAAAAAGCCGTCCCGAATCATCTCGATTCGTGCCTTGGAGACAACGGCCGGATTCTCTGCGACCACCACGCGATTGTATTGGGTCTGATTGAGAACGGCCCGAATACCGTCATGATTCAGCCGTCTGTCGTTCTCACCGGATTGCGCGCTGCGTGTTCGTCGGAGGATAGATCGAGGCTTGGCGGTTTGTCGTCTTTGCCGCTGTTCCTGCTCTACGGCTGGAGGACATGATGGCTGTGTGAGCATGATGGGTGTGTTGACCCTGACCTGTTTTGCGAATGCAGCAACATCCATGGCTTCGTGCGCGGGTTTCTCCGCGCCGTTAACGGCTGCCTGCTCTTTCTTCTTGCTGCAGGCTTCCTGGAGCTCAGCATCTGGCCCATCGGCATGTTCCTGGCTTCCAGGCAGCGACGTCGCTGGTTGAGGTGCGTTGCCCTTCAAAGCCGCCAGCTGGGAAACCAACCAGGTCTTCTCCCCGGATAGGTAACTGGACGTGGAGGCAATTATCTGGTTCATACGTGCGACTGCCCCCAGCTTGGCAGCGGCTTCCTCCACTCTTGGTACGCGTGTATTCGCCAGCGATCGAAGATGAGCACGCAACGCATCAATATGGTGGATGTCCTTCGCCCACTTATCCTTGAGCGGACCGGCTTCGGCAGCCTCCTTCTCTAGTCTTGCGACATTCGTGGTCAAGCGAATGACATGACTCCTCTCCTCACTCAACTGCTCCAACACGGCCGCCTTGTCCCAGCTCTGCTGAGCGTTTTCGGTCAAACCATCGATACGAGCCGCCATGGATTCGATCGCCAATGTGCCTTTGTTGTACATCTCGGTGGTCCATATTCTCTCCCTCTCCAAGGCACTGTCCATGGCCTTGCCGAAATCTAGGGCTACTTTCTCGGCAGCCGTGCCACTCGCGTCAGCAGCAGCGGCACGCGCGATCTTGGCAGAGTAGTCTTCGATGAGGATTTGAAGCTCGCGCTCACGATTGTTGAGTTTGTCGTATCGTACGACGAGTGCTTCGTGCTGCTCCCTCTCTTGGGACAAGTCTCGCTCGAAGGTCACCATCTCATCCCGCATATTCTGATCAAGCTTGTCAACCAGATTTCTATAGCTCTCCTCGCTTGCCACTGCAGCGAACTCAATTCGACTCAGAGACTCCTCTACTCGACGTATCGTCTCATTGTTAATTGTATCGCCAGGCCTTTCTGACAAACATGCGTCGAGAACCTCGGCAATTTGACGGGCCCATCGTTCTGGAAGGCCTCGCTCCATGGCCATTCTCAGGGCAACGTCAAAGCTGTATATGTTAGCTGTGCGGGCAAGACGAGTGGCAAGGGGACGCGCTTACCGGGCCACTACGTTTTTTGTCATGCCGCTGAACAGTGCTTCTAGGACTTCCTGGTCTGGAATGTCTTTCACAGCATTCATCAACGCACTGGCTGTGCCATTGATCCTTTTGAAAAGGTCAGCGAAGAGACGCCTTGAAAGGGGGGAGTCCCTGCCGTTCAACTACGTTATCCCAACCTGTTGAGATTTCGTCCAAGTTGGCGTTGTAGAAAGCCTCCGTCAAGTGGGCTAACTGTGTCGCCAGGATTTGGCGTGTCTCCTTTTCTCCATGCTCTGCGGCCTCGACACGGGTTTGCAAAATGACAGAGCGTTGCTTCTCGAGTTCAAGAAGCTGGCGTTGTCGCTCAAGCTCAGCTTTGAGACGATCAATGTCACACTGCTCTTATCTCCGTCAGCAGGGTCCGACAACGACTGACGCAGCAGTTTGCAGGCTTACTGTCGTCTGCTGCTCTCTCAAGCTCCGCTATCCTTTCGCGGACGAGGATTCGCATTTCTTCGCGCTTCTTCTGGCTCAACTGCAATGCCTCCTCTACTGCAGCAGCTTTCTCGTGGCGCTGTGCTTCTGCCTCCATCAGTTCAAGTTTCAGGCGCTTGCAGTGTTCAGTCGACCGTGTATAAAGATCCTGCTGTTCTTTGATAGCTTCATTGACCTTGGTCTTGCAAGTTTTGTACTTCTCGCTCACTTCGGCGACGCGAATATGAGAAGCAGACAACTGCTCGCGAAGCTGGGTGATTTCTCCAGACATTTCCCGCTCATGGTCTGTTTGGAACTCCAACTTGACTTGCAGTTCCTGAAGCTTTTCTTCAAGTCCTCTTGTTCGAGACTCTTTGTCGAGGAGGGCAGCCTGGGCCTCCAGTAAAGATTCCTCTCTCTCCATTAGGATCCCCTCAAGCTTCCCAATGTGGTCTACAGCTTGATTCTTCTCGTCTTCACAGATTTGCATGCAGATGTTCCAGTGCTCTGCCATCTTTCTCATCATGTCCTCCTTTGGGCGGGAGTATCTCACTGAGTAGGGCTTTTCAATTGCGGATCGCTTCCGCGACACGTTGCTGTTGCAAGAGGCTGCGCGTTCCTCGGTATCACGCCCTGAACGGGCTTTCTGCTGTGCACGGTGGGCATTGCGTGCTCTGTGAGGATCCTTGCGCTCGAGGGGTGAACGGCGCCGCGCCTGGGCAGGGGGGGGATGAACTGGCATCTCGAGATCCCCATAAATGCTCGAAGACGCAGTTCGATCGTGCCTGCTGCTCATAGGGCGTGGAAGATGCAGCTGCTGGGTGTTCTCTGTGTGTTCAACATCTCCGAATACATGTGGAGGCCGGTCCATCTGTTGCACTTTTGAGCTTGGTACTCGGTGTTGGTTTGTTGACTTTGCTGACTGTCCACATGGAACTCCTCGAGGTTCGTTGGCGATGTGGTTGTCTGGCAACATCGTCACGTTTGGACCTGAGCCGGACGCACTATTGGTGCGGCTACCGATTTTCGCTCTTGGAGAGGCAGTGGCTTGACGGATAGACGAGCAAACGCTTGCTATAATGTCGTCTGCGCATTTGGTGAAGTGTGGGGAACTCATTGCTGGAAACGCAGCCGGTGATTTTGAAGCACTCGATGGACGTTTTGGCTGATGTGTTGCTAGATCATGAGCCTGGCTCCTGACCGATCCCCCCGGGGAGCTCGTCAGGAGATCAAAGTACATTTCTGGCAGATCAAGTGCGTCTGCTTGCCGGCATTGGTTGACATGTTTGGTCTCCGTAGACAATGGTGTCTTCTGTTGGGAGTTCTGACGGCTGTGTCTGTCCGACTCCTGGCAATCTTGACTTGGCTGGCCAATCTGGATATGAGATTTGGGGGCAGCTCTGCAGTATTGCCCTTGTTGAGGGGGGGCTTTCCTGGCAAACATGAAGCTGTCGGCTGCATGTATTTCAGGCTTAAAATCTTCACGAAGGAGAGGGGCTCTCTCGATGAAAGGTCGTCTTTTGCTGCTCATCGGCGTTGTTCTTGCTACTGGCTGGCTCAGCAAATCGTTCATCTGCCCCCGCTCAACGTCACCGAACGGGACGGATTGGAGGGGCGTTGCAAGTCGGTATTCAGAGGGTGAATGAGGAGACATGGCGAGCGAGTACTTGTGGTCAGGTCTTTTCGATACTGATCCACGGAGGCGCTCTTGGCTCGCTTTGCAAGAACCGGACGTAAGTAAGGGTTCATGCAGTGACTAGAGCTGACGTCTTGGGATGCGTTCAGCACATCATCAAGTGAAGAATTACATGGAAAAAAAAGATTTTACTCTCAGACACACAGCCTTTCTTCATGCCTGGTAAAGACTGAGGAAGGTACCGTGCCTTTGTCACCTCTCTCGCCGCTACCTTACGCAAGGTCGAAGGCAGGATCGGTCTTGCACCAAACTCAGGGCAGGTACTCGAGGCCATTGTACACGAATCGAAGGGTTCAACCGCACAAAGACATTATTTGTCAAGCACGCATGGGTACAAGAGATGTTCATTGGCGATCCTATGAAGGACTTTCCAAAGGGAATGCCTCGTACCCGCATCAGATCTACGCTCGCTCTAGGGTCAAGAGATATTCGAGCGCGTAACGGGAGACGAATTTCCAGTACTTTTAAACAAAAGTGTCGTCGTTCGCCTGCGCAAAGGTGGTGTTGTTAAAACGGTCGCCCGCGTGGGCACCAAGTTGATACAGGCCTGATACAGGAATGCATCAAACAAACTGCCAAGATTGGCTGCGACAATTGTCTTGGTGCCAAATTGGAGGGTAGACGAACATCTAACTTAAAGTGCTGGAGATGTAGTCTCCTGGCTTGCGGTGAAGCGACAAGGTCAACAACTGTGCCGAATCTCGTTGCCGCCCCGACCCAGGATCAGGTCTTGGCACTGTCACGATACGCGCAGCAACCCCTGGGGATGGGCCATTGGACATCTCTCAGAGCTAAGAATACTCAGGTGCCGGCCCTCCCTCCATCACGACGACCCAATACCGTGGAAGGGTCCATCACCATGCAGGACGTTGAGTTGTGCGAAACCCGTTCGCTTACACCTGATTGGCTGCGTACCTGACGCCCTCGGCGCTTCTCGCCGTCCACAGACCAATCATTGCATCGTGACCAACATCTCGCTTCGTGACATGCCTTGGCTCACGCCAGAACTGATAATGGGCGGCAAAGATGATTGAAATAGCTTTCAGACATGCGGGGGATGTATGGGATTTTGTGTGCAATTTGTGTATTATATACCCGAGAGTTGGAACGACGCACAACAAATGCCAGCTTGCTTCTTCCATTCTTCATACGTCGCTGGTATCGACACAACCCTCATTACTTTTCTGCATCTTGCCAGACTCGTCTCGCTCAGAATCCCCTGACATCTGTTACACACAATCCGGACATGTTCATTCCCAGGGACATTGATGAGGACGGAGGTCTGCTGGCTCCGGGCGTTGGCTCAGGCACAGAGGCTGGGGCCTCTGGGAGCTCTGATGGCTATGGCATTTCGACGGGCGGGTTGATCGCCATTGTCGTTGTCGTCATCGTCGTCGCTATTCTCGGAAGTGAGTGCCGCCGCATGTGTCATGGTGACCAGGCAAAGCTGACTCGCATAGCCACAATGGGAGCGCTCTTCTTCATTGCGAAGAAGCGAGAGTGGACCATGAAAGAAACCTTGCGACGCTCGGCCCGGAAGGTCAAGACCGCTCTCACACCCCGTCGCGCCGAGTTTCCGTCACACCTCAAGGATCCCGAAGACCCGTCGTCGCGTTGGCGACAGCATACGCGACTCGAGGACGTGCCACCCACGCCCAGATTGCGACCCGAAGATTTGGAGAAGGGCAGGACCAAGACCGTCATCGAGAGCAGAGGGCGGAGGTGAGGTGGTTGGCTAGGATGGGCGAGCCGCAGACTGTGTCTGTGACTTTGCGGGGCCGGTTGATCTGTGCCCAATATTGCCTTGATAATTTTCGTCCCGACGCGGCACTCTTGACCCCGGGATATTGCAAAGTTCAAACGCCATGGAAATGCAGCATATTTACATCTTTCTGAATGTGTTGGAGCTCGCGCTCCTCCTCTGGGCCCGGGGCTTGTAGGAACGTGGTGCTTCTTCTGCGTCGCCGCCGTTCTTCTTTGTATTCGGGACGAATGTGACCTGCTTGTCGCCCACAACCTCGCCCCGCCTGATCTTTTCCTTTGCGGCCTTGGGCTGTCGCGAGCCCAACGCCGTGTCCTTTGTCTTCTTGCCCCGGTTTTGCGTAGACGACACGTGCATGACCACATCATCGTCGCGACGCTTCGGCTGGCCCGTAATCTCATCTTCACTTTCGGAGGAAGCGTCGTCATCCGAAGACTGCGCCTGGTACCGCGAGGGCGCAGCGGGATCGGCGGCAGATCTGTCGACCACGGTGCTCGGGTTGAGGGCTTGGAATTCCCGGCTCTTCTCGTCGACCTGGAACTCTTCGTCGTCGAACATCTTGCTGAAACGCTCGTCGCCCAGAATACCAGCATTGGTGTCGACCTTGTCCCTGTTCTCCTGTTTCTTGAGAATCTTGTCGACAACGTTCTGGTTGACCTTGACTTTCTTGTTGCCGCGAATACGACTGGCGCGTTCCTTCTCGATCTTCTCCTTGGCACGCTTGGCTCTGTCCTCCTCGAACATGTACGGATTCGCGATGAGCTTGGCTTGGTCGTAGAGCTTGCTGTCCACAAAGTAACCGTGCATGTACGGGCGCAGCAGATTGGACTTGCCGACGAGATGGGCCAGACTGAGCTGCTTGAGTTCCGGCACAGTGAGGAACTTGTAGTTGTCGTATGTCTCCGTGCGGGTCTCCTCAGCCATTTCCTCCACCAGATTGTCCAGGAATGTGCACCACTTTGGCGCAGCGCCGAGCTGAGGCACGAAGAACGCATGTTGTTGCTTGCCCTCGTTAGCGGTGAGGATCATGCCGCTGTCACGGCACCAAGCTACGTCGTTGATGTCGACCACCGGCTCGACCGAAGTCCAAGGTTCCCCGTCGGCCTCGTCCCAGATCTTGATGATGCGCTTGTCCGATGAGAGGACCTTCTTTTCCTGGGACGCGGTGGTCATGTGGATCAGTTTCTTGACAGGGAAGCCGTATCCATGATCTTTTCGCAGGAGCGGAGTTGGGCGTCGCAAGTCAAAGATTTGCATCATGCCAGTGGACGATCCCGTCGCCAATGATAGGCCACTTGAGTTAAAGTCCAACGCGGTGATCTCTCCCTCTTGCCCGGCCAGAACGGCCACTCGCGACTTTGAGCGAGGATCCCAGAACTCAACCGAGCCTAGTGATGTGCCGAAAGCCAGTAGGTTGTGGGATTCTGCCGCAATCGCCGCCGTATTGACGCTGCCTACTCCAATGCCGCCTTGTAGACCGCCACCGGTTAATTCATCGTCCCCACCGACGTCGACTTGGTACGAGCGCATGAACCTCCCCATTTCCAAATTCAACCGGAAAACTTCGCCCTTGCCCTCCGCATCGAGGCCCACCGCGGGAACGAGGGCCTCGGTGGAAAGGCGATCATAGACAAGGCCACGACCGTAGCGAGGGAGTCGGACTTCGTAGTGGCAGCCCATGGGCGTGTGGAACTCGAGGCGGCGATCGATCTGGAGATGGATGGACTTGGAGTAGTCGCTGGACAGCAACTCGAAGGAGTGGTTGAGCGAGTTTGTGTGGCGCGCAAAGGACAAGGACAACTGGTCCAGATTGTGGACGTGGATCTGCGGTTTGTATGTGCCGGTGCTCATGATCCATCCCGCATCTTCACTGACGCGGATGCAGTTGCTGGCCTCCTCGAACTCAAAGTCTTGTAGCAACTCGACGCGATTCTGGTACTCGGGGTCGTTCTTCAAGCTGCGCTTTCTCCGCCTGGCGAGCCAATCGGGGAGGGGCCGCGCGGTGGAAGCACCGGATACGGTGTATACGGGGACTTGCCCCGGGTTGGCGAGCTTCATCGTCTCTGCAGTTTGCCTGAAGCAACTCGGAGCCGTGGCATGAAGGCTGGTTTGGCAGGCTGGGGCACTCGGCAGGTGTTGGAAAAAAAGTCCAGGTGAAGGAAAAAGAAGACCCCACCTTGCTTATCGATACGCGATGCGCGCGACTAGCGCCGTCCCTGAGGTTGTGTCACCAGCGCACCTCCACTGGCTCGGGTCGGCGGGCTCCACTGCTCCTGCTTCGCTTGGCGTAGCTCAATCAGCGTCGGCGCGACTACTCGAACATCCGACGTGCTCTAGTCGCGGCTGTGCTGCAGGATCCTCCTCTCTTTTGCAGAATGAGCGCTCGGTCAATGCTCAAGCAAGCGCGACCTACTCCCCTCGCTGTGAAGGACTAAGCAGCCCCCATCTTGCTGTCCGACGAGAAGCCACAGGAAACGGTAGCCTGACACGATTCCGCCAACGGGGCACTGTCCGTCCTCGCACACAGTCCGGTGTCTCTTGTGCACGCTCGAACATTGCCCAACCAAGACTTATCAAGATCCGAATTTTCAACTATATTACGAACATCGTATACGTGGCCGCTACTGATCGCCTCTGTAGCGGAATCATTGGCATGCTAAGAGAGGACTGTGACGCTGACAGGAGTCCACGCTGGTGTTGTTGACGTGTGGTCAACTTGTGGAGATGGAGCCCAGTGAGACGCATCGCAAGTCGGACTTAACAAGCGCTTCAGTGTCGGGGCCTCTCAAGTTGCACTCCTGAGCGTGACTTCAGCTTGTACGTGGGCTTCGCTGCGGGCGACAGGAAGAAACGCCCACCTTAGTGGCACACAACGGTAACCTTCGGCTCGCCGTCACCATCGATGAAGGTTCCTCGACATGGACCCTGGGGAATTTGGGACCAATACCCTATTGGTTGTCAGTAACATCATCACAAGTGCAGGGGACGTGTGCTAACTCCGGTGGACAGAGCAACATTTCATCCGTGGCCTACCGAATTTACGAGCCTTTGCCCGAGCATCATCAAACATTTCCCTCAGCAGCCATTGAGGTCGAGCGTGTACTTCGAGATGATGGACTCCTTGTCTTCTATGACGCTGCACGGCGAGCAATTTGGCATTTTGGGCTTGAGCAGAAGGATGGCACAAGCAACGCTCCTGTTGAGCTGCCTCGCATGCTCAAAACTGCGGGCTTTACCTTGAATATGACCGAAGAGGCCATCTTTGAGCCATCACAACTCCAGAAATCGAGATCGCAACCCCCGTCAAGCAATCATACGCCCCTTAGCGCCTCTTCGACTGGACCAAGTCAAGATCATACTGCACGATCAAACACCTTACCTGTATCACAGATGCCCCAACCGGGCGGGCTCGTACAAGATGCGAGATTGGCTGACTCTATGGATGTTGATGCGAAACCTTCGCAAACGACCGTCAGAATGGCGTACGAAACCTTCATCGCAGCTGTTTTGCTGTCCGTGTCGATCAGATTTTGCCCTGCGATAGGCGCAGTACCACTGAACTACCGGACAGTCCTGGTTCCGTCTGCCGGGCACCACTCAGCAAACGATGCGGACTGGAAGGAATCACCCAAAGGTTCATCAATCTTGGGCACCTTCAGTGCATACTTGACCACGCAGGGCTCGCTTATCATCAGCCTGCAGTTGGCGCTCTGCAATGGCCTTTTGCCTCTTGACAACATCTTTGCGTCTACTCACGGACGGACGATTCTGGCTGCCCCTTTTGGTGTTCAGGCAACGAATCCACTGTCAGCAATTGTCGATCCAGGCACTGTCAGCCTAGCCCAAACACCGGCCACACAGGTGATGAGTCTCCGAGGACTGCCAGACGTTGACGAGCGCAAGTGGAAAGAGAATTGCGTCAAGACTTTGCAGGCACGGGGCATCCCGGCTGCCACGATAGACGGATGCACCTGGGTCAGCATCAGTATATCACGGCGGCGGCTTTACGACACGAGGAGTGAGGCCCGACGATTCAGGGATAGCTCCTTCCCAACGAATATAGCTTGGCCGGGTCCAATCTGTTTTCGGCAGAAAACACTTGAAACATCAATGGGGACTCGTCTCGCAAACGAAACGCTGAACGGGCATGAGGAAAGTCATGACCCCCTTGGTACGGCCCGACGATGGCTCTGTGGTGCCAGTGAACGGGATGATCGCGTCGCGAAACGCAAAGCCACGAGAGCCGCTGCGGCTGCAGTCGACAATGAGCCCCAGCCCCAGCAGCTACAGCCCACAGGGGCTCCAACGCCAGCTGCACCGGCTCGTCCAGGAACAGGGGTCGCCAGCGCCATGTATCCCACGCCACCCGACGGCGTGCAACCGCTCAACGACATGGCTCAAGGCCCTGATGGTATGGTACAGAGTCCCAAGCACCGGATCCCAACCACAGGAGGGGTTGATATGGACGGGCTGATGGCCGATGTGAGCGCCGATGGCCTTGGCACAGAGGGTGATATATGGGGCCGATCAGACTTCAGGCGTGAAAGAAGTGACAGCAACTTCTTGAGTGATCAGGATAACATGCTGATAGGGGGCGATATTTTCGGCGACAACGACGTAACTGAAGATGACTTTCGCTTCTTCGATGAGCAACCCGATGAGATGGACCTTGGCATCGCTGATTTCGAGCCAGCGAGCGGCAACAGCCCTCCCAAAGACGCTACTCCCACGACAGCACCGGAACCCCCCGCGAGCACTCCTCTCCCAATGGACCAGCCCCTCCCGGATGTTGCCGTCTTCAAGAAGCCAGAACTGAAGCATGCCAGGAGCTACGTGAGCCCAGCTGCTTCCCAGACAGCTTCCGCCAAACCAATACCCTCTCCAAAGCGCGAAGGAAGTCCCTTCAGCCCAGAAACCGTTTTCAAACGTGTGCGCGGGTCATTCGAAGCATCGACAGACGCTGCCGCCACCGCCGTAATGCCGCCCCCTGGCCGCCGACGCGGCAGTGTGTTCGACAAGGTGGATGTCGGCCCATCTCTTCCCCTGATCAACAGGAAATACGAGAAGGGCGGCATCTTCTCATTTGACCAGGGCGCTGCTCCAAGTAAGGACCACGCACATCAACCCGGGTCATTACCCGAAACAAATTACCTCAGAAGGCATGGCCGGCGCAATCGGAAGCTGAAAGAACTGGCTATGCAGGCCACGACAGCGCACGCCAGTCCCTTCAATAGACAAGATGGCGGGTCGGCTAGTGACGAAGACGCCAGCAGCGTGCAATCGGAAGAGGACGACACCAGCTACACCTCGGATGATGCTTTCTCACCTGCAAAACCCACCTTCAGGCGAGCAGCCTTGGACGATGACGTTGCCTCGCAAGTGACGTCCCTGCGAGACATGGATGCTGTTGATGAACCTGAGTCACACTTGGTGATCGAGTTGCCACGTCTTTCGAAACCCGATCCTGGGGAGCTCCCCCTGGCTCGGGTGTTTGCTGACCCTGAGCCTATGGGAACACAATTGTCGTTGACTGACGAAACACTCGTGGCTGTCGCTCAAACCCTGACGGAACAGGCAGCCACTGGCTTTTTGGACATTGCGGACATCCGCGCCTCTGATTCTTACCCTGCACTAGCAGCGAACCAGCGAAGAGCACTGGCAGGTCGCATATGCGATTGTCTGGATGCGCTGCAGGAAGCCGTACCTCCGTGTTTCTCCAGCTGGACTCCAAATAATCTCAAGGGTCTGCTCGACCTGCCAGACATCCCCCTTGGCGGACAAGCCATGCGCATGGGAATGAGTAATCGCAACCAAGCAGGAAGCGGGCAGGACGGTAATGTGGCGGCGCAGCTGAGACCCAGCAGTCTATATCCAATTCCCTACCATCGTCTCGAAGTTCGCAGGGCAGAGTCCAGTCTGTCTGTACTGCCGACCGCGATTTCGTTCTGGGAAAGTCTGGGGCTCGCGCCAGCTGCCGGGAGCAAGGAAGTGCAGGCCTTGTGCCTCTTCCCGCGATGGGCAGGCATGCAAGACAATGTGCGCACTTTCCTGGAGAGCATGAGAGGCATGTACGAACTTCTCAAGCTGGGCAACTTTGTGAAGCTGAAACTATCGGACGATCTGGAGCCTGGTATTATGCCATTCGAGGTAGACAGAATTTCCACGTCGCCAGACGCGAGCGTATCCGGACGCGGTTCGGCTCTTCTCGACAGCATGGCTACTCTGCAATCTGCCATGGCTGCTTTGCCTCCCTCGGACATCAACATTGCCGTACTCATGGTGTACACGCCGGGCAACCCGACATCCATCATCGAAGCCTGCTTGGCCTTTCAACAATTCACTGAGTTGTACGCAAAGCAGCAGGCACAGAAGGATGGCGCTCGTCGGTCGCTGACCTTGCAGTTGGTGTCTGTTGACATGGTGTCATCGGCCACCACGCTCATTGTTCCCTCATCAACTGCACTGGCCAAACTGTGTCTCGAGTTGTACGACCGATGCGCAGCCGTTGGGGGTCCCTCGCCTTCGCCAGCCATCGTGCTCGAGCAACCATTGCCCCGAGTGATTGATTTCAAGCTCACTCCGAATCCGTCCGCCTCTTTGATACATGAGAACTCATGCTTCCACGTCAGCTATGCTTGCAGCCTGGATGAGCGATGGGTGTCGGCGGCATGGACTGACGACAGGGGCACCCAGCAATCGACGGCGTCCTACTGCCTGGGTCGGAAGGGACGCCCCTTGTCTACGACAATGCACGAGATTGCGCATGAGATCTGGGAAACGACGTTGGACATGATTGCATTTCGCAAGGTGCATTGGCGTGTCATCATCACCAAAGTCGGCAACATGGACAATTCGGAGATTGAGTTCTGGTCGGATCTCATGCGGACAGAGAGTCGGGCGCACGTGGCCATGATTCTTATGACAGTGGATACGAATCCCAGTCTACAGATTGTCCCTCCAGCCGTCCAGGTGGCTGCCTCAAGCACGGGCTTCTACACAACGCCGGTGTCGACGCCCCAGGCCAGCATCGTCTCGCCTGACAATAATTCGATCCCGGCGACGGGTTCCACGCCGGCGGCGACAGACAGTCACGCCGACCCCGAAGCAGACGCCGTGCTTTTGGACTTGACGGACCAGGTTCACGGCGCGGTCCTTGGCCATCGGCTCAACGTCTCTCACTCGCCACTCGAGCTGCAACCGTCTCTGGTGAGCGGTTATCTGATCAAAAAGACCAGCAAGGAGGTGGAGGAGCCTCCTGTGGTGATGGAAGTGAACCTGGTGCACACAGAGGGGACCAGCAGGCCCTATGAGCCGCTGCTGCGGGAGATGCTGAACAGCTTTCGCGGTTTGAATACCCTGGCGCGCTCAAGAGGCGTGGTGGACAGGGCCACAGATGTCCGCCCTTGGCACGTTGCTGCGGCGGAGAAGGCTGTGCGAGCATTATATATGCTGCTGTAGATTGTGTTCTGCGTGTGGGTTGTTATTCCATGGGGCCATGATGAGAGAAATGGCGACAGTTTGGTGTATGGGCGTTGAGCATACATTACAAGGCCTGCATTGTGGCGGGGCAGCATAGCAGTCTGATTGAGAGAAGCATTGAACACGAAGTCATGGGTTTGAACACTGTTGGCCGTTTCACAAGGACCGGAGCTACTCGACGTTGTATTCTATCGTACTTTCTGCCTCCTTCGTCGTGCACGTCGAGTGGGCTGCTACGACGTGTCTTGGAACGGAGCGGACGCTGCCCAATAAGCAAACTCGATCTCGCGAACACATAATGATAATGCTGTGACCCGTTTGTCTTGTTTTCTTGCCCGAGGGGCTAAGCTCGTGTCTGAATTGTATCCTTCTTTCTCGATGCAATGCACGGGCGAGTGTTTGGCAGGAGAGCACGACTTTAGGGTAGCCTGAACTTTGCGCAGCGCTTAGAGAAGGCAGCAAAGCAGAAAAAGCTGCTGAACATGACATGACGCACATATTCTGTCGTTTGTTGGCTTGACCATCATCATAGAAGTAGAAGCATTCATGGCGCCACGCACTGCATCTTGAAACCCGTCCTTCCTCTCTGAAATTGGGCTCATTTATCTATCTGCATTATTTTATTGGCTCGCCTCTGAGTCACTCCTGCCTGTCGCTTATTGTGGATTCGTCATGGCGTTGGCGTGCGACTCATCGTCAAACTCTTGCATGGGTCGAAGGGAGTTGCCTGCATGCTAAGTAGGGCCGCCGACCTCTTTTCTGCTGAGCCATGGATCAAGGTTGAATACCCTCTTCACTTTTCAACCAAAACCACAACAGGGAAACATGGAATCGTTGAGCAAGTCGTTTGCCAACGCTTCGATCAACACAAACCTCAACGACCTGCCCGAGGAGCTCCTGCTCAACATTATCGCCCACCTACCCCACGCCTCGCACGTCGCCACGCTCAGCCAGACATCGAGGCACATCCACAGCGTGATCGAGAACGCCGGATGGAAGACATTCTGTCGGCAGAGTTTCCCCGCTTTCTCTCTGGACGGGACCAAAACCACACCGGGGAGGACGTTGGCGGACAGACTGACGTACCTCGATCAGTGCTGGGAGAAACGCGCCTTTCATTTCCGCTCGTACAAGGAATCGACGCCGCCCAAAGCTGGCAGACGATGGAAGGGTCAGCAGACGGTGGGCTTCTACCCTGTGTTAGACGGTGGTCTCGTTGGCCAGGGTGACGAGTTGGTGGCCTGGGGTGCCGGGGAGGACCTCATCACGAGGCACACGCCAGGCGGCCCCTCGTCGTCTGGTCACGAGTGGAACATTTTGGAGGGGAAGAGCATCGGCCAGCCAGCAGGGTTCGGAGATATCACGGCATTGTCCGTGCTCGACAGAGGGCGTGGGCCCGAGGCCCTCGTGGGCAGGGCGAATGGGCAAATGAGGCTCAGCAAGGCGGCGGGCGAGGACTTTGGGCAGCTCGGGCAGCAGCTCCTGTCCCACGGACAGACTGTTGCATCGCATCAAGAGGCCATGGCGCGGCTGAAGATTGGGTCGCCAACGCAGGTCGCCATCAGCGTCACGCAGTGGCACCCTGGGAATCACTTGCTCGCGAGCTGCCAGGGCTCGAGCTTCACGCTGTATGACCTGAGCGATCCTGAACCAGACTTTATCCAGTCCGTGGCAAGCGTGGACATGGCACGAGGCGGCGCTGCCGGTGAGCTCTCGCTCCTCAAGGGCGCCAAGTTCATGGCGGACCATACCATTGCCTTTGCACTAGGGAACACGCGGCACCCTCTGCGCTTCGGGACTGTGACGCCCTCGGGCATTGTGCTCCCCGCGACTCCTCCGAGGCCCAACATAAAGCCTTGGGAGCAGTTTGGCTCGTTGGACGGAGAAGACAAGACGACTGTCCGTGCCATCGAGACGGTCGGCGACGGGGCCCGCGCGCCGCTGCTGCTCAGCGCCTGGGATGACGGGACGTTCCGGTTGACAGATCGCCGCACGCCTGCCTCCTACTCCATGATGTACCGCGACCGAGTGTTTCAGACGTATGACGGTGCCAGCTCTCTCCTGGTGTACGGGATGCAACGCTTCGTCGCGGGGGGCAAGTCGGCCCCGACCTTGCGCATGTATGATTTCCGGAACCTTAAGTCGTATCACTACGCCGATGCCTTGCCCTGCACCGATCGGCTTCCTCATCCGAGTCCCCCGCACGGCCATGCGCGGGAGGAGAACGTGGGGATCGCACGCTGCTCGGGCCGCCAGCGGTGCACATACCATTTCCACAGTCGTCGCGATGTCTACCGTCCCGACGCCACCGTGTACATGGGCGATCCGAGCGTGGGCAACATCTATTCTCTGGCCAAGACGTCGGATGCAGCGCCCTCTTTCTTCATCGGCACCCAGGGCGCCGTAACCGAGGCTGGTCTGGCGCTGGCCGAGGATGTCCAGGCCAACGCACTCCAGTCCAAGGGGGCCCCGCAGGGCTGGAGGGTTGGACATCCTACTGGAACGATAGCCATGTCTGAGGACGGCGTGGGTGCATGTTTCGAGGGCGAGTGGAGGATGGAGACGCAGGGCTTCTTTGGCCTGAAGAAGCAAATTCGTCGCACGAGACGACGGGACAACACAAGGCGACTTGATGCGGCGTTTTGCGATGGGTGACACGGGCACAGGATTAAAAATAGACATAGAGGGCCGCAGAGCGTGCAATCACATCCAACGTCATGGTGTTATTGTAGTAGTCATACATTGTTCATGCAGTCGCGCGCTCTTCTATTGGGAGAAACAGGAGATATATATGCATCCTCTACAACTTGGCCTCGGGCACGACGAGGCCGAGCCTCTCTTGGAGGGCGGCCTCGGCCTCCTTCTCGATGCGCTTCACGAGGGCATCGCACGAGGGAATGTCGTGGATGAGGCCTATCACCTGGCCGGTGGTCCAGACGCCAAAGTCGGTGTCGCCGGTGACAAAGACCTCCTTGCCGCGCTTGCCGCTCATGAGGGGGGCAATCTCCTCAAACTTGCCCGTGGTGCTCTCCTGCTCGACCTTGAGGGCCTCCTCGGCAATCTTGTTCTTGAAGAGGCGGGTGGTGTTGCGCCAGCGACGGAGGAGCAGGGTGGTGTCGGTCTCCTGGGCCTTGACGATCTGCTCCTTGACGTTCTGGTGGACGGGGGCCTCAATGGTGCACATGAAGCGGGTGCCCATGTTGATGCCGCAGGCGCCGAGGCAGAGGGCGGCGGCGAGGCCCCAGCCGTCGGCGAAGCCGCCGCTGGCGATGAAGGGGACGCCGAGGGTCTGGCGGGCGCGCGAGAGGAGGATGAAGTTGGTAATGTCGGACTCGCCGACGTGGCCGCCGCACTCGAAGCCGTCGATGCTGAGAAAGTCGACGCCGAGCTTGACGGCGGACTGGGCGTGGCGGATGGTCGTGCACTTGTGCAGGACGATGACGCCGGCCTTTTTGAGCTGGGCGATGACGGGGCCCGGGCTGTTGCCGGCCGTCTCGACAATGTTGACGCCCTCGTCGATGACGGCCTGGGCGTAGGCGCCGTAGTCCGGGGGCACCATGGCGGGGAGGAGGGTGATGTTGACGCCAAAGGGCTTCTTGGTGAGCGTGCGGCAGCGCTGAATCTCGGCGCGCAGCGCGGCGGGTGTGGGGAAGATGAGGGCGGTGATGATGCCGAGACCACCAGCGTTCGAGACGGCGGAGGCGAGGTCGGCGGTGCCGACGTGCATCATGCCTCCCTGGACAACGGGGACTGGACGAGACAGATATCAGTAAAGGCACGGAGGAGCCTGGCTCGACGACCAGCGAGACGAGGGAGGCTTACCGCGGATGCCCAGGCGCTTCGTGAGCTCGGTCGCAAAGGGCATGATGGGCGTGGAGTGGACGAAGGTGGGAGAGGGAAGGGGCGCTTCGTCGCTGCGGTCTCAAGAGATTGACAGGTAGGCAACTGTCGTGTCTGATCAAAAGAAGGAACGCTGGGAGTCTGCGAGGCGAAGAGAAGTAGATAAAAGAGAAGGCGCCCCCCGAAGGATCTGGTCGGCTGAGGATGGGGAAGGACCGAAGGACAACGTCAGCCACCGTGGACGATGCCGAGGTAGACGGGGTCGCCTTCTCCTTCCCCACGTCGGCTCGGCCCCACAGTTCCCTTTTCAGCGTCTTTCCCCACAGCCTCAGGGCACCGTCACGGGCAGTGCTGCGCGCCTGTGACGCCTTCTCACATGCCATTCCTGTCCCGCTCTGGGGGAACGTTGTCTGCCGAGCCCAGGGGTTTAACGTGCATGTCTTCACCGCAATTGTGGGGGAATCATTGAGACAGCAACATGCTACGTGCGCTGCATCCAATATTCCATGGCCAGATGTGGTCCATCCCAGAGGCCTAACTCCCTGCATGCTCCCTGGTGACTCCAGCACGGTGTGTTTCGCCCAGTCACGTTCGTGGCTGGACTACGTAGTTCGTCAGGCCAAACCCGCAACTCCGACAACATCGTGCACTGAAGCGCATGGCTGGCTGCAACTGTTGAAATGGGAATCCCCAGTAATGTAATTGTCATGGACCGACGCCTAGCTTGCATTGGGTCGCCACGAATGCACAACCGCTGCATGGACAGATCTAAATCAAAACGCAGACGCTGGACACGCCTTGGTCAACTCATCCCAGCCTCCGGCGCCAGTCTCCCCAGCGGTGTCCGCTCTCTCGGCTTCTCGATCAGCTCCGCGTAGCCATCCAAGCTCAAGCCCATCACCTTCACCATGTCAAAGTGATGTGTGCCCTTGAACGTCTCTGCCCAGAGCCGCACCACAGCGGCCGCCAGCTGGCGCAGCTTGGCGCTGTCGCTGTTCGCCATCTCCATGTGGCCCCCCGTGTTGCCGGGGCCGGAAAGCGACGGATCGACGGGCACGGCGAATTCGGTCTCGTCCAGCATGCGACGAACCGTGTCAAGGAGGTTCTTCTCCTCGGGCGACGCCTGCGGATCCGAGGGTCCGATCGAGGCGAGGGTAAGCAGCCAGTTGGCCAGGAGAATGGCACACTCAAAGTTGCACACTATAGCCTGTCAGTTCCAAAATCTAAATGAGCATGCGCGCGGCAACGGACGGGAATTTTGTATACTCCACTCGGAAGACTTGGTTCGTGCAACGTACGCCACACCAGCCTTGACAAGCCTCGAAAGCGCATGGACAGCCTGGTAGACAGCACGGTGCAGCCGGAGACTCCTCATGAGGGGCGGTGTCGCGCTCAGCGTGGAGGCAATGAGTGCCGAGTCCCGTGTCTCCAGAGCCCGCCCTGGCGGAAGATCAATGTACAGTCTGATGTACGCCAGACGAAGCAGGGCGGACGCATTGTACGCTAGGGAACCCCCTGGCATCGAATCGGTGCCGCCAAAGTGCCCAGACTCGGCCGACCGTAGCTGGTGCCGATGCTCAAAGCTCGTCTGCCACACGCGCAGCGCCTGTGCCACTTCTTCCACATCCTCGGGTTTCAGCGTTCGGTGCATGTCGTACGGCGAGCCGGCCGAGAAGGACGTCTGCTTGAGCAGGTAGACGTGCTGGAGCAACGCATGAATCAGCACATAGTTTCCGAGGGATGATAGCTGCGAGGGCAGGCCCTCGTTGCTGCGACCGAATAATCGAGAGAAGGCTTCGTGGACGGTAATCTCCGCAATGGGCGTCGACTGTCGAAGGTCCTGCCACTGCCAGGCCGTCTCTGCGCGCCACAGGCGAGACCGCAGGGGCAGATACAAGTGGAGCTCAGACGTCAACAGCAGCGGGGGCATGTTGTAGGCAGTGCTGCAGAGGTTGAAGAAGCAGAACGCAATGAGTTTCGTTCTCGTCGCTCCCTCCAGTCGAATCCACGCCTCCCAGTCTGACATGGCCGCCTGGCTGGTCTCGACCCTCAGTCCCTCCTCGCGGATCAGGACAGCGAGGTGACTCTGCAAGGACAGAGACTCGTGCAGAATCGTCTTGGCGCCCCAGAGACCAACAGCAAACAGCAGCAGCACGGCCTGAATTGTCTCAAGCCGGGCCTGCGGCGTATTCGGAGAGCTTCCTGCACGTTAGCATGGTGATGTGGTAGCAGGTGAGATACTGACTAGGGTTCCCGGTGTGTGTCCTGGGTCATGGGTCGCTCAGACTGTGCCGAAGCAAAAGAGTGCCTGTACGTCATGCTGGGGGATGGTCTTGTCGAGTGGGGGCTGTAGGCAGCTGGGGTCGGTAGCAGGGCGTTCATGTCCGAGCTATGCCGCCGCCTGATCTGCTCGTCGGCCACCGCCTTGGCCGCGTACCAGAGCGCATAGCCTCGAGTGCTCTCAAAGCGGTACTGCGCACCGACGGCCGCAATGGCCAACAGAAGCTCCGGTGCCATGTCCACGGGCGACAAGGTCGGCAGGTGGAGGAAGGGGAGATGCTCATGAAACCCGGTGATGTAGCCCTCCAAAAATCGTGTCAAAGTATGCCGCGACGGAAACACAAAGTCGTTGGGCAGGACTGATGAGAATTCCTCCAGCCGGTTCTTGATCGCATTGTGATCGGCAATGGATATCCGAAGGGGCGGAGCTCGCGCGCCCTCGTCGTACCGCCCCATGTCATGACCGTCTTTGCTGTCGGGAGCGAGCGAGGTATACCTTGATGCATACTGACCACCTGGCTTGGATGCTGACCGGCCCACAGACGGCCGGGGAAACAGTCCAAACTGCTGGTCCGGTTCAAAGTGGGGTGGTAGAAAGTGCGGCGCCGCCCCAAAGTCATCCATCAACATGTTGTAGTCGTCATTCAGCCCCTGCTGAGAGAGTCCATACCCTGACGACACGGCATGATGCTCTTCCCGTGCGCGATCTCCATAGTGCCCGAGACCGTCGATAAAACTCTTGTTGTTCCCGTGACTGCTGTGATGACGGTCGCCCAATATGGGCGGGATTGTGTTCACTTCACTCGCCAAGGCGGCATCGGACAAGAGATCGAGGTTGCACGCGGCAGATCGTGGCGCTGCCCTTGCATCTTGGACCAGAGCGGAGCTCCCGGCAGGAGCTAGGTGGCTGGTGTGATACTGAGGCGGCGGTGGCTGCTGACGGTCCTGCGGGTGTATTTGTGAGGAATGCTGTGGCAATTGCTGCTGCTGCTGCTGCTGCTGCTGCTGCTGTGGTGGCTGCTGCGTATGTTGATGTTGAGCCAGTGGTTGGGGAGGCGAGAGATGGGGTTGCTGAGCCAAGGGACGGTGCATGCCCATGTGACCATGGTCTAGGCTCTGGCTGTCCGACGACAGCGAGGACTGGTGTGTTGCGCCAGAGAGCTTTCGTGATCGCCCACTGTCCTTGTTGTTGTCGTTGAGATGGACGAGCTTCTCGTGCCGCACAAGCAAGTCACTGATGTCCATGTAAGCATACTTCAGAGGGAGGGCAACACGGAAAACGCGCAAGGATGAGAGGCAGCACCGCGACAGGGCATGGGAGGGCGGGGAAGACGTCGTATTCAAGGGCCAGGGCAGTTTGAATGGGACCGTTGAGAGGGCGGTAACGCCTCGTGGAGGATGGGCCCAAAGAGGATATTGTTCTTACCGGCGTCCGAAGTTCTTGCCGCAGCGGTCCCAGTTGCAGCGAAATGGCTTCTCTTTGGTGTGTGTCCTCTCATGCCGTTGCACGTGCTCGACTCGTCTGACGAGGTGAGTGTCTGAGCGCCACGGTCCTGATGGGCGGCAAGCTCACCTAAAACATTTGTTGCAGTACTGACACGGAAGATTTTTGGGTTTCTGTCCTCGATTCTCGCCAGAATCTGAGGTTGCAGCCAGAGCGGCGCCAGAGCCTCCAGGCGGGTGCGGAGGCGACCCGTCGAGGGGCTGGGCGGCCAGCATTGTCAGGTGCAGGAGGCTCTCGAAGCGAGGTCGATCCGATCCAAATGGGCCTTTTGTGCTTCGGTCAGTCTGTGTCTGCGTCTGTGGGCGGCGCACCAAGGGCAGGTTGGGGAGCGGGGGAGACCGAGCGGATAATTCCAGGTGGCTGATCGTGGCCGGGGAGCATTGGGACCGGCTATTATATTCCTGTGAGGCTGCAAGGCTCCTAGCAGCCGACGTGCAGTGCGTGATGAGCGAAGCGCAAACTTGAACGTTGCTAGGGAGAGGGGATTCAGACAAGCCAATGCCCTCGAGCTTGTGAAGCCGACAGCGGGTTCATAGTCCGAGGTGCATCGAGCAGCTCGTGAGGATGGATGGGTGCAGTATGAGGGCATCCCAAGGATGCTAAGATCTGGCACGCGGTGAGGGGGACATTGAAGAAATGGTAATGTGTTGCCTTTGAAAAGGCAAAGATCAACAAGGAAAAGGTGCCAAGGGGTCCATGCGTGTGCTAAGACACAGTAGATTCAACAATGTCGCGTGAGAAGAGAGCTCCCCATGGGGGCTGTTGGAGCTGGAGCCTCATGTGATGGCGGAGAATCTGGGGATGCATGAAGCAGGGAAGCGGATCGATGATGCGATAAGCGGAACATACGCACTTATTGTTGGTGCAGAGGCAATTCTGCACACCGGGCAATCGCCACGGCAAGATCGCGCCCTGCTGCAGACGCTGACGGATGGACGTTGGCAGTCTCTGTGGCCGTGCCTGGCAGTCTATCCGATGAGGGGTCGAGCTGCCCACGAGCTGGGAACAATGTGCGCGGGAGTCGTATGTGAGCAGTATGTAGGAGGGCAGATGCGATCAGACGGGCGCGGGCGCGTGGAGGACGATGGAGGCGCGCGTGTCCATGCCCAGCCCAGCCAGTGCCAGGCGTGTCAGGTCGACTGTTGTTGGGTTGTTGTGGAGGGAGGACCTGGGGGAGGAGAAGCGGGGAAGGCAAACACTAAAATCCAGAACGCTTGCGACGGCCAGTCAGACGAGCTGTGCCGCGGCGCAACGCACGGCGCTCACCACCCACGGGCTCAGGAGGTTTTTGCTTCCGCAGAATCGGCCGGGAAAGTCGCGCGCGCACCAGAGAACGCGACATCTGGGGATGATGGGGAACGGAGGCATCTCTCGCTGAAACCCGCTGCTGCTGCTGATGTGGTCTTGTAGCCCACAGAGTGGCTACAGCCAGCCCCAGATCGCTGCAGGAAGGCGCAACCTCCACAATTGATTGGCACGTGTGGCCCAAACGGAAGGTGCTCTAAAAGAGGGGGTGGGGAGAGGGGTCCCTTCCCGACTCTAAGTTAGAGCCTGGAGGGAATGCATTGCCAGAGAAGGAGCCAGCTGGCTCTGGCTGCTGCCCAAAGTTGACGGGATATTCATTCTCAGTACGTACAACTTTCTGTGCCGGCGCAGTCGCAAGTGGGGTGAGGCGAGTTGGCCTTTCCTCAGCTTCCCCCCATGGGGCAGCCACAGTACGCCTGGCCCCTTCCCTCCAATCGCTCCAAAGCCTCCAATCCCTCCAAGGCACTCCACTCTGGGGTCGCACCTCTCCGCATTGGAGAGATCATGGTAATTTATCAATCATGCAGCCAGCTCGGCCGATTGAGTTCCATTGGTGGCTACCTACCGCATCCTGCGAAATTTCACGCAATGCGCGAGTCACAATCCGTTCGCTGTGTCGTTCTGTGCAGTGCTTTTGCTGAGCGCATCAGGCCCTTGTGCGTGGATACGTCATGGGATACAACGCCGAATTCCACGTCCTGCTTTTTATGGTCCTTGTCGAACGAATCGTTCGGCAGTTGTCGACAGGGTACAAAGTGAGCTGCATTCATCTCGTTTGCGACGATCCTTTTAACTTGGAGTAACCCGGTCCTTGAGGGGCTTGCGCCCAGGCACCCAGGCTTTTAATTCTTGAACGGAAGAACCCAATGAGCAATTAACTTTTGAGGACATTGTTTGGCGACCCCAACCTCCTCCAATCACCCCGCATGCCTGCGTCTACCGCACCCGCTAATAGCCATTTGGCTTCAGTTTGGTCTGGGTGCACATCTCGACGTTGGCGGTCTTTTCTCTCCTCAAGTGTGATATGCTCCATGACAGGAACTTCCCATGTTCATAGACAACACACGGTTGCCAAGTTACGTTCCCATGGAAGGGATGGACTAGTGGGTCGCAGGATGGGCTTTGCAAAAAAGAAAAAAGATCATCCCGTTAGCGAACGGTTCTAATAAAAGGGTCCCATGTCCTCCCAGCCTGTCCCCAGATCCAGGCACTTCCAAGAATCTCTGCACAGTACGCGTAACATTTGCAGCTTGTGATTCCTGTGAAGTCTGCTCCAAGTTCTCGCCGTCGCGATGACGAGCACGGAGAAGACATCATCCTCACAAAACCACATTCGCTGCCAGAGATCAGCCGTCCAGCGAATAGCCAACCTCCTCCCCGGAGCCCATCTTCACCAGCCGTTCCCTCATCGCCTCGGCCCGCTCTCGCTCATAGCCCTCTAGCTTGCCCAAGTCACACCGATGAACCCACTCCCCGACGCCATGCTGTAGCACGTTCCTCGCCCGCAGCGAGCTCCCGTTCACATGCCCCACCGACCCGTGCAGCGTCATCCTCTCCTTGCTGCTGTCGTAGGCGCCCCTGTGCAGGATATTGTTGTTGTAAAAGGCCACATCGCCCGGTTCGAGCGTGACGACAATCTGGCCCGGCATATCCTTCTCAAAGGGGGAAGCGTCGCGCTCTGCGTCTGTCCTGGCGCGCACGTGCGACCCGGGCACGAGAATCAGGGACGCGTCCTCGTACAGCGCCAAGTTGTACTGCGCATGAAACGCGGGGGCCTTGAGCCGGGCCATTTCTTCCTCCGCGGCAGCCGTGGCGGGAATGTCGTCCCGATGCCAGCGTAGCTCAAAGTCCTCCTCGGGGCGGACGAGCATGTTGAAAAGCTCCATGACCAGGTCCTCGTCTTTGCAGCCCAGGAGCTCGCGCACGACGCCGAGGATCTCCTCGGAGAAGTAGACCTTGGCGAACTCATCAGCCCCGGGCAGCGATGGGTTCATGAGGTGCTGGACGCCCCAGATGCCCTTCTCGCCAGGGGTAGATGGCCATGGGGGAAACTGCTTGCCAAACGTGCGAATGTGGGGCCACTGGCCGCTTCGCGCGAGTTCTGTGGCGCGGGACGCGATTGTCCGCAGGTGGGAGACCTGGTCTACCTTGAAGAGCGATTTAATCAAGACGTAGCCGTCTCGATTCAGGGCGTCGAGGTGCGGCGTCGACGACATTTCGTGTGGATTACGTGTGTGTGTTTGGACGGCGGGCAACGCGAGGGCTGGCTGGGTGAGGGGGGCATGTAGACGTGGGGACTGGATGTATTTCAACTCGAGGAGGCTCAGGTAACGTATCACGAAACGCCGCGAGGGCAGCCCGGATTCCCATTGATAATCTCCCATGTTGGGGACCCATCTTTCGCAGAAACTGAAGATCACATTTCTTTTCGCATCGTGGCTGGACTACTCCGCACACAAATCGTCGGGCCATCGCACAACAAATCCCCTCACTGTCTTCTGCACGTCCAGATCGCCCGGGTCGTTCTCGAACAATGGCTTCTCCAACTTCCTCTTCTCGACCTGCTCGACTATGAACCCGTCCTTCCTGGCAATGTCAAAGAATGTCATGTCCAGGTCCCTCTTCCACGGGCGGTAGCTCGTGAAGAAAACGTAGGCCTTGGCCGACCGAGTCTTCTTCAGACACTCGCGTATCGTCTTGACGAGATCCGGATGTTCCTTGTGGCGGAAGAGCAGGTCGGCCAGGATGAGGATGTCGAACCCGCCTTCTGGAACCTCGGCCAGCAGCGCCGTAGGGTCAGCGCCCCAGATGAACCCCTTTGCCACGATTGTGCGTGCAATATGTCCAACCGGCTCAAACGTGGCGTCGCATTTGTCAATGTTCTTTTGCATGTTCTGGATCAAGTCAATGTCGGGATAGTCTGTCATTACGGCCCTCTTGGCGCCTAGTATGCTCGCCGCGAGACATGGCAATCCTGCTGCAGCCCCCAGCTCGAGGATAGTCTTGTCCTTGACGCGCGTCGGGTCATCCTCAAAGTAGTCGGATATGATCTTTGCGCCGTTCCAGAGCACGTGGGCTTCCGTGGGGGAGGCACCCACGAGGTGCAGTGTGATAGCCTTGCCCGACCGGAGTGTGTAAATTTGCTGCGTCGGTGGCGGCGTAGGAGGCAGGTAGCCTTCTGGGTCGTCCATCAGGCCGCCAGTATTATAATCGTCGTCTTCCATCATGATCGAGAAAGTCACAAGTGGATTTGTATGAGTGAGATCTTGCCGTTGTGTAAGAACGCTGATAAGAATGCGAGAAGCAAGAACGACAAAGCTCACCAGGGCTTGTCTCGAGTCGTCAAAATCCTGGCAGGGAAACGACCTCTCACACGCTGCGGTGTAGGAGATGCGTGTTTTCGCACGGATTATCCGCCTCGCTGCCGACAAAGTGTTGGTGAGGTTGTTGGTGCGCGAGATCAACAAACTCTGCACTGTCGTTGCGGCACTCCCCTCCACCCGCACCCACAGTGTGTATCGGTTGGTCAATTCCACTGTCCCATTCTTTGACGAGCGAGCAGCCAGTCGTCCACGAACTCAACCAAACCTCTCTTTGGCCAGCTGCTTGAGCATGTTGACCGTACTCTCTTCTCTCTCTCTCCACTTTCTTCTCTTCTCCTCCATCTCCTCCTGCCGGACCCTGTCCATTTCCTCGCGTCGAATCTCACGCTCTGTCTTCTTCCTCTCCTGCTCCTTCTTCATCCGCCTGTACTCGTTGACACCATCGTCGCCCATGACATCGCGCTCATTGGCCTCCATGGCTCCCGGCGACCGATCGCGAAACTCTCGCATCTTGGCGTTGACCGCCGCGCGGTTCTCCAGCCTTCGCTCTCGCGTGCCTGCGTCCGCACGAGGCGCTATGTCTTCCAGTCGCTCTTTCTGCAGCGCTCGATCGGCCTTCCTGGCCGATTGCAATGCGGAGCGCGCGTCTGCGCGATCTTCCTCCAGGAGCTCGTCTCTATGCTCAAGATCGTGCATGGACGGTACACCCGGCCCAGCGCGCCCTGCAGGAGCTGGGGCTGGCCCATAATCGTCCTCACTATCTCCTTCCTCTCTTGCGCGGACGGTTCGATGAGACTCCTGGTGGACTGGTGACCCGGGCGCTTGCTGCGTCTCTGTCACTGGAGACTGACGTGGCTCGGCACTGACCCGAGCGAAAATCTCCGGATCGTACCAGCCTTCTGCCAGTTCGCCGCGGTTCCATTTGCCGACAAAACTTTTCCATCTCCCCTTGACCTCTCTCTCGTCGATCGTGTCAAGTTCGATCTGCTTCTGCACGCTCAGATAATAGCCAAATAGTGGCTTGAAGACGGGCAAATCGGCCTTTGTGAGCTGTCGCGCGGAGAACGGAAGCTGTTCCCTGGGACGTGACCTGTGATGAGGCGATCTAGAGCGCCGTCGCCTGTGGCTTGTCGAGCTTGGGCTATGAGATGGCCTCCCGCCGTGCCGACGCGTCGACGAGCGTGAATGATCCCGACGGGTAGAACGCTCGTCGCGGTGGCGATGGATGCGTGAATCATCTCTGGAGGCCATGGTGAAGATTCTGTTTGCGGAACGCTTTCTGGTGAAGTAGAACTGAAGGCGTGAAAGGCACTAGCCAAGTGAGTTGGTGAGTACGGAGTAGAAGGATCGCGAAGAGGCACAGTGCGTGGTAATCCGCACGTACACGGTACATCCACACAGCACAGGCAGCTGCTGCCTGAGAAAAATCTCGGCCACGGCGATTGAGTACATTATCAGACGCATTTGTACTGCCTATTGCTGCAATCGAAACCCAAATCGCACTACTTGTCGCTAAAGAATATATGTGTTAACATTGCACCAGTCTATTAACGCCCGTCGTCACATCGTCAACATCCATTGACACATGCGGACGCCACGGCCGCGCCAATGAGTGAGCTCTCCTTGGCCGGCACGAGCTCAATCGTGCCCGCGTGCGACATACCCTTGGCCAGCACGAGGTCGTTGGCGTAGCGCTGGCAGTTGCTCAGGTAGTTTGGGTACTGCTCAATCACACTGCCATTGAACGCAACCATGGTCTTGCCAAGGTGAAGATCTGCCTCGGCCGCTGCACGCTGGGGCGAGCCAGATGGGAGACTCTCCACATAGGCCTTGTGGCTTTCTAATCGAATCTCCCACAAGGTGAAGACGCATGTCGCAACAAGGGCGCTTGATCGCACAGAAACGTACGAAGCCAGGGCGCGCAGCGCGACGAGGTCTGATGTGGTCGGTTGATGCAGGGCAGGGTGTCTTTCGATGAAAACTTTCCTTGCGTGAGACAGGTCGCTGGATTTATCGCTGGTAATTGTTAGCGGGATCCTCCACCTGACGAAGGGAAACTGACCTCTCCACGATGGAAAGTGTCTCCGTGCTCAAAGAATAAGGTGTCGTGAGGGATGTCGGCACGATGCCGCCAAAAACACCCGTGGTTTCGATTGCCTCGATGAGGGCAAAGCGCGCAATCTCGCCGAGATACATGCCGCTGGAGAGATGCTCCACGGGCTGGAAGTCTGGCCGCGGATGGCCGTCCAGTAGTTGCCGATCCCACCTGGTCAAAGGGAGAATGTCCTTACCAAACATGCCCAACTCTGTGTTGACAATGACATGGCTTGCTCGGTCGAACCAGCCGACTGGGCGTGTGCCAAACTTTTGTCGACCGATGAGCGTGGTGGGAAGGTACACCGCAACGTTCAAACCTGTCCCGAGAATGAGACCAAAGCGCGTGGACGGGTGTGTATATGCCTGCGACAGCAGACACGCACTCGAGTCGTTGATGATGGCTTCAACTTCGACGTCCAGCCCTTGGCGCTTGCAAGCCGATGCGACAATCTGCCCGAGGTCTTGGCCAATGAGGCCCTTGTTGGCCATGAAACCCTTACCCATGGCCTGCAGCTTGCCAGCGCCTAACGACGTTTGTCTAGGTTGAGGTCAGTATATGTTCGGCAAACCTCCATCAAGAAGAAAAACTCACTCGATAGGAAAACTCCATGCCAGTGCCATAGGCAGGGGCTGACCAGGGCTGCGCTCCCGCTTCATGTCCGTCGACACGGTTTCCACAATTCTCAAGGCCATCCAGTCAAAGAATGCTTGTCCCTCAAGATCTTTGATTGCCTTGACGATCTTGAAGTTTCGAAATCGGAGAATTCTGCTCTCCTGACGACCAGACTCGTCCCGACCAAGCTCAACGACCGCCACGCGCAAGGTCGATCCGCCGACATCAAGGGCGAGATACTGACCTGTCTCCTGGCCAGTGGGTAGTTGGTGGCTATAAGATGGCAGCATGCACTCCAAGTCGGACTGCAAGCGCTCCAAAAACTGCTTCTTCAAGTCTTCTGACAGCCGGAGGAGGCCGTTGCCACTTGCAGGTCCTAAAAGCGCGGCCTCTGCCTCCTTGAGGAACGCATCGAGCGTTTTGGTCGAAAGGCGATTTCCAGCGACGCCAATGTGCTCCTTCTTTACCCCATCATACGTCAAGGGGCTTACCCAGTAAGCCAAGATGGCTTTGATGAGTGACTTGCCCCGGAGCAGGCTCTTGACGATAGCAGCCAGAACGACTTTCTGAAATGACGCCATGGCAGAAACGAGTGACTGCAAGGTGGCAGGGTGGAAAATGCGAAATGGATGACCTAGACGGAGAGAAGATGGATGGATGGGGGTGGAGTGCGGAAAGAATGACCTGGTTCAGGTCGTGAGACAAGGCAGGGTTGTAAATAAGTCAAGACAGAATCGTTCGGCTTACGATACTCCCAAGCATCCGTCAAACAGAAATGGTCCGAGCAAAAGCCGCGATGATGAAGCCGACGCGCAATGTTGCCGTAGCATGGAAGTATAGCTGCTCGACGTAGTTGGCTGTAGGTCTCTGCAGCGTTTCTGCGGTTATGAACGAGCAGGGCGGCTCGTATGGATGTGTTTGAATGGCTGGTTGTCCACGGCAAGATGAAGGAGCATTCAAGGATGCGATGGACCTGCACGCCCCAGTAACTCGTATAACAATGGTCCTGATCATAAGGTAGCACCAGGCAGGATATGGCGCTACAAGAGGGGGATCCAAAATGTAAGTCGGACGTTGGACGGATCCGGGGTCACGAAACGTCTCTCCTGCTGCTGGTAGAGGGCCGGACAAACGACAGAGCCAACTTTCCGGTGCTTTGGAATACGAGGTCTTGGTGGTAAGGGAACATGCCCCGGACGCAGTGAAAGCACAGCGCAGTTCTCCTCAGGATAGTCGGTCCGTCGATGGTGAGTTCCTAGCTTGGTAGACTTGTGGGTAGTACTGTAGGTAGTATGGAGCATCAAGACCAGCGTCAGCAAGCGCCCCAGTCGCTAAACAGGCAGTTGGCAGTCTGAGCCGACGTTACAGACAGACCATGAGTTGGAAACCTGAATGCACTGGCCGTGAGATTGTTGGTTTAGGGGTCTTGAAATGGTGGATATGTTTAGCGCCATGGCGATGCAATCCAGCTCAACGTCGCACGCGGCTTAGCTTGTCGAGTGGTGGATTACTCGCGAAGAGAATTCCGCATTCGGCGACAAGTCCAGCTTGGGGCAGCACAGCGCCAAGTAGAGATTGCTGATGGAAAGGGCCATTGTGGCTCGCCCTGGTGCTCCCGAATTGGCACCACGGATCCGCACAATGAGCGCCATGGCTTGAATGAGTGCAGTGCAGTCATTGAATATCGATGGTTACAAGCAGCTTGGGCTTTGGTACGCAGGCAGTGGCTGTGGAGAAGGGTGGGCGAAGGGTGAGGAGGCTGTGGTTGTAACGTTGCGAGATGGTGGCAGATGCACGCACCTGCAACCCGGGCAGGCGGGAAGGGTGGGGCTGCCTCACCCTTGCCTCTCTAATCAGCCGATAAAGGACAGGATATGATTGGTCAATCAACAGCGTTCCTTTCAAGTTCGTGCCATTGTGGACCATTCGCTCCTGCTTCTTGCAAAGGCTAACAAGTTGCCACGAGGTGATTGCGTTCCTCTTCGTTACCTACCTTAAGTAGGTTCTATCTTACATTGCAGGTAATCATTGTTGCGTGTTTGCATCATCGGTGTGACCAGCAGGTTGAATCGTGGGACTGTGATCACTGTTGGCGTGGGTGCAAGCCGCCAGCGTACACTTCTTTGCACGAGAAGCCTGTTTATCAACTCTACAAGTTTGGCTAATAAGGATGGTCTGGTGACCAGGTGGTGAGCCTCGAAGTGCCAAACTCAAATATAAGAACCTGATCCCTTGTCTTGATGATGCTCGTCGGCTAGGATTCCTCTACAATCAGTACGCCTTGTGACCATGGAATGGATCTGCTTGTGGCAACCTCAACGTGCCCACAGCTTCTCGAATTATTAGGCAATGTTTTCGAGGGACAATCCACAGGATCATTGTGTTCAATAGTCATCCATTGTAGACCGACGTCCCGCCGAAATTTGGCCAAGGAGCCAGAAACGGTACCTCTGGAAATTTGGCAGCCCGCGTGGGAGCCCTTGTCGACGCGGCTGATAATTGCCCCGTATCTGTGAGAGTCACTCGTGCGGCGTAAGAGCTGAGAGCTTCCCAGTGGAGAAAAGTGAGTTTTGATGGGCAACGTGTACTTTACAATCCTTTGGATGTTCTACAGGAATCTCAGTGACCATCTTCGAAGGCTCCGAGCAGTGACGTTCCATCCCACCCCCATCCATTCCCGCTCCATTCCCTTTATGGCTCGCCCGCTGAAGTTTGACACCACTCCATCACAGATGCTGGCCTGTCATCCTGCGGTTGTCTGTACGCGCCAGAGAACCGGACCCGGCGGCGTACAGTTGTAGCATAGGCCGAGGAATGACTGACAGGTCGACTCGGCGCATCGTGCGCGTGGCAATCGGGAGAGGCAAGAGGCGCTAATATGGGAAATCATGCGGCCTCTGCTGTCAGACCGAACAAGACGGTGACGTTCATCCTTGAACATCTTATTAATTATACTCTGCTCGTCGTTCTCGCCGCTACGATCTCTCGAGCTTTCGAAGAATCACAGAACAAGTGACGTTTTTTCTGATACCCCCTTCTGCTTCTTCCCCTGCCTGCATCTCCCACTAGTCCTCTTCAGGACGCAAGAACAGTTGTCATTGCCATCATGAGACTCATCATCCGTGATGATGCCGAGGCCTCGAGCGCCTACGTTGCGCAGTACATCGTCGACCGGATCAAGGCCTTCAACCCGTCTCCCCAGGACCCCTTTGTGCTTGGTTTGCCCACTGGGTCGAGCCCGCTCATCGTCTATCGGATGCTCGTGGAGAAGCACAAGGCTGGCCAAGTGTGTTTGCCCATCCCCTCGTCGCCACGCATCTGCTGACCGTCTCGTGTAGATCTCCTTTGAAAATGTCGTCACTTTCAACATGGACGAGTACGTGGGGATCCCTCGCGACCATCCCCAATCATACCATTCGTTCATGTGGAAGCACTTCTTCTCCCACGTCAACATCCACCCGTCCAATGTCCACATCCTCGACGGCAACGCCCCAAACCTTGAGGCCGAATGCATCGCTTATGAGGATGCCATCAAGGCCGCTGGGGGCATCGATCTCTTTCTGTCTGGCATCGGCGAGGATGGGCACGTTGCCTTCAACGAGCCTGGTTCGAGCCTGGCCAGCCGCACAAGGGTAAAGACACTCGCATACGAGACCATCCTTGCCAACTCGAGGTTCTTCGACAACGATGTCAGCAAAGTGCCCCGCATGGCCCTGACAGTGGGCGTGCAGACAGTGCTCGAGGCGCGAGAGGTGGTTGTCATCATCCTCGGCCAACGCAAGTCGCTGGCGCTCCAAAGATGCATCGAGCAAGGCGTAAACCACATGTGGACTCTGTCCAGTCTGCAGCTGCACCCTCACCCCATGATCGTGGTGGATGAGGATGCCACCGCCGAGCTGCAAGTGAAGACTGTCAAGGTACGTCCAAATGAATCCCATCGTCGTGCAAAAAGCAATCTGTTTTGCTGACTGCAAATGTAGTACTTTAAGAGCATTGAAAAGGTAGCCCTTGAGCAAGGGTTCGAACAAATCCTGCCCTCCAAGGTGCGCACCGGCAATGCTGCCAGCGTCGCTCAGACACGTGTCGATGAAGCCTCGTCCCCTACGATCCTCGCACCGCAGCCCACAACGTCCCGTCTACTTGGCGCGACACCGGCAACCGAATATCCCGTGCGGTCCGTTTCGCCAGAGCTTGTGCCCGACAGGATGGCTTCGCGTATGCCGGAGCCGACGCTGAATAAGAGATTGACGCCTAATCCTGAACAGCAGGTGCTGCGGCCTGCCAGCATCACTGCCTAGCTTTGAGGACACGCAGGGGTGCTTCGTGTAATGCAGGTTTTTGTTTTTTGGTTCTTGTTCTGTCGAAACAAGATCGAATGCGTAGAAATATGTTTTGCCGAAATAGAGATTGTTAGCATAGTGATGTCCACACCGCTTCAAGCAATAAAGGTGCCCACAGTACATGCGCCTCCAGTAGGCCATGAGTTTGCGATTCATCGAACCAATCGTGCTACCATTTGAGCCGGGGTATAATCAAGATACAGCAGTTAGACTCCTGTCACGCCATTCAAAAAGTCAATGCTGATGTTGGTGTTTGTTACATGAACATTTCGGATATCTGTCCAATCCGCAGCACAAGAACTGAACTGGCAATCATTCGACCACGAAATACCTCTTCGTCTTGCGTTGCACTTGCTGCGCCTTGATCTCGGGCGGCACGATGGTATGATGAACCACGTGAGGGCGGTACACAGCATCCACAGGTGGCATCCTATGATGAATGAGCGCCCGCAGAATGATGTACGTAGAACCCGACAACTTACCAATCATCCACACTCAGTGGAAAGTACTCGTAGAGCGGGTCCTCATCCTCAGTCGGACTGCTACCCGGAGCAAGCCCAGTAACGACTTGAATTTTGTTGCCTGCGCAGGGGCTCGGTACTTCGGCGCTAGAGCGATTCGGACTCCTCTCATCGTCGGATAAAGACAAGTTGATCGGCGCCGAGATGCTGTTCCTCGCTGCCTGCATTGCTTGCGCAGCATTCGGTCCCTGTTTGAAGGAGCTGGCTGCATCCCTGGACCAGCCGGGGACGGGCGGTTTCGCCACTGTGGGCGAGATAGCCATCCGCTTCGCGGGGTGTGAGCCATGATGGGACTGAGCGAATGGCTGTGGCGGCCAATCATTGTTCGTCTGCATCTTTGTGATCAGCTATTGGACAATGTGAAATTCGCCTTTCTCACTCACAGGCGCAGTTCCCACCGGGTGAGCATTCTGTAGACTCGCTTGGAACACATCTCTCTCGGCCTTGATCATCTGGTCAGCAGAACTGGCCGTGTTCCTCCTCTCGAGTCTCTTATCGCCCGTCAGAGGAACATCTTTGCGGCTGTCAAAGTTCCGTGGACTCCGTCCGCGTACAATAACGGGTCCTGATCTGATCTCCGCAATCTTGACAGTTTCGCCCGCTTTTGTGTTTCCTAAAAGGCTGATCAGGACAACGTAGTGCTGCTGGAGGCCTTTTCGTCGTCCATTGTTCGCCGTAGCATGTTTGAATTGGAGGCGCTTCCAGGATATGGGCAGAGATATGCGGTTGGCATCCAGCTCCTGGCCAGCCGCCAAGTCGAGTGAGAGACTAGGTGGGGCTGCAGCCACTTTCGATTCTTCTGGGGCTTGCGGATTAGAACTCTTCCAAGGTATAGAGATGATTTCCGTCGATTTGCCTTCGATGGATTCGACTGCCGTGATCGTCGCTGACAGATCGATGAGCGGTACCTGCCGTCCCTTGTCGTCAATCAGGTGAGAGATGGCTCGTGGCAATGTGATCTGCCCCGTACATTGCCACAGATTCCGTCGGTAGCAAGTTAGTTCGAGGGGCCGACCAGTACTCTCGGCTCCAAAGACGTCCTCTGCAACGAAAAACATGCCGTATAGTTCTGCGGACATGTTTGTTTCGCCAATATTCCCCATTTCGTCGAAGAATGTTGCTGTCACCACGGGTTCTGAGAAACCCAAGAGTTTGTTGTCGAGTTCTTGCGGCGAGGCCCCATCATTGGCAGTTGCTGGGTTTAGAGGCTGCTCAAACGTTCTCGCCGCCGAGTATTGGAACGGATCTTCAAACGTAGTTGCAAAGCTGTCAAAGTCGTATGACGGGGTAAAAGGTATATGTGGAAGAGCACCGCCATCTCTGTGTCACTGGTTCAGCAAACGGTCCTCTCTGTCCGGGCACTGCGGCCAGACTCACAGAAGCGCGTCCTCAAAGATAGCATCCTCAAAGTGCATACCATTGAGATCGGGATGGTGTGTTTGGTGACCCATCATGTGGTGATGATGGTGCATGCCGTCAGGAGCGCCAGAAGACATGGGCGGCATGGAGTTGAAGGCTGCCATGGCATCATAACGGTCGCATGCGAGCGACGTCCTCCTGGCCGGCTGTTGCTTCTGTGACGTCGCTCCGTAAATGTCGATGTGTAGCGCCACAAGTTATTTGAATATCATGCGCATCTGTGTGCCCGAGAATGACCAAACCTGGGCCTAGCCAAGCACTTGACCTCAACACATGTGCTACCAAAAGCGCCGTGAGGACGTGTCGTGGCTGCCGGACAAAGGGACCGTCGGGTGCGATAAAGGCGGAAGATGGAGTCCAAAAGTATGTGCGTGAAAAGAAGAGCCTTCTTCGTCCGACCCTGTAGTCGAGACGGCGGACTGATTGAAGGACTTGAACCAAGAGATGAGCGGAAGGACTGAAATCTGAAGCCCTGGAGAAGCCTCGTGAGCACTAGGCATTCGGTCCTGCCTTGGCAGGGACTCTCCACAGCCGATGTTGAAACTAGCCTGACTGGGCGAGTCGTTTGACCCCAAGCTCGCTCTGAGCCAATGTGGAAGGAAAGATTGGTCGCCTCTTGGCCAAAGCGGGGAACCCACCAGCGGGGAAGAGCGAAGCCAGCAGCGAGCGCCACTGGGGGGCCGCTAAGTTAGTCTGTTCTGATGGCCCCAGGCTCATTTGAGGGGGGGGCCAAAGACCACCACGCGCTAAGTTGGCAATTTGGAGATTGCGCAGTGGACGACAGGGCTCTCCAACGCCCTAATTAGTCACCAAATGCCGCTTTCTCTGCAGATGGACCCCAGGATAACAGCTGTTGCATTTGACTTCCGGCCGCGCTCCCGTTCCGCTCCACGTCTACGCCCCCTGGGCAGGGGAGCCGTTGTGACTTGATCTCGGCTCACGCCACAGGGATGCTATGTATGCTGATCCATGAGAACATCCCCCTAATTAATATGTGTTTCCTGCAATAACCAACCTTCCCAGGGGCCAGCAAGGGTCTTTCTGGCAGCCTATTTGGGAATGAGATCTACCGACTAGCCCATATTAGGTTGAGCTGTTTGTCGCACCACAGCCGCCTGACACCGATCTTGGCCCAAAGCCCTGCACTCCACGCCGATTCATGGACTATGTACGATCATCTTGCGATGCCAACCCTTCCAAGACGTGATTGATCCGCGGCGTGGCTGCGATATGTGCGCTTGATTCGCGAGCAAGACGGCATAATAATTAAAAGATGCATCCTCAAATACGGTGCAAGTTTCAGAGACAGGAGGCGGCCGACAGCCCGCAACCCAGACCAGACTTGCTATCCGTTCTGGGCCGCGATTTGCGCGGTCGATCAAAGCCGTCGCAACGGGCGGTTTGTGCAAGAGGCCTTGTCTTATCACATGCACCCTGATCACCCGTTCTGCGCCCAATCTCTCGATCATGTGGCGCATGGAAACAGGCCAGTGTGGGTCGAGTCTGATCTTACCGCGTTGGGCTGGGATGCTACCATGACTTAGTGATTGATGCCACAGTCGTTCAATCAGGATTGTGGCATCGTTGGATGTCACTCATAGACATCTGCCGAGTCTGGGGTAAACGTGGCACTATGGAGGCAAGCAGGCACGGCCGCATTGCATGACACTGTCTTAGGAGCCTAGTATCTACAGATGCCATCTATCCTCATGTGGTTACAGTCTTAAAAAGTTAAATCGTTTAATGACTTTCCAACTCTGTTTCTACGTTCGCCTCCATTCTGGTCTAGGTGTGTCTATACATACGGAAGTAATGCTCATGACTTGTCGGATTCCATCTCTTCAGCTTCTCTCAGTCACAATGGCTTGGCCAAATTTCCACACTTGATCAACCATGAGCTGGCTGGACCCGCCAGTAGTATCCTCAGAGAAGATAACAAGATCCGCATCGGCACCAGGCTCAAGAGATCCTTTAACACCCTCAAGTCCCAGCATGGCAGCTGGCGTCGCGGTCACCGCTTTCAGTGCCAAAGGAACACTTGCTCCTGTCCACCGGAGAAAGTTGTTCACGCATTCAATGAGAGTGATTGAGCTATGATTGTTGAATTAGCACCTTCCACTTCTTCCTCAGTTGTTTGAGGACTCACCTTCCTGCGATAGTATCCGAGTTCTCCAACATGAGCGTCGAGCCCTTCTTCACAATGTTGCACATTGTTTCGCCATTCGTCCACGGATATGCCCCGTCGGGCAGCCCCACGAGATGCATTGCATCTGTGACTAGGATGAAGCCATCCGGGTGTGCATTAAAGGCAATCTTGATGGTGGTCGGGTGCAGGTGGATACCATCGGAGATGATGCCAAAGAACGGCCTCTCTTGGCTCTCAGCTATGCCCAAGACGCCAAAGATGCCAGGGTTGCGGTGGTGAAGGGGGCGCATTGCGTTGAACAAGTGTGTGATCATGGTCGCACCCTTTCCGACAGCCGCCGATGCTTCCTCATAGGTGGCTTCGGAATGGCCAATAGAGTAGATGATGCCCTTTGACCGCAACTCAGGAATGAGGTTCATCATCTGCCCTCTCTCCGGTGCTGCTGTGATCATTTTCACGGGTATCAAGTCATCGTCTCCACTTGCAGTGAGGTTCTCGGCCCCATAGCACTCCTCTAGGTCGGCGAAGGTGTCTGCCTCCTTCATGACATCCACGTCGTGGACGCCATTTTTCGAAGGATTGAGGAAAGGACCCTCGCAGTGAGCACCGAGCGATTCGGCTCCATCTTCTGCCAGACGCTTGCGACCTGATGGTCCGAGGTATGGCAATGCCTTTCTCCACCGTTAGTTGAATCCGATAGTACGCCTCAGCTTGCACGCGAGTGGGCCTACCTGTTGGTAAAGTTCTGGACGCTGGCTCGTAATCGTGGGAAGGTACGAAGTCACTCCCGTCTGCACAAGCAAGCGATTGACCTCTTTGACCTTTTTGCCATATTGGCTCATGTCGTCCAGCAAGGTGGAGAAGTTGAAGCCAAAGGCACCATTGAGCTGACACTCAATCATACCGGGTGCTACAATGCGGCCACCCAGGTCAACTGTCGAGTCCGGCAGCACAAGCTCGTCGTAGAAGGACGCCTGGCTGTGGATGATTTTCCCCGAGACGGAGCTGACCCAGAGGTCCTCATCGACCAACTTGTCACCCCGTAAAAGGCGACAGTTTGTGAATTTCGTAAGGCCATTCTTGGCCCGAGTGGGCGAGAGGGCGATGGGCATGGCAGACAGTGTTGGCCTTGTCAGCTTGTTTGAGGCTCTGATGGGTTCAGGATCGGACGGTTATGCTTGGAGGACTGCACACCCGCTGCAGCTGGTTCTATCACTTCATGGCAGAATCAAGGGCGGCAACAGTCAAGTAGTAGTAAGAGCTGCGTTACTAGTATAATTTCTTGTTCCCCCGGCGAGGTGACGATGCCAATCCTCAGAGCACGTTGGCGTGAAAGAAGCCGGCATAACCTTATTGGGCAACGCTTGGCTGGTAGCATAGTATGGCCACCATTCCCGGGCGTCACGGTTGGCTCTGCACTCAGGGTATCGCTCGTGCCCCGCTACTCCAATTTCGGAGGATGGTGGCTGACGTCGGCAGGACTGTCATATGCGGAGTTGACATATTCGGCGCAAATTGGCCCGCTACGACGAGGCTAGCAGCCGAGGGCCCAGACCAAGGCGAGAAGCGAGCCGGGTGTGTAACATAACAGAGCTTGCTCAGATTCCGGCGGTGCCACGAGCCATATCGGCTGACATGCCATGGAACAATACTCGCGTCGGACGCGATCTAGATCGACTCGTTCGAGTCATGGTGAATGCAGGTCATCTGGTCGGTTGATTGGTGCGTGCGCACAATCCGAGCAGAATTGGGCACGCGTCCAGTTTTCACATGTAACGTTGGACTGTACGTACGGGCCATGTATGATCTGGGATGCCAGATCCATGAAAGAAAGCGCTTGACAGAGCAGAATCGGGCTGGTTCCACCTTCCTCTTCCCTGCTGCCACATCCCCCTCTCCACCCACGCCCCCCCGGGTTCCAGGCAAGGGTTTATGACGGCAGGCGCCAATCAAATTTGCGAGCCGCGGTTATCCGAAACCTTCACCGCCTTCCATATCTGTGCATTGCCTAGCACTCATGCACAACGGTACTCGCATTGACCAGGGCCACTAGGCGCAATCTGAACGGTCCCTACGGCTGGGCTGGGCCGCTGGAGCCTTGGCTAGTCGACATGTCGCAAGAGCGACACCCGTCGACGAAGCGCACAACAACTGTCGGATCTGCAGAGAAGCTTCACCTTTCCCTCAACTGCGCACCAGGCCAGGCGCCCGCACCGGCTGTCTCCAAACGCGCCCGCGACGCCAGTTCAAGCATATCGGCTATTCACGAGCGAAGCACACGCGTGGCAGTACTATGCCCAGTCTGTGTGGGCTTTGACGACTACTATGCCTGTGATAACGTGACCACATCTTCCACGGCTTCGGTTTCGCTTCCTCTGAACTTCAAGACCACGCACGGCCAACATGGCTCTTAGTCATAATGAAGCTGGCAATGTCGACTTGGACCCACTTTGGGAGGATGCAGACTGGTATGTTGATCGCCCTTGTATAATTGGTTTGAAGGGCTGTAGAGCGCGTTTGTGCCTTTTCTGATTCATCACCTTGACACAAATCAGTCCAGGGGACGGACGACACTTGGTCGAGACGCAAGGGTCTTGACGAACGATGACTAACAACATCATGGCGCAGGGCTATTGGGCAATCCCTTATCATGGGATGGGACGGCACTGAAGTGACGCCGCAAATCAGGAGCTTGATCGAAGATCATCACCTTGGATCGATACTTCTAACAGCCAAGAATCTCAAGTGTGAGTTTCTCTGGACGCTCAACTTGACTCTGTCGACTAACCCATGACTGGGCATAGCTGCACATCAAACTGCACAGCTAGTTCAGGAGTTGCAGACCATTGCAAAGAATGCTGGGCATCCTTACCCCCTCCTCATAGCCTTGGATCAAGAGAATGGCGGTGTCAACAGTCTGTTTGACGAGGACTATGTCTGCCAATTCCCCAGTGCCATGGGCGTAGCCGCCACAAGCCGCCCTGAATTGGCCTACGAGGTGACCAAGGCGACAGCGACTGAGATCTCCGCCTGTGGGGTGAATCTCATGCTCGGTCCCGTCCTCGATGTTCTCAATAATGCCCGATACCAGCCCCTGGGCGTGAGAGCAACGGGAGACGACCCCCAGGAGGTGTCGCAATACTGCCTCTCGGCCCTCCAGGGAATCAAGGACGCAGGATTGGCGTCATGCGGGAAGCACTTTCCCTCCTATGGAAACTTGGACTTTTTGGGCTCCAACCTCGACGTTCCGATCATTACGCAGACCCTCGAAGAGCTGAATCTTAGCGCCCTGATACCCTTTCGAAACGCCATAGCGTCCGGCAAACTGGATGCCATGTTTGTCGGCGGCTGCGGGATTTCCAATCCGTCAATGAATGTAAGCCACGCATGCCTGTCAGACCAGGTCGTCGATGATCTCTTGCGCAACGAGCTCGGCTTCCAAGGCGTGGCCATCTCGGAATGCCTTGAGATGGAGGCTCTCAGTCACGAGCTAGGCGTGCAGAACGGGGTTTGTATGGCCATGGAGGCCGGCTGTGACCTCATCCTTCTTTGCCGCGCGTACGACGTGCAATTGGAAGCGCTCAAGGGACTCAAACTGGGCGTCGAAAATGGCATCATCACGAGGGATCGGCTATTGACATCGGTCCGACGAGTTTTACACCTAAAGTCTATCTGCACATCCTGGTCCAAGGCTCTCCAGCCACCGGGCGTCTCGCTCCTGTCGCAACTACATCCGTCTCACCTGGCGCTTTCTCGCCGCGCCTACGATGACTCTATCACGGTTATCAGGGACAAGGAGAAGCTCCTGCCCCTTTCTGCGAGCATGCATCATTCCGAGGAATTGCTACTCCTTACTCCTCTAGTGAAGCCGTTGCCGGCTTCTTCCCTCACAAAAAGCTTGCTTGACTCGAAGCCCAATGGTCAAGCATTGCGACCTACCAACCACGACGCCTGGTCGCACAGAGACCGCGAAAGAGGGGCGATCATGAGCGGAGAGGGGGTTTTCCGCGAGTTTGGCAAAGAACTGGCGCGCTCGAGAAATGGAAAGCTGCTGCATACCAGCTACACTGCGAACGGTGTGCGACCAGGTATGGCACAGTGTAGCCTTTCATGTGACGGTTGGAGTTCTGTGGCTGACAAGTTTAGTGCACGAGAATTTGATCAACAGGGCTTCCTGCATTGTCATTGTGACGGCTGATGCGAATCGGAACCTGTACCAAGCTGGCTTCACGAAGCATGTCGACATGATGTGCTCTATGCTGCGCAGTCGGGGACAGAAGAAGCAGCTCATCGTCGTGGCCGTCAGCTCGCCCTATGACTTTGCCATGGACAAGTCGATAGGCACGTACATCTGCACATTTGACTTCACCGAAACAGCTATGCATGCCTTGGTGCGCGCCTTGGTTGGAGAAATCACACCCTCTGGCAGTCTTCCAGGCACACTACGCAAAAGCAAAAAGGTCCTCAAGGCGAGGCAACATTGGCTTGTGGAGGAATACATCCCCGGTAGAGATGGCGCGGGACTCGATGACCTCCTGCGGGCTGTCCACCGCGCCAGCGCACCCGATTTCCCGTTTCTCAATGCGACAACAGCGGCCACTTTTGTGCTTCACAGCTCCAGCATTGCAGAGGCGCACTACGTTGTCCGGAACAGCAGCACACAGGCTCTTTACGGTTTCGTAGCGACGTATTTTGTATCGGGAACTGGCATGATCGGAGCTCTTGTCGTAGATCCTGCCAAACGCAACGTCTCCATTGGTCGATCCTTGCTCCGTCGGGCGGTCAAAAATCTGAAGCAAAAGCAAGGGATCAAGAAGATCCAGATTGGCATGTCATTCCCGGGCGTTTTCCTGGGTATTCCATGCCATGGCGACGTCAACACCACCAAGGAGTGGTTTAGCAACAGGGGATGGGACCTATCCGTCTCCCGCCGCCTCACCAACATGATCATCCCGGAACTTGGGAACTGGTCAGTGCCTGAAGGACTGCTCCAGAGCATACAGCGCGCCAACATTAGCTTCGACCTCATCCATGGGCTGGAAAATGCAGAAAGTGTCTTGAACCATATTCGGGCAAATGCAAACCCCGAAGTGCTGGACCTGTATCGTGCCGCTCTGGCAGAGAGGACACATTGTGGCATCGTCCGCGCAAAGGATCCAACTGGAAAGTTGCTTGGCACCATTGTCATATGCCGCCAACGCAGTCCGCTTGCAAGGCACATTCCACCTCTGATTTCGCGATCTGATGATATTGGGGGATTGCTGGCCCCCGTTGTACCACGCCACGCGCTGTCGACGCTGGCACTGCAGGGCTTGGCTTTGATGGGCGTGAGGCAGATTAAAAGCCACAAGGCGTCGAGTGTGGTGCTCAGTTGGGTGAGACTCCTCCATGCATCTTGTCGGGGTGAGAGACCGTGCTAACTCGGGTGCAGGCTGTCGATGAGGCGTCTGAACCGCTTCAGGCCATGGGATTCGATGTTTTACAGTCGTTCGAGGAGATAAGCAGCTCGCCGGACAACGTGAGTACTTCAGCCGTGCCCTCTGTGGTTCAATTCACTGACTATTGGTAGTTCTCTGATGCATAGCGCCCCGTCTTGGGAGACGGAAAATGGGCCGCTGGGAGATTTGAGCTTGTCAGGACATATCCTGGAATATTATGTTTCATGTCATGTGTCATGATGAGGAAGCAAATGCCTTGGGGAAAATCTCTTTCACGATGCCTGACTCTTGAACGTACGGAATTCCGGTGACGTTGAATCTATTCAATGGCAACTGACGGGTCGCCACTCAGATCCCTTTCCTTTTCGCTGATCGAGATGTCACCCTTGAGGATTGAGGCGTCCTTGATCTTGCCATGGTATGCTATAATAAGCAGGTTGCCGTCGAGAAGGCGATTCCGCAATTCTAGTGGGCAATTCCAGCGAAAGCTTCTACGGGAATGTCGCTGTAGGGTAAGTAAACAGGGCGTCGTGGTTGGATCAAAATGTCGCTCAGATTATTACTGTAACGGGTTAGTGGGAATATGGGCTGGGAGGTTTGGTTTGTCGCCTGGCGCGGCGGCATCGGGTCAAGTCAGGGCCGATTGGGCGGTCATGATTGGCTGTAGCTGGCGCCAGTGCGTGCTGTCATGGCCATTGCGAAAGGCGGGCAGCCTCATTCTGCCGCTTTTGCTCTGGTCGCAGTCCCGAGGCACCCTCCTACTTTCAGCATGGTTGTGCCACTTCTCTGCGGTAGCTGAATTGCGCAATTCCTTAGCAAGCCCATGCTTTGCCCTTCGTTTCTGCCGCTTTCGTAGACTTGCCGTATCTTGTCCCGACACAATTTATCGCCCGTCTGCCCGCCAGGCTCCTTCAACGATCCCCGTCGTCGGCGGCAGCGTTCCACGTCAAAACCACCGTCGGCGAGCAAGCCGCCTCCACGCCCGCCATGGCGTCGCAACAAGTCCTTTTCGCCGAAACAATTGCCAGCATGAAGAAGGCTTTCAAGAGAAGGGCTTATGGTATGTTTCTATATCTTGGTACTGTCTGCCTGGAGCATGGCGCTGACGATCTTGCTTCCTCCAGACTCTGATTCGGATTCTGAGATCGAAAGCTACGGCAATCGCGGCCACAAGCTTCAGAGGCGAGCGAGATTCTCCAACAAGGGTCACCTGGTCCCGGCAGAAGGACCAGCTGGTTACCATGAGGTAACCCATTGCTGCTATTGCATCACCCCCACCGGTGCGCTGACTTCGCTCCCCAGACTATCGAATACGCTGGGGTCCGCCGCGCAATCATTCATCGAAACGGCCCGCTCGTCGACCCGGACGGCTACGAAGTCGACAGCGCAGATGACGACGATCGAATTGAAGAAGCGATGGCTGCCGCCGCCGAACTCGACCCATACTCGGACGTGCGAATCGAGAGTCAGTATCATAAGTTGCTCCTCGACGTGACATTGGCTGACCGACCTAGACATCCTGGCTCCCTTGACTTCCGCTTCCGAACTCGCAGACCATCCGACACTCTCGAAACCATTTGTTTCTCAAACCCTGACAGACCTAGTTGAGCAGAGCAGCGCTCTCATGCGCAGAGAAAACCGATCCTTATGGCAGGTGCGCCACTTGTGGACAGCCTTACTAGGCGATCGCGTGTGGGCTCCCTGCGACACAATGATAGGGCCGGACGACGTCGAACTATACAGCCAGGATCACGTCGCCCAGCATTTGCTCAATTTATCCAAGGCCAAGCCCAATGGCACAGCTCTCACCACAGACGGCGACAAAGGAAAGGGGAAGGTTCAGCCCGCGTCAGGAGATATCCCCGATCACCCCAAATCCAATGATGCAGATGCAGACACGACAATGACTGATGCAAGCAAATATGCCAAGGATCTGACTGGCAGTACGACGATGATCGAAAACGAAGCCGACAGCGATCCTGCGCGCTCAACCCGTCCGTTGCTTGCGAATGGCGACGCCGAAACGCCGAGTCGAGTAAAAGAAGACACAAAACAAGATCAACCACACTGGGGGCCCGGCGAGGAGCAAGAAGAACCCGACATGTCATCTTTCATACATCCTATTTTCCAGTCTCCGGACGGGGCACAATCGGACCGCGACCTAGGGGTTCCCCAAGATGAGGCAGAAAATCTCCGACGCCTTCTTGCGCTCTTTGTGCAGAAGCAGGAGGAGGTTTGTCGCGGCGCAATACGATTGCACGACGGCCTGAACCGGGCGCATCGTCTCCGCAAAGACGTCCTCCACTGGTCCAAGGCAGAGGCTCACTGCGGTCCAAACCGAGACATGTCAGATGGGGAGGACTGGTATGACAAGGAGGAATGGGGATTGACAGAGGATCTAAAAAAGGGTCAGGATGACGAGGAGGAGGACACGACAACAACAGCGAAGAAGACAAGGGCGCGCCGGCAATAACAAAGATCTGCCCAGGCGCTCCCGGTTGAGAGATACCCCTGACGAGTATAATGACCAAGACATAGGGCCGTAAATACAGGTCACAGGTCGATTTTGAACACATTGCGGCTGCATATTGCCAAGCTCGGAGTTATGGCGTTCATTTTGGGCGGAGGAACTGGTCCAGGCACGACCCTCACCAGGCATTCTTCATGAATGAGTAGCTACAACAGCGCAAGAAACAATCACTCGTTCGCATCAGAATAATACTTCATTCTACTCATCCAATCCATGTCTGAACGTTATCATGATCGGCGTGGCCTAACGCAGGTAAGGCTGCAGCAGCCGGCTCAATCGTTGCGATGTTACCAACGTCTGATCAACAAATGACTTCACATGCAATACTGGCCGCCCCGCATCTGCCACCGTTGTCTGGGCCGCACTCAATCTTAAATTAATTCTCAAAAAAGCGCAGCGTCTGTCTAGTGACGAAACAGCACGCGACCTCGTCTCCATCAATACGCATCCATCTAGAGATACAACGCATCATGGCAGCGCTACTTCAAGAATTTGCGGGCTACGTTGACCCTACCAAGCCGAGCTTTCTAGGTATGTGCTGGCACGTTGACGAGCTGGTACCAGCTGGGGCTAATTGACTCGCCAGTCTCGGCCGCGTCAATTGCGTTCAATCCGACATTTTGGAAGTAGGTGCTCCGCCAGGTGCTTGTGATCAACCAAGCTAACTCCCAGCAGCATCGTTGCTCGCCAAGGTCCGCCCATCTCACCACGTCGACGCATCGCCCTAGCTAACCTGTCCATGTGAAGAGTACCACAACAAGCTCCTGACGAACCTCTTCGGCGGCCGCTCACGTACAGCCTGCTATGGCCTCGCCGCTGCGATCTTCTCGCTCGGCCTCTTCCGCGACTATCTGTACAAGACGGCCCTCAGCGAGCAGCCGACCCACCCGCTGCTGCTGAGCGTCTACTCCCAGGCTGCGGCGTACACCCTCTTTATTCTGGGGAACACGCTTGTCATCTCGTCGACATGGCGCCTCGGCATCACAGGTACCTTTTTGGGAGACTACTTTGGCATTCTCCTGGACGAGATGGTCACTGGGTTCCCCTTCAACGTCGTCGGCGCACCCATGTACTGGGGCTCGACAATGAGCTTCCTGGGCACTGCCCTCTTCTTTGCTAAGCCAGCTGGTATCGTACTAACGTTCTGGGTGTTCATCGTGTACGTCGTGGCTCTGCGCTTCGAGGACCCGTTCACGTCCGAGATTTATGCCAAGCGCGAGCGCGAAAGGGCCGCCACCAAGTCGGGGAAAAAGCAAAAGTAAGCGGCCCTCGCATTGGCCTCGCAGGTCAGAACTCGCTGCCCGAGCGGTGACTCAGGCCCAGCCAAAACATGATTTCAACAGTGCATTTCGAAGCCACCTGCCAGCGACATTCAGCAAGGAGTTTTGGGACACGAGAAAGCCCGTTCAACAGGCTGTCAGAACTTTCATCAATTAAAATAGAGGAGTAGTGATAGTAAGGCGGGGTTCAGTGGAGTAAAATAGGACATTTCACATTTGAGGGATTGATGCTCGTGAATCCCCATCCTCCTTTCCCCAGAGCTCCATCGACCCAGTCGCTACGTCATCGTCGAAGCTGGTCCCGATAGCAGCGTGAAGTTCGCGGATTAAACCCAAAACCAGACAAGGAGCAAACCTCCCAAGCTCGTGGGGGATCATCGAGCAGGTTTACTCATTAATCCTCCCGCCATCCTTATTCGCCATCAGACCAACCCGCCATCTCCAATTCAGCCCCGTGAGTAAACTATAACGCCCACAACCCAAGCTACCTTAGGTTCCACTGTGAGGCCGACACGGTGGCTTGCCCCGCGCCTTCCCCCACCACTGCTCAGGTGCTTGTGACCAGAGCTCATTCTCGCGACTCAGCGCATTCTCATCCATCATTGCACAGTCCTGCCTGCCGAAGGCGGTCGAGAAAGGAGGCCGAAGCATTGTGTCGGACTTCTCCGTACGAAAGCTGGCATTTGTAGCCACTGATTAAGAGATTCCCGCCACGCATCGACATTGCGACAAGTTGCGCCAGCGCAAGCTATCGCAAGCGAGGCAGATAACGTCCAAGGAAGTCGCTAACATCGCCAACTTCCCCTCAACCAAGTAAAACACGACAAATCTATCATGAGCGTGTTTCAGCAGGTCCGTATAAGCATCTCTTGAGAAATAAACCCAAGGAGAGCTCGCCAGCTCGCCTGGCATGGGAGCTGTGTTGTTCGGCATGTAGGGGAACCCAATACAGCTAACATATCATTAGAAAAAGCCGTATTCGGCGGTCACCGTGGCCATTGAGAATTTGACAGCCGAGTCATACGAGGAGGAGGATTTCAGCGGCATCCCCGAGCTCGTGGAGGTGATCAAGCTCCAATCTACAGGTCCTTCCGAGGCCGCGCGCGCGATACGAAAGAAGCTCAAGTACGGAAGTGTCCATCGTCAAATCCGCGCCCTTGTCATTCTCGACGGACTTATCCAGAATGCTGGCCCGAGATTCCAGCGTGCTTTTGTCGATGAGCCGCTGCTCGAGCGTCTCCGCGTCTGTGGCACATCGAATCTCTCCGACCCCGACGTGCGCAAGAAGTGTCGAGAGCTGTTTCGGCAATGGTCTGCATACAAGGACACTGCCGGTCTCCAGAAGATCGCTGCTCTCCACAAGGTGCGTTGAACATGATGGTATCTGTCTTGGGAGCGACTGACAAGTGCAGGAACTGCCGAAGAAGAAGGTCGCAGTCACCCAGGAGCGGTCCAAAGTCATTCGCGAGACGGAGGAGAATCCCTTTGGCGATGACGAGGAGGAAGAAGCACGCCAAGCTGCTCAGCAGAAAACCTCTGGCAGTGGCCCGTCGCATCGATCCACGCCCAGCACTGCCTCAGCCGTTGCAACTCAAAAGGCCACCACGAGCTCATCCTTTTTCGGCTCTTCAAAGGACAAAAAGAAGGACAAGTCCAAGGGAAAGCGACGGCCGTTCAATCTGGAGGCGGAGAAGCCCCAGATGAAGGCTGTTATTGCCGATGCGTCCATCTCTTCGACAAACTTGCTCAACACGCTTCAAACGATCAACCGTGAGACGCAACGGATATCAGAGAACCCTTCTGCGGTGGAGAAGTTTGAGGCTTGCAAGCAACTGCGCAGGCGTGTCCTGCGATATGTGAGTATGGCCATTTCCATCGGCGGCTGGGCTGACACGCACAGATCCACAATGTTGACGACGAGCATTTCCTCGGCAGCTTGCTGAACGCCAACGACGCTCTGGTCCATGCGCTCATGTCGTTTGAGCAGATGGATAAAGCCATCGACGCTGACAGCGACTCGGACGATGAGCTTGCTGAGCAGGCACATCTGTATCGAAGTGCGTACTCCGTGCTGCACCTAGGTGCCTTCACTAATCGCATCACTATAGTGGCGACCATGAACAAGAAGGATGAATCGACATCTCCTACTTCAGCCCAGCCTCCTGATCTGAGTGATCTATCAATCTCAACGAAGGCTGCTCCCCCGGTGCCCTCGACATCAACGAAGCCGAATGCGCCACCGCCGCCGCAACCGCCTCGCCCCGTAGCAGCGCCCGAGCCTGATTCGGAATCCGAAGACGAGGATAATCCCTTTGGAGATAAGAACGTGGTGGAGACCCCAGCGTTCGAGACGGGTGAGCCCAGGTGGTAGTCCCCTGCTCACAGGTGCGAAGGCTGCAATGCGCCTGGCTAATTTAAAGCCAAGCGATTTGTATCCGAGTCAATCATTCGGCGAAGGCGTATCTGATCTGTTCGAGGCGCAGGCACGATGAAATTCGGTGATAGCGCACGTGGGACGCACCTTGTTGACCATCGACGATTGGTATCGTTAGCACACAGCATCAGGACACCATCGGAGTCCTGCACAGATAGCACAGATCTACGCCAGATTTACACTGTTCAAGGGCATAACGTAAGCCGTGAGGCCAGACTATCTTGTCAGTCCGATACCATTCCGACGTTGAATCTAGATTCACTTTTTTGCCATGCGGTAGGACGAGTGTGCCGACATCTGTCTCAAAGGAAGTATCGACCGTCAACGGCAGGTTTGAGTAGTACAGTACGACATGGTATGCGCCGGGTCACGGCGCGTCCGCCAGCAAAGACCATCCGATCATGCAATGACATAATTTCGCAGGAGTGGTGTCTCCAATCCGTGACAACGATCTGCAACAATTCGAATGATGTGCTCATCCGAGCCAAGTTGTCCTTGTGTATCTAATAGAGGAAACAATATCAGCAGACTCGACAAGGCCCGTGTTCATCTCTCATGACACCTCATGGCATCCATCTCCACCCACGTGCACCTCCACGACATGATGGCCCTTACTCTGCGGAAATGATAGAGACCAAGCAGACACACGGACATGAGCGGCAAGGCTGCGCGCCGTGTCCTCCAGGTATGTCCAGTATACGACGGCCACCTGATGCAAGCCCACGTCAGCCCTGCCTTCCGGAAGGCTTCCATCTGTGGGGTGTATCCACCGGATCTTGTGGGATGTCAAGGGGATCGATTCACGGGATCGCCGAAATCAAGGGTGGGCTTCTAGAAGGCTTCCATTGTCGGTGGACACCTGCCCCAATCTTAACGTCAATAAGATGCTTGAATACGAATGTAGCGGCCGTGCCGGCTAATCAAACTGCTTACGCCTTGCATCCACCTGATCTGCCACATGGGCAGGCTCTCATCGTCGTGAACGGTCCATCATGTCCTTCCCAGGTGTGGGGGTTGCTTGACAATATTAAGGACTTGAGAATAGTTTGGCGCGGGCGCTATTGTTCAATATCAGGCCCACCACAACAACGACGGAGCTACCAGAGCCCAGCAGCAGCCCTTCAATTCAGACCAAGGCCAAGGTAATAGTGTTCCAAGAAGCCAGACATGCTTGTCGATCGATGTGTTCAGCTGACCAACTGCTCCCGACACCAAGCATGCGTATTTTCGCGGAACCGTCATTTTCCTGGCGAAATGAATCGTGTCTGCAGGGACAAATTCGTAAGTGAAACATGCTGCAAGGATGCAAGCCTATCGACGTCGCGACATGTGTCATTGAGCAAATTGCCATACTATTAGTCAGTAGTCGCTCAATCTGCGAGGATGCATGCATTCCTGTCGCTCTCGCCGAGGGGCTGTATGAGTGGTCGAATCAAGTGAGTTGGGATGGTGGCCAAGTGTATTGACTCCTGCGACGACGCGACTGTGACAATACTAAGATAAGCCCAAGCTGCCATGAAGCGTTTGCGGAGCAAACTGATTATTTCGAGCGACTTGTGCTTTCTATTGAGGAAGCAGGTGGTGGCACGAGCGTTCTGTACCTTAGACGGGGATCACACACAAGGCTCGGATGCTGGTCCGTGTCCTCACGCTGGCTGATTCGTCAGTCAGGGAGGGCCTGTGGACCCGCGCGGCTGCTACCGATCATGCTAGGTGATTGGGCCGTTCACAGGACTAAGCTGCACAGTGTTAGGAAAGATGGCAGCACGATGGAGCTTCTTGATGTCCCCTGTGATGCTTCAGTCTGGAGAGACTTAAGTCATTCATTCGCAGGGACGTAAATCAGCAGGCTAGATCGTGGCGTGGCCGATTCGATGAAGCACGGAAATGGTTGCCCTGCGGGATCGCCAGGTACGCGTCCAGGCTTGACAAGAGGTGGGGCCTTCAAGCCCCTTGGATCGATGGGCCCGTACAGCATGCAACTCGGCACCAGGTACCCTGAAGGGGGCCTAGAGGCCCTTGTCCAGGCGACTCGGGCGACGACGTCCAAGACGACGGGACCTTCACGCGGCCCGTCATCTTGGGACCAAGACTGCCCAGCCGCTAGAAGGGCAGTCGAAGGGCGGCAGAACAATATCAATCTCAACCAACCAAGCCAACGGGTCACAAGGGCAGACGGCGCACGGACAACATGTGCTGCTGTGCATCAACAAAACACAGTCGGTGACTCTTGACGGTCTTAGCACCAGGCACTGCAACAGGGCTGGTGGGTCAGTGCATGCCACAAGTTCCAAAATGCTTCTGGAAACCTGCCCTTTATTCATAGGCGGTTGAAAGCCTGTTGATCCCCGGCGGCAGGGGCTCCACACATACGTGGACTTGCCAGCGCAAGCGCCATCCAATCCCTGCATGATGATCTTCCTTGACAATTCGGAGTCCTAATAACTGCTCGAGGGATGGGTGCCATTATCGAAAGCTGAAGCAAGCACTTTGGCATGAATGCATTCTTCTCGGGCTTATCGGGTGGGACAGCATGCATATTGAGGAAGGGGTTATTGTCGCGCAGCCAAGAAGGTATTCGACACAGTGCGGCCTCATGCACAGTGGCTGGTCCATGCTTCAGTGATGTACCTTACTGGACGACATCTTGACCTCACGACCTGCTAACCGCAATCCAAAGACACCAGACACGAGCCTTGAGGCCATTCACACGCCAAGCTTTGCAGCGGATTCATTCCTGTTTAATCCAGAAACTGCACGGGAGAGAGGGTTATTCATTGAAGCACAGGGATTGGACGTTGTTTTGGCTGCGGCCCAGCCGAATCAAGAATTGACACGAAGATTCACATTCACATGAACCCAATGCCATTGGCCAGCCAACCATGACCCTTCGACTGACGACATCAAAAGTTCAAGCCGGAACCACTTGACGAGAAAGCCGGACTGGATAACCCTGTATCCATGCGTTAGTTGGACGTTCACCTTTTTTCCCCTGCCGTTAGTTTAGGTACGTGAAGCGTCATTGGCCGACACCATCATGCGTCGTCCAAACGATGTGCTACCAAATCATCTCCCCCTACACAGACGGACTGTAGAAGGCTCAGCACAGACCCCGATGAGATGTTCCCGTGCTCGAAATATCCTTGAGAATACAAAGTCAATCGTCGAGAAGGGAGAATGCATTTAGCAACGGACTTGGAGCACTGGCCACGCTCTCGCCGATAGCCAGAGCAGCGACAGGGATGGGTGGGTCGGTGATCGTGACACTGTATGTGCGCACTGTGAGGTACATATCCCAGCTTTCGTTGTCCACGTCCGCATGTCTGCCATCATCGCGCGACCAACAACCAGATTGTCAAGAACCATATGCTTGACTTTCTGCCCTAGTGCTATTCGCGCTGCGTAGCCTTGTCACTCCTCAAGGACAACCAACAATCTTCCCAAGATCCGGGGTGTTGGAGGTGGCCGCTATAACTGGCACCTGCCTCCCAGACCCATCTGCGATCAGAACATTTCCTCTCAAATCGTGCCTTTCTCCAACACCAGTCGTCGCATTCTCAGCCAGTCAAACTCTGACACTGAGTTGTTGCCTCAAACACGCATTTGATCCTGCGCACATCTGTTCCTTTTATCAAATCCCAGTTCGCCTCGCCTCGTCCTCCTCACCGTCATCCTTCTGCAGACGCAGCGCTCCGGTAAGCACGCAAAATCTCCGAGCTAGGGCCCTCCGTCATCCCTCGCTCACTAGTCGGGCACGTACGCCAGCCGGCTCGAGTCCCGCTACCAGGATTTGGCACAGGACTCCGCCCCTCCCCCCAAAGCCAAGCTCCATCAGCATCAACGAATCCTCGGAAAGTGGTCAACGCGCAGACATCAAAACACTGACGAAAATTTCACCGTTGCGGCGCATTGGCATCTACCAGCTCCGTCCACAGCTACTGCAATCCGGGGTCTCCGCCTTCACGGGCCTGCCTATCGTCAGTGGTAAGTTTGCAGCACGCCACACCCAAGACAAACCGTCAGACCCGCCCACTGCTGCATCCGCCATCCGGCAAATCCTCCCTGCAGGATCCGCCTTCAGCCAACCCTGGCGCTCGTCCAGGGGGTGCAGTTTTTTCCCCTTTGATCTGCCCTGTCATCGCTCAACTGGGTGCTCCAGCACCAAAAAAAAACGTGTTGGTTCCGACGTTCCCTCGTCGATCGAGGGTGGCTGTTGGTTCCGAACATTTTAGCATAATCTGCACAGTTTTCTCTTCGTTTGCGTTGTATCTTGATCAAACAATCCTCAGAAATACCTTTTCCCCCTCTGCACTGCAACCCCGTCATCCTGTCGCAGTTCGCGACGCGGCTAACGTCGAAGAAAGTTCAGCTGCACGAAGATCACACTTCTATTGAACCGAACCAACCAACATTTCGAAAGAATCCTTCGACTGTCGAATACGAGCGTCAAGAGCGAGTCAAAAAGGAGTAACGCTGAGTTGACGCGAACACTGCTCTCGCCCCTCAGCCGCAGCCCAGCAGCAGTACTGAGAGGAACGCCTTCAACGGCTGCAACGCACGCGACCCAGCGAACGACCGCTTCTCTTGAGCCGGGAGACCGAGCGCCGTCAAACTGGCTTTGCTTGTGAGATCTGTGGCGTGGGCGGACATAATGCACAACGGAGATTTCCTTGACGGCAGAAGGAATTTCTCTGGTAACTTCGGCGACCAACATCAGAACCACTTCGCGATTAGCAGGGCTGAGTCTGACATGGAACGATCGGTGTCGCCTCACGGGTCAGAACACTCGCAGTTCTCGCAGCTATCAAGGTCCTACGCGCCACCGAATGGGATAGCCGGTCAGATGGGCATGCCGAGCAACATGTCTTCGCCACTGAACACGATGCCAATGCGCGGGTACACCGAAATTCCCATGGGGATGCCGGGAGTGCACAACGTCCCGATGCCCATGCACAGTACACCACCCCCTCAACAAATGACGTCGACCGCACCGACTGCGACGCGCCAGGCCCAACCCGTTGCAGCGAAGCAATATGCTTGCAGCTCGTGCAGCAAGCCCTTTGCTCGACGAAGTGACCTCGCTCGGCACGGTAGGTTGGCTTGCATCACTTCGAAATGCCGAATACTGACTTTAGGCCAGAACGCATACACAGCGGCGACAGACCTCATGTTTGCGACTACCCTGACTGCGGGAAGCCTTTCATCCAAAGGTCCGCTTTGACTGTCCACCAACGAACGCACACGGGTGAGAAACCCCATTGCTGCGAGGTCTGCGCCAAGGTAAACTACTTCTCCCCCCCTGGCGGCGCATGACATACTAAGAAAGTGCAGCGCTTCAGTGACAGCAGCTCGTTGGCGAGACATCGTCGAACACACTCGGGTATGCGGCCGTTTAAGTGCCCCTTCGCAGACTGCCAAAAGACCTTTACTCGAAGGACCACCTTGACCCGGCATCAGCAGCAGCACACTGGAACTGTGGAGGAAGCTGCGGCAGCCACCGCGGCAGCATTGGCCGCGACTGCAAATCGTACCGGGCTATCGCAGGTGCGCCAAGACGGGGAGCATATGTCAAGTCACGGCTCGCCCATGTCGACGCCCTCGCCGGGCAATCGGACCATGTCCTTGTCCCCGAGCGTCGATGGGATGCATCGCCACAATAGCGACGTTCAGTACCTACAGAATGGCTCTCTCCCGGTACACATGCGTGTCGGAAGCCCCGTGGCGGCCTCGGCCGGCGCATACAGCAATAATGGGGGCATACGGCCCACGTCTCATCCCACAGGTTACGGGCCTCCGTCGACCTTGGAGCCGAGCGTGGAACATCCGCAACATTCCGGTTCCACGAGCGCCGCAAACAGTCCACATATGAGCAACATGGGGTGGCAGTCACCTTCCCACATGCCGTCTCCTCAGTCGCAGCACAGCAATGGGTATGTGTACACGGAGGCGCCTGAAGCGTACCCTGTGAACCCCCAAAACATGGGCCAAATGTACTACGGTGGCCAGATGCGGCGGCATGAAGACAATTCAGCGATGGTGCCGATGACCTAGAGCAGCTCCAAGGCCCACCCTTGCCGAGCGATTTGCTCGCGAAAGAACTATCATCTTTCATGATACCCTGTATTCTCTTTCGCTTTATTGCACTAAAGAGCGAGGCGACTTTATTGTCGGATGGGTTCATTCCGACATGGCGTTCACGTAATAGACGGCAAAATGGAGTATATTCTGTCAGGCTTTCTTGAGTCCTTGACAAGGATCATCGGGCAGACTTTGGCTGCTTCATGCATTGTTTGCTCTCATCAAGTGTTATTTTTTCTTTTTCTTTTCATATCGCCAAAGCCGGGGCCTGGTACACTTCCAAAGCACAGCCTTAGAATGTCGACAACGCAAGGATGATACATCATTGTCGAGGGAGCACAACACGCCAGGGACCCCAAAGCTGACCACGACATTCGAGGTCAAGCCAACGGGGCATTGTGAGATGGCGAGGCGTTTTGATCTTGTCGAGAGAATCCACGCTAGCAAGCGTACATAGAGTGTTACAACAGAGCAATCTTCTCAAGCCGCACTGGACGCTGCACTGTGATTCCGACTCCGAGTACGCAGACCTGCACGAGCACGATCGACAAAGCTGGGATAGCCATGTCGTGCTTCAGGGCGGCCGGCCTCTCGTCTAGATCAACGTAAGGTGCAGTGTGTGTCTGCATACTTAGGGAGTTGGTCACGTCAAGATCTGCCGCTAGAGACGCCTTGTTCAGCGTGGTGTCTTGCATTCATTCCTCTCGTCACTGACTTGGGACAAGCTTCAGAACAAGACTCGCACTTACGTGAGTTACTCGTGCGATGACAAGTGGATCCGACCTACAGTTCAGCAGCAACCGAAATTGGTTTGTAAACAGTGACGCGGGACCCGCCTTATTTAGACTCAGTCGTGATTGATGATCACTACATGCTGAGCAAGTATTGACCTGGCCATGCTTCTTTGGTGGGACTTTTACTCCGAGGAAGGGTCGGGAAACCCGCGTGCATGCATTTTGACTGGCAGCGGGCGCATTGCAATGTTTGCTGCGCGTCTTGAGGCCGTCGTTTTTCGGGGTACGGTCACTGCCCATGTGTATCATCATGCAGGACAGCTAAGACCTTCATGCGGGCTGCGGGCGACGTTGGAGGAGAGGCGGCGAGAGAGCACGGTGGGTCCCCACTCGGATGGAGCCCCTTGGTCCCCAAAAGTCATCGCCCCCGGCAGCTGTAGCGGCGTGTGCTGGGTCAGTGTGCATTAGCCCATGTTGAATAATCGCCTTTTCCCATATCAATAATCGTCCACGGCTCTGCCGCAGCTGTTTACTGCCTCCTTCTCCCACCCACTCCAAGGTGATTGGGCAGAATCATTGAATAGTAATCTATGCAGCTGGGGCTGCTCACGCTGCTCGCGGATAGTGAGGGACCCAATACAGCACTCCTTTTCTCCTGGGGCTGCTCATGCGACAAACACTCGATCAGGCGCTTTGGATGCGCAAGCGCACGGGTGAGGCTGCCGATGGCCTCGGGTACGCGTCGTTCCGGGCTGTCAAGTTGTGTGGTGTATATTAGCAACTCCTCCCTTCCTAGCGATCTCGGTCGTCCTGCCATCGCGTCGACGCTCGTGTACAACTCCTCCTCTGCTCTGTTCCTGTTCGTCTGCCTGTGATAACACCCTCCGTCTCCGCCACAGGCCACCCTCTCTCGATTGGTCTCGCGTCATCCATTCGTCTGATCCCACGAGTATATCCACATGACCGTATCAACAGGGACGGAGCGAATGCTCATTCGGATCGAGGTGCACATGGACACACTGTGCCCATGGTGCTACGTCCAGAAGAAGTGCCTGGACGCCGTTCTGGAGAGGTTCCAGGCAAAGCATCCAGAAGTGGAATTTGAGGTGCTGTGGAGGCCATTCTACCTCTACCCATTGCTACAAGAAGGTAGGTCCAGCGACTTCCTCGCAGCGGTGTGCTGCTGCCGTGGGGCGTGAAATCTGACCTCGTCAGGTTGCAGCAAGGAGGACCTGTACGCCGGCCCAAGGGGAACCAGCAGTTTCGTTGCGAACAGTGGGCGCATCCAGGCCGTGGCCAGTCGCTATGGGATCGATATCTGCCTCATGGGTCGCACGGGGCCGTCACGAAACTCGCACAAGCTCATCGCGCTGGCGCTCCAACAACGCGGGCCGTGGGCGCAGTCTCGGGTGGTCGAGGCCCTGTTCCTCGGTCATTTCGGTGGCGAGGAGGACATTTCTGACGATGAGTGGCTCGTCGTGGTGGGGACGAAGTATGGCGGCCTGAAACCGAGCGATGTCAAGAGGGCATTGAAGAGCGAGGAGGCGGGCGAGGAGGTCGACAACGAAGCCCACGATGTGCGGCTTGAGCGAGATGTGCGCGCTGTGCCCTGTGTGACGGTACAGGGTAAATATCGCATCGGCGGGTACCAAGAAGAAGCTGTCTATTTCAAGCTGTTTGAAAGTATCTGGACCAATGGCGGAAGCTGAGGTTGGGATGGCTTTTTTTGGGCTTTGCAACAGACACAGTGCGACAGGCCTAATGGGTGTCTGCACTGGGGATTATGACTGGATGACGGCACGATCACGAGTACGAAACTATCTTGGATAGAATTCAAAATCACAAAAGGTATGCAAATGGCAAGCGATGAAATTGGTATTTTTTAATCCGCGTTGCCGCATTTCCTTTCCTTGCGCTGGTCCTGAAAGACCACATGCAATTCAGGGTTGTGTATTCGTCATGCTAAGCGATTCCCCAGCGCCATGAAATAAAGAGAAACCCCATTCGCGAACCTCGATCCCAGGAGATTTTCTTGGGGACCACTCCGTGAAGGAGAGGTGTCAAAGTAATGCAGCCCCGTAACGCCAATGCTAGTTAGTCCAAATCATTCTAGAATCATCCTTGCCAGCTCCATGCGGACTCAACCCAGTCTGCCGGTGTTGTAATCCTTCATCAAATGCGCCATGTGCACATTGGTGGTTTTGCCAACGCGCTTGCCCGCCCGCTTCTTCTGGACCTTGGGTTTGGCTGCCGCAGCCGCGGCTATGCGAGGGTCTTCGCTGGTGGGCTTCTGCCCGACGCTCACAAGCTTGCGGTGCATGTCTTCAATGCTCGGGATTGGCGTGCGATGCCACATTGTCACGAATTCCGGGTTGACGTGGTGGTGCAGCGAAGGGTCATCCAGCCAGATGGCGCGTGGGAGATTGTCCTTTTTCGTGCGGAAGACCAGGATCTTGTGTAGTCGCTCCAGCTCCTCCAATGCCTGGTCGCACTTTGGCCAGCCGTCCTTGAGGTCCCTGACCGAGAGGCCCGATGCATCTCGCTTCTTTTGCAGGTGGGCCAGCAGCGATTGCTTGTCTTTGACGCCGGGGATGATGGGCAGGTAGGTGTACGTGCCCGTCCTCCACGTCTGCTCGCTCACTTTCGGGTCGGCCTTCCACTCCACGCGTGGGTGTCTCCGCAGTCCGGCCATCAGCTCCTCCTTGTGCTGTTCCGAAAACCGTCCCAAGCTGAGGAACCCTTCGAGCTCTTCCGCCGTCATTGTGGTGCCCTTGTCCTTGAGCTTCTCCACGGCATAGGCCATGTTGGTCCGGACCTCCGTGCCGGTGCCCGTGGCCTCCGGCTGCGAGTATACCTGCGCATACTTGGATTTCGCTTTGGGCGTCGTGTTGGTGTCTGATGCAGCGGACGGCGATGGTGACGGAGGTGCCAACGTTGACGCGGCGCTGGCTTTGGCGGGTGCGGGTGCGGCCACGGTCGGGTTCGAGATCTTGGAGGCAGCGGAGGCGAGCGAGCCCGCAAAGGCGCTCTGCTGCTTATCCAGATAGGACGGCATTGTGACACGAAGAAACGGTGACGTCTCCTGGAGTTGAGGATGGTGGAGAGCAAGGCGACGAAGCGAACGTGGCTCTGTCTGAATAGTGACGGGCCGCTGGCGCCGCCATGTCGGTTGTGGCTTGTGACTGTGGCACAGCCCGCCCAGGGCACCCTTGCCAGTGTCTTGATTAACCTACCCGCACTTCGCGATTCTCTGTCGAGGACAGTCTCACCTAATCCTCCTGCAATGCAGCTCGGGGACTGGCACAGTATACGAATCGTAATGATCTGACCTTTGAATGTGACTACCCAAGTGGGAGTCTCGCGTCAGCAAGTTGTCCTGAATCCCTGCCCCATCACCGGCAGGGCCACCGTGGCCTTATGTTGGGGAGAAATTGCGTGGGCTCAGCAGTCATCGTCGCCAACCTGGCAAAACAAAAAGATACTCCATATCCGCTGGGCGATGCCAGCAGCTGAATTACCAAAGTTTTAAACTATAAACCATCCAGGTCAATCAAAGAGGACGTTTGATCCGTCGCCTTCTTTCCCAACCTATGCTCCGTAGTATCCCACAAAAAATCATTCTTCCGTAGCTCTATGCGCAGGCCCGACGCAATTTTATTTGTCTCTGAAATCATCGCTCTACTGTCTTTGACCGACCCCCGATGTACACCCCCTCTGCCCCAGCGCAGCTTACGACTGCTGGGCCTGCTGCTGCTGCATGTAGTTGTAGGCGAAGTAGGCTCCGATACCGCCGATGAGCATGATGGCGTAGAGGCCAATGCCAGCGCCAACTTGGTCGCTCTTTGCGGCGGAAGCCGAGTTGACGGCCGCGGGGCTCTTGGGGGCAGGGTCTCCGGGCTGTGGCTGACTGTCAGTGCTTCGTCGCAAGGAGAAAAGAACACGATCACGTACAGCGCGCTTCAGGGTACCGACGAGGAGAGCCTCCAGGGTCTCGCGGGCCTCGTCACTGTGGCCGACATCCTCGAAAGCCTCGGTGGCATCCTGTCCAGCAACATCGAGCATCACCTCCTCACCGCCGCTTTCATAGAGTCAGCCACTGGTGCGCGGTTTGGGTGTATCTTGTCTTACGGGTGCTCGTCCACGAATTTGCTGGCGTCGTAGACCTTGTCGTGCACAACAAGGTACATGTCCTTCTTGGTGTTGTGCTCGGCAACATCTTGGTAGGTGAACTCCTTAGACATGGTGGGCGATTTGCTGGGTTGCGCAGTGGGCGATTCGGAGTTGGCGTGCTTGACGATGTCTCAGCAGGGTCAGCTTGACTGGAGCGTTTCGAGGCTGTCCTGTAAGCGAAGGAGAGGGGTGGGATCAGAGTCAGCAGCGTGTTGAGAACACAAAAGTCGCCTTTTGTCGGAGATCAAGGGGTTCTCCCCCGGGTAATGCAGGATTGGAGGGGCACTGTGTGGATATCTCCTGGCACCATTGTCTAGCCCTGAATTACCTTATCAGAAGGGTTGCCTCTGTTCCTGGATTCGCTGTCGGACTCAAGTAAGGCAATTGACATTAAAACAGCTAGATTTCCACAACTGCTTCTGGTTCAAAGTCTCCATTATTATCAGGCGGAGCTTTCCATGTGCACTTCTTCCCAACTGTTGAAGTGGCCTGGTATGGCGGCCTATATCTACAGATACGGAATTGGTCTTGAGACGCTGACGTGTGCGAAGACCTAGTTCTCCCCCTCAACTCACATCCATGCTCTTGCACATCGTATTATGCGTGACGAGGTTAGCATGTGGGTGTCCATTGTCTGTGTTAATTACTGAGAAAACCCGCCGACGAACAATGGCACTGTGTGTCCGCGCATCAGCGACGGGCGATCGTGCTAATTTCGGGGCGTTTTTGCGACAGGCCTCAATTCTCGTGCCATAAATTTTTGGCAGGCAGGATAGTACCGGCCTCGCCTCGTGGCTTGCCCGTCCTTTGGCCAATCATGGGGTGCAGAATTACTGAGAAGGAGCTATGATTGGGCACGTGCGGGGAACAGTGTTATCCCTGGGTCCGCTTGGAGATGCCCGCCGGATCAGTTCCGCTCGTATGAACAAATCCGTGCTCAAACCGCTTGCCGTGCTGGCTCGATGAGGGGCATCGAAAGCATATCGCAAGACAGTAATATAAAAGCAAGCCAGGAACAGTGCTGAAAAGTCCTGAAACCCTCCATGACGGTTCTAGAGCCAAATCTACCGGTATTCAAAGGAGTGTAAGCCATGCGTCACATGCTACCCGTACACACCATTTGGGCACTTAGCATGCATGGTTCGCTCCCCGAGGTGGATGACTTGCGCTTGCGCTCTGCAAATGCCGGAAGTAGTAACAGTACGCAGTGCTGGCATGCAAAGCTCGCAACCTCTATGGACCCCACCCCAGCCTACTCAGTCGAGAGGTGTGCAAACTAATGACGAACGTCCGCCGGCGACAACCTACCTCTTCGAGCTGCCCCCACCAAGATCTTGGCCCAGACGGTAGCCGGTGACCTTGTCCCACTCAATCTTCTGCCTCGTCACGGGCAACTGCCGTCTCAATCCCTTGAAAGCACCTTCGCTCAGGCTCACAAAACCTTTGTTCAGCTCCTCCTGATATCTTCGCTCGGCCGCGGAGATTTCCTTGGCTATTCCGGTCCCGGTGGCCGATGAGACACTTGCTTGGACAGGCTTGTTGGTGATTAGACGCACATTGCCGTCCTCGTAGTAGTGTACATCAACCTTGATCGATCCCTCGAGACTGCCGGACGAGGGGTCATAGATGTAGAGGGATCTCCACCGGCCGTTCCTGACTAGGATGAGTGACAGCTCTGATGGAGCGTTCGACTGACTCACCAGAAGTTGTTGGGGCTATACTTGTTGGCGACAATGACGATGGCTACTTTCGAGTCGGACTCGATAGGGTAGACGCCAAGAGCAGCATTCGGGTAATGCTCGTTCACATACGTCCCAACGCCCTTTAGTGTGGACTTCCTGGAATACGGTGTAAGCTGGAGGCAGTCATGTCGGACGTCAAGATTCCTACACGAGGTCGGCTTGGGCGCCCTCCAGAACGTAGCTTTGAACATTGCTCGCAGTCTAGCACCTGTTAGGACCGTTGCGAATCAAATCATCCAGGACGACCGTACCTGGGTTGTGTGGTTGAAATCGAAGCTTGACGAGCTTTCCACGTCAAAGTATCGTCCGTCCCCAAGAGAATTGTGAGAGCTGATGACGACCTGAAACCCACCATCAGCGAATTGCTACATCAGCCGCGCCCATGGTTCCTCACAGGCTGACTGCTGCCCGGCAGCTTTACAGTAGCGAATTGGTCCTCATTGTACTTCTGAAAGGCGGGTCCAAGCTGATCCACGATGTCCGGCTCGTTTTGTGTCAAGACCTTGATGTCTGGACATATATGTAAGCTCCGTCCGCAAGTTTCGATAGCGCCAGCCTGATCGTACCTGTGACCACATCGCTCAGCTGGAGAGGTTAGCATGTCGCCATCGGTCAGCTTCCCAAGTACTTACCTCACCCGGAGGTGCGCCTTCGATGAAAGCGGATATTTCTTCGATATGCGACATCTTGGCGCCCTCTTGATTGCTATGCACGCACAGAACGAGTCCAATGGCGCGAAGTGCCTCTGTGATGTGGACGCCCGCGGAGTCGATGACTGTGGAGCTTCAAGTTGGTCAAGGAGCGGGGCATCAGCTCTCGCAGGCACTGCACTGACGTGTGTGGGGGTACCACGCCCCTACGGTTCGGTACCTGAGATTTGGCGCATGTTGCCCAGTGTTCAAGCTGTATCACTTACAGCATTTTTGTGACGGAGGTATTGAATGAAACACGTTGATCAAGGGACAACAACTGGTGTCATCTGCTAGAAATACGGCGCGCAACCGCTTCAACAGCTCGATCGGGCGTTGAGCAGCCCATGACTTGCTGAGTCATTTCATCGAGTCACCTGACTTCGCGATCGCGTCGCGTGCCATCAATACCACGGATACACCCAGACGCGTGACATTAGATGGAAATGGCAACTTTCACTAATTGACCCGACGACAACTGTTGAATTTCTCGTCCAGACTCCGAATTTGAAGTTTCCTGAGACCCGTTGATAAGCGATGATACGGCTATTCGATGACGCACTCTTTGAACAACCCCCCTGACCAACGCGACACAGACGCGTCTCATCCGTGGCCATGGCAAGCTCCAAAATCGACATTTTGGGGTCATTGAATGATGCTCAACGACGAGCTGTTACATCCAATGCTTCCACAGTTGCAATATTGGCCGGCCCGGGCAGTGGGAAGACGCACACTCTCACGTCACGAGTCGTGTGGCTCATCAAAGAAGTCGGCTACCAGCCGTGTGACATTATCGTGGCAACCTTCACAGTGAAGGCGGCACGTGAAATGAGAGAGCGTATCGGAAAACTGTTGGGAGAGGACGTTGAGAAGAAAATCGTACTCGGCACCTTCCACTCCATTGCCAGGCGATACCTCTCTGCCTACGGCAAACGCATTGGTTTGGATCCAAAGTTCAGTATTGCCGACGATGGCGATTCCAAAGGGATCATCAAACGGATATGCGAGAGACATAAGCTCACGGTCGAACCGTCATACGCCAAATCATGGATCAGCAAACGGAAGGCTAAGGGGAGCCAAGCTCCGACGTCGCAGAAGACCCAGAAAAAGGCCGACCATCCGGATCTTCTAAAGTGCTACCAGGAATACCAAGAACATTTAGAAAGATCCAACTTACTCGACTACGACGATTTGCTCGTCAAATGCGTAGATCTGCTACGACAACACTCTCAATGCGTTTCGAATGTTCAGTCAGTGTTGATTGATGAGTACCAAGATACCAACGGCATCCAATACGAGCTGATGAAACTCTTCGCTCAAAAACAAGGTCGTATCACGGTAGTCGGTGATCCCGACCAAAGCATCTATGGTTGGCGATCAGCCGAAGTTCGCAACCTGTACCGGTTGCTCCGAGAGTTTCCCGGCACAGATGAGATCTCCCTAGAGGAAAACTACCGATCCTCTCAGTCTATCTTGGACATCTCACTCAGGGTCATACAGGAGGATAAAAGGCGCTACCAAAAGGTCCTGACACCAGTGCACGCTAAGGGCGAGCGTCCGGTGCTACGGAAACTCACAAGCTCTTCCAATGAAGGTGAATGGATTGTATCGGAAATCAAACGCACGATGCTCATGTTTGGGGGGATGCTCAAACACGAGGACGTGGCCATTCTCTTACGCTCTGCCGCTCTATCTCGAAACGTCGAGTCTGCATTGGGCAAGGCCGGTATATCCTACAGGATGATCGGAGGCCACAAGTTCTACGAACGAAAAGAGATCAAAGTACTCATCGACTACCTTCGCGTGATTCATCAGCCCGACAACAACGATGCAGTAGCTCGTATCATAAACGTCCCACGCCGTGGAATCGGCGAGACAACTATAAAGTCCCTGCTCGGGGAAGCGGAGTCGGAGAAGATGAGTGTCTGGACGGTCATCTTGAAACACTGCCGAGGGGAGCGGAAAGCTTCTACCAATATCCGAGCCAAGATGGAGCAAAAGCTCAGCAGTGAGCTGGTACGCATAGTACACTCTCTGCAACAAAAGGCCGCAGATATCACAGCGAGCAGCGCATTCAGTCTCGTGGACCTGCTTGAGCAGCTCATATCGCAGCTGAACTACAAGAAGTACCTCGAAGATGAGTATGCGGACGACCACGAAAACCGGTGGGCCAACGTGCAGGAGTTTGTCAACTTGCTTTCCGAGTTTTTGCGTGACTCGAGGAGCGTTGAAGACGAGGATCTGCCTGATGTGGACGATGTTGAGCAGTCAAGACAGGACAGCCTCTTGAGCAAATTTCTCGCCAACGTGTCACTGGCTTCCGATGCACAGAGAGGTAAAGGTGACCAAGACCAATCCTCGATGATCACCATCTCGACAATCCATGCCGCCAAAGGTCTTGAGTGGCCTATTGTCTTTGTTCCATCCGTTTACACAGGCTCCATTCCGCACTCCCGATCTGAAGACATTGACGAGGAAAGGCGGTTGCTGTACGTGGCGATGACCCGTGCACAAGCTCTCCTATACCTAAGCTGTCCTCTGTATGGCCCATCAGGCTTCAATAACAAGGTCGAGCTCTCCGATTTTGTGTCGCCCTTTGCCGAGGTAGCGTTTGCGCCCAAGGGCCCATCCATTGATCAGTCTGTGATACAGACCATTGGCAAAATCTTGGACAGGGAACCCTCTCAATCCAAGGTCATTTTCGAGCAACTGCCACCCATGGCCTCAGTCGAAGACGACAGATTTCCAGAGAACCCCTTTGATCCCAAGAACTCGGACGAAATAGGTGATGCACGCGTGCCGCGCGGAGTCAAGCGACAGCGCACAGGCCCCTCAGAGCTGAGCAAAGCATACGTGGAAGAACACGAATGGAACCGGGAATACTCGACCACTATGGAACAAGCATCTGCGTTTACTATGGCATCTCTGCCTGGCTTTGTGTCGGTTGCTCAGCATCAGCACACAATCGCTGCGGCAAACCAAGCAAAGGATCAGGCAGCTGCCCGTAAGCCCACTGCCACAAAGGGGACGAATCGCCGCCCGGCTGATCAGAAAAGTCTCTTGAGCTTTGTCAACCAAGCCCAGGGACCACAGAAGGCTGGCCCAAGTGTAGCAGATAATTCTGCATTTTCCTCGTACAGCCGCTACCAGGCCGCAGCGTCCAAATCCGCTGCTCGGGCTGCTTCCGAGGCCGCAAGGAACGAGTCGACACTTCCTCAGCACAAACTTCCTGTTGGAAATGCGCTTGGGAGACCATCCGGCCCGCAGCCGGATGGAGAGAATCCAAAGCGTTATGCCTGCTTCTCAAGCTCACCTACGAAACCTGCATCTCCGGTCAAAGTCGAGCAACAAGTATCGCAAGACGGAGTGCAACCGCTCGATCGGCCAGCAACAAGCTTCCATGCCACGACCTTTACAGCAGTGCGCTCGCAGCCTGGGAGCGTAAGACGGCCGGTTGGCATGGGGCCCGCACCAAGCATGGATCGCCTCCGAAAGCCTTTCAAGCCACTCACGATTAACAGGCCTTCGGGCCCAAAGAGACCATAACGTGCATCGACATGTCCGATAACGAAGTCCGAGGCGTGACACTGCACGTGGGCTGCGGCTGAGCATCTTTCTGTGGCGGTGATGTGGCATAACGAGCGAGCATAACGGTCAGCGTCACAACGCTTCTCCGAATAGACAGGTCCTGGACGCCTATAAAGGTTTCGAAAGTTGAGCAAGAGAAGAATTTTCACCATCATTTTATTACACTGGCGCCCACAATTTACAAAGATCACTCTGCTCCACAGTTCCAACCAGTATGAACGTCTTCACCAAACGCCTCACTACCCGCGCGTCTAGCGCCTCAGCACGCAACGCATTCTACACAACGAGATCGGAACAACCCAGGTCGGCTATCACCTGGTGGCGCGGAATGTCGACGCAGAAGCGCAGACTTGTGTTGGCCGGAGCTGCGAGCATGCTTGTTGTCGACAGTGTACTGCTGTACCAGTATGGGCCAACATGGGCCCGTGCCACTATGCATGACAGGAAAGACCATTGACGAAAGCGGATACGGGTTGGAACGGGTAGCCATCCGGCCGCGGGGTGCATGGGCAGTGTATGTGTACGGGGTTTTGTATTGGCTGCCGTCTCATTCCAGAGCAATGGGGCAGGCAACGACCACGAATGAAGCAAAGAGACACCATTTCAGAAAGGTTGAGCGACTTTCGTGCTTTCCAATCTCGTGCCGACCCATCTGGCCTCTTACGAGTCATCACCGAATCAAAAGGAGAACCACGAGTCGCCCATCTGCCCAGATGGCGATTCAGCTTGTTGCCGCCCTGCCCGTTCCCCTCACGGGCGACCAACCCTCCACTACGTAGACTCCAACCCCGTGAAGCGATGACGTTGCAGCGCATTCCATTTACAGTTCAACGCCAAGGTCGGTCGAGCCCAGGGCTTTGCCGTTTCTGTGCCTGGATGGTGGGCCCTGGTGTCTTCCAGGGCATTTACAGATTGACACGGGTCGCTCTGGCACGAGACCAAGTTGTGGTAGCATCAGATGCACACCTGCCAGGTTGTTGCAGCAGAACAGCTTCGCAAGTGAGGAGTTTGGCCCGGGCCGGCGGCTGTCCAGGACTGAGGAGGGAGAAGAGCGACGTCGAGTGGCGGAAATAGCTAGCAGCCTGTTCATGTGTCAGTGGATTGGGACCGAGTCGACGTGTCAGCGTCCATCGGTTAATACTGACCTAGTCCCGCCCAGATACTCCTCTCTCAGTCCACAGGCTCTGTCTCTACCATTGACAACGCCTGCTTCGACTAACAACTCGCGCTTGAGCCCGCACCGTGATGCTCGGGCCACTACTCTCCGCTGTCCTTGCGGCGGCTGTCACGGCTGCTGCCGCTCTGACTGGGGACCAACTCAATGAGAAGCACGCTGATGGTGATATGTATCTCATTGGCGTGGGGAAAGCAGACATAACAGGACCTGTCGTCGAGATTGGGTTCGCGGGATACGCCGACCTTGCACAGAAAGGAACTGGGCTGCGACAGCGCCTGTACAGCCGCGCCTTTATCGTGGGCGACATCAACAACCCGAATGACAGATTCGTCTATCTCAACCTGGACGTGCAGTCTGGCGACACGGCGATGCGATATGGTATCTTGGAAGCGCTCGAGGGACTCGGTGCTGACTATGCCATGTACGGCCAGCATAATGTCGCTGTGACGGGAACACACAGCCATGCTGGGCCTGGCGCCTGGTTCAACTATCTGCTGCCACAGATCACGACCTTTGGGTTCGACAAACAAAGCTACCAGGCAATTGTTGACGGCGCGATTCTCTCCATCAAACGAGCTCAAGAGAGTCTGCAAGAGGTAAGTCCTGACTGCCCGTCCCCAGAAGCAGCTGATTAAACAAATCAATCAAGGGATACCTCGATGTAGCAACAGCTGATGTAGAGGATGGCGCCATCAACAGGTCCCTCTTCGCATACTTGAGCAACCCAGAGGCTGAACGCAACCGGTACTCCGACAACGTGGATACCAAGATGACCGTGCTGAGGTTTCGACGTGCTTCCGACAAGAAAGATTTGGGATTGCTGACATGGCATGCGGTGCATGCGACGTCGCTGCTTGGGAACAGCACGCATGCCGCTGGTGACAACAAGGGACTCGCATCCTGGATGCTAGAGCAGGAGCTGAGTGGAGTCGGCAATGCAGCAGACGGCATCGTGGTGGCTTTCAGTCAAGCCAACCACGCCGATACTTCGCCCAATGTCCTGGGGGCCTATTGCGACGACGGATCAGGAGCAGAGTGCGACTTTGCGCGAAGCACATGTGCCAATGGAAGGGTTGACGCTTGCCACGGGCGAGGACCAGAGTTCCAGGCGCTGGACCTGGGCGTGTCCAGCTGCTATGAGATTGCGACTCGACTGGCTACGGCAGCTCGAAAGGCTTACGTGAGTGCCTAAACGGTGGCTCATCGAGAGGATGTGACTGACCTCTGACAGGACTCGTTTGGCTCCTCGTCGACACCGATCATTGGTCCAAGCGTGAAATCCTTCCACTTCTTCCACAACATGAGTTTCTGGGACTTCACTTTGCCAAATGGGAAAACGGCCCAGACGTGCCCCGCAGCACTGGGTTATTCGTTTGCTGCGGGCACCTCAGACTGGCCAGGCTTCCTTGATTTCTCGCAGGGGAACTCTGGGAAACCCGACGCCAATCCTTTGTGGTCTGTTGTCAAGAACCTCCTTCGCAAGCCAAGTCCTGAGCAAGTGGCATGCCAGGGTAAGAAGCCGGTACTGCTCGACGTCGGCGAGATGTTTGTTCCCTACCCGTGGGGCCCCAATATTGTCGACATACAGGCCTTCCGAGTCGGCCAATTCGTCATCGTGGCCAGCCCTAGCGAGGTTGCCACAATGGCAGGTCGTCGATGGCGCGAAGCGGTGGCAGCTGAAGCCGCAAGATTTCTCGATGAGAAGCCAATTGTCGTACTGACCAGTCCTGCTAACACGTATGCGCACTACTTGACCACGCCGGAAGAGTACGATGTTCAAAGGTACGAAGGAGCGTCAACTCTCTATGGTCCACACTCTCTGGATGCGTACATCAACCTCACTGTCAGCAATCTCCATTACTTGTCACCAGACTCAGCGGACCAACCTGATCCTGGTCCCCCGGCCCCGGATAACCGTGAGAAAGCTTTGTCGTTCATCACCGGTGTCGTCGCAGACGGCACGCCGATTGGCCGGAAATTCGGGAGTGTGCGTTCGCAACCGGCCGCCTCGTATGGTCTGGGCGACACGGTCAAAGCCATCTTTCAGGGCGCCAATCCTCGCAACAACCTTCGACTCGAAGGCACATTTGTGGCTGTGGAGCGCCAAAATGGTGACACCTGGACACGGGTGCGTGACGATTCCGATTGGTTTCTTGTGTACACATGGCGGAGGACAAATTTCGTCCTGGGGTACAGCGAGGTGGATGTGACGTGGGAGACGGGCGGCAACGCCGAGCCAGGGACGTACAGGTTCAAGTATTATGGCGATGCGAAGAACCTTTTGGGAAGAATCACTGCTTTCGAGGGGACGAGCGATAGCTTCAAGCTGATCTAGGAGAGTGACTCGATGTTGCGACGCGTGCAGCTCTGGCAGATAGACCTCGGACAAGTTCCTGGTGTTTCGACCTATGGAGAGTCGTATGCGATTCTGGACCGATCTCGGACGCACAACAGGATGTGCAGCCATGTGGCATGTGCGTGACACCAAGCTCCTGCCATGACCATGCATGCACGTATGTAAGGTACGTGGCCTCCCTGTTCATGCAGCGGCCCTTGTCCCACCAACAAGGAGTGATACGACATGTCAGAAAAAGGGAAGTGACAGCTTGACGTGTCGGGCACGTTGATGACCCTGGGTACTACCAGTTGTGGTTGTTGAAGCCCAATGTACCGTCCACAGCGTATGAAGAAGGACAGCTGCATGGGAGTGCTTCGCATACCGCCTTTTGCCTGTCTGCTGGCCAAGGATGGACAGGCTGCGCTGAGCTGGGGCTTGTGGCCTGTCACTGTATGCGATCAACGACGATGGTAAACTGAGGGAGTGTTGTCCAGCTTGCATACATGTACATGGCGAGTGCCATCCGCAAGCGCAAGGTGCTAGGGTGCGACACGAGACGTGCGTGGGACCTTGATTGACAGCCCGATGTCAGAGGCAATGTCATGCTCGCATGAGGTGCTCGAGCGAGCGAAGCAGGGTCTGGTAATATGTACCAGATTATGCTGGGATTAGAATCCTGTCACATCGTGCCAAGCGGTCCAGAGAGTCCGCGACGCTGGTCATTGGATGGGCGAAAGGTCCGGCACAAACGAGCTGTTTCTGTGATTGTAATTACGTGTTCACCTTGGTCTCCTACAGTATTTGTGGCGTGAGACGATGTTACCGGCTGGGCGGTTGGTGACCTGATCTGTCATCTGCGCTCTTGCTTCTGCTGTGAGCGTACCAGCCAAGTTTGGTGCCGCAGAAAGTCTCCGTGCAGCCAGGGTCGGGCACAGCTCGCACTGCGGCAGCCGCGTCGATCAGGGATAACTGGCAGACGGTGGTTGTCGAAGAGCGACCACCGCTTTGGGTGCGTGCCTGAGAGACACGACGCGCACGGTATGCAGCCTTGAGGACGAGGAAGGAGTTGGGGGCCAAGGTGCGGCAGGCTCGCTTCGGGCCATGCTTGCAGCACGCGGGCTCGGGATGCCGTCCGTGTCTGACAGCTTCGTCCCGCTGCAGGACAGTGGTTCGAGCTGATAGGCTGAGGCTACCCTTTGGGCCTGGCGTCTTGGACATGGAGACTCATGAAGATTACCAAGCTCATAAGCCGGACTGAGGGGGGGATGAGGGATGCAGGCGGGGCAGGTGCAACAGGCTTGTTGGGAGTGAAAACACCTTCCCGAGGAAAGGGTTTCACTGTATACGACGGCACTTGGACCAAGCACGTTGGAAATATGCCAAGATGGCGTTCACCTTCTTCTCACAACCAGTCGCCCGGGTCCAGCGAAGCAGCGAAGTCCACCCAGCTTTGTTACAGGTCACACAACAAAACAGCCAGAAACGTTCCATCCGTATTCCACAAGCCACAAGATTCGATTTGAGAGCAGGCATTTGTTTCGCACCACCACCTTGGGCCCAGCGGCCGGGGCGAGCAATCAATCAAAATCCCACGCGTAGAGACGGGACAAGCGCTCATTCATTCAATTGAGTGCGCCACACGGGTTGAAGCTGGGCATGCCAGGGACAAGATCGTGCCATGTCTACCGTCCCTGGTTGAAGCTAAGCTTTCTGAGGTTGCCAACTCGCTCCTCAGGCTCCCTTGTTCGGCAAAAGTCTCACTCCTTCCCTAATTAGGACGCAGGGAACCTTCGCCACCGTGTGCCGTGAAGTGCCCTCTGTTGAATGGTCTTACTTGAGAGGAACCTCTTGTCTGACTTTGTCAACAGATGGCTTGCTCTATTTCGATCGCAGATCAGCAAGCGTGCTTCCGACGATGGTACAGCACCATGGCTGCCAAGACAGCTGAAACGCACAATGGGAAGGGGCGTCAGTCTGACAGGCACACTGCACCCCAAAAACGTCGCCTACCGTGGATTCTGCGCTGGTCCGACTGGCAGGATCAGCATGGGTATGCATGCTTGGGAACATGCTCTGGACCACAGGTGGGCTTTCTTCCACCCCGGTCAACAGCCCGGAGCTGCCAGGCTCTTGGATTCTGACCCTGGTCAAACATGCCGCAAGGTTTTGTGAAGCTCTACGCGCTAGCTTCAGCAAATCTGCGGGCTCTGTGCGACTGTCCATCCAGCTGTATCGTATCTTTCACCTTACGAGGAGTTTGGGCAACTTCCACTTCGAATCCGGGGTAATACAATGGCCATCGGCAGCTCGCTTCTGGAGAGGCGACCCACTCGATGGGCGTGGATGCGCGCCTACCTCGCCCGCACATATGAATTACCGATCCCTTTGCCAGCAAAGAGGTGTCGGCATCTGCTCACGATATATGGACACTTGCGAATCGTAGCACTAAGCAAGCCAGTCAGGGCTCAACTGACCGAGCTACTAGTCTGACTAGCTCTGGCCCCTCCCACACCTCTTCTACCTGGAAAAGCAACGGGAATCCATCCCACTGGTTGATTTTATCGTCTTCTGGGCTAATCCCACTCTGGACCTTTCTTTTCCTGGAGTAGTCGCAGTCAAACGAGACGGAAATGGTCCCATGAGCAAGCCCTACGGGGGCGGGCGGTTTGACCTCCCATGCTTCACTCATAGATTCGACATATTTGTGATGGAAAGGTTCCCAGAGACCTGGGCCATCCGCAGCCCACAATCGTTTTCGCAAACCAAGCAACTTGCTCCTGACCGTCCTCTACTTCTGTAACAGTCAATCGTCGACGAACGGAAACAATACATTCAAAACAGGCCTGATCTGCGCACTGCCTCTCTGCAACGAACTCACGGAGCCTCGCTGCCGACATCAGCACACGCCCCCAGCAACGAGGACACATTGCAAGACTTATTGAACAGCAAGCACCCGCAAGCACGGGCAGACCTTTTGCGGCCTGTGTTCCTTGACGTCCGAATCGTGCAACGGACACACCGCAGCACCACCATCTCCGCAAGACCATCCCAGCTGTCTGGGACCGTTCGCAGCCTCTGCGGTTAGCCTTCCGGAGCCTGATACTGTCTGGGCGTTTGTCTGCTTGTCGCATCTCACCACTTGGCCATCTGGAACCAAAAGGCCTGCTCGCTGCCGCCGTCATCGTTGCACCCAACTTCGCCGCTTGAGGCTCCGGCGTATAAGAAGAGGTGACGAGACCACTTTCCCTAGGTCTTGCCCAGCAGACTCTGTCCTCTCTCTCTCAAGTCTATTCGCCAGGTCTCCGCCACAGAACACGACCGTGACAGCGAAGCTGCGCTCATCTCGTCGTCTCTTTCTTTCCGGTCGCCGTCGCCAACATGTCCTCAGCACACAATGCGTCTTCGTTGACTTGGCAAGAGCGGCTCGAAGGTGCGGTGGCTTCCCTTTTGCAATCAAGGACGTGAGGACTAACATGGCCGTTGCAGAATGTTGCCGACTTGCACAGATAAGTAAGCCCCATTTTGAAATGTTTTCAGATCGCCGTGGTGAGTTCGTCCCCCACTCCTGCGCACAACGGTGGCTCATGCGTGATCTAGGAGGCCGGACCGCGTGGTCAAGCAAGGTGACGATTGACGGACACTGCCTGGAAGCCAGGTACTGGTATGATGGCAATTACTTGAATAACGCCAAGGAAGACGTTGCCGAAGTAGCCTACAACTGGCTCATGAAGACATGATTGGCCTCTACACCACGTGGCGCAGAGAGATCGGACACTGCCCGCTTTGAAAGAGTGCGCGTCCCTAATGTACGGCTGCATTCCTTGGTGTTAGCATCAGTGGGCGTTACCCGATACTCGGATTGATGGTTGACGAGCTGTTCGCGGTTGGAGCTGAGGCTGATGCAAGGCTGGCATTATTCTTGGCATGCTTCTGGTTCATTGGAGGATTTTGGTTACTGTTTCCATCTTGTTTCCATCTGGGGGATCCTTGCGAGACAGATGACACTGAGCTGCATGTTTCATGGTTGGCTGCACTGCACGTGGGCACGGGAACCAACAGTCAGTCGGTCGGTGGAATGCGCCGGTACTGGTTCCTGGGTTAGTTTATTGGAGTGAAGTGGGCTCGATCCTATGCTGAAGGCAGCATAACTGAATGAAGGCAGTACGCAATTGAGCTTGCACGTCGACATTGAACAGTACGCATTTCGCTGCCCGACACCCACGTGTTGGTCACTGCAAGTGAGCGAGATATCAGCGGATAGGTATGCGTGAACGATGTGAGCCACGAGCACCAATATGTGCCGACGCACAAGTAGAGATTGGCCAATTTGCGATGCTTCTTCAGCCAGGATCTAATGTTGAGCAGTACGTAGATGCTGTAGCAGTCAAGTGGACGGAATAGTGGGGGGAAAGGGATGAGCTATAAGCGGACTTGCCAGCTCGGCGATAGGTTCCGCCGCTCGCCGCGGGAGCTGGAAATTTCGTCGCGGCTTGGTCCAAGTGCCGCGACGCTCGCGTGCAGCTCATAGGAGAGGGAAACGCACGCGCAACCTTGGCCACTTATTCTCGAAGCCGTTGCGGAGGGCCCGACATGTTTGCAACAAGACGAGCTTGGGGTGCAAGCAGGGCGCTCGCCGCGCGATCAAGACCGGCGCCATCCTCGAACGCGAGTTTCCTCCACGCAGTACAGTCGAGACGATGCTACGCAGACGACAAAGGCAGCAAAGAGCCCGCATCATCGCCACAGCCGACACGGGGCGAAATCTCAAAAACAGGGCCCGTGCCTGACGAGGCGGCAGCCCCGATCGATGCATTGGGCGACGAGAAGCTGTACGAGATCCTGTACGGCGGACGCATCGAGCCCAAGGAAGGGGAACCAGGATTGACAAAGGCCCAAGAGGAGAGTCTGTACAATACGGGCAGGATACCGGTGCCGGAAGAAGCGGAAGCCATTGCTGCCGCCTCTGCTGAGCAGGAGGCGCAGGCACTTCCAGAGGCACAGCAGCAGCTTACCCACAAGTTTGCGCTCCCAGCGAGACCCTACGCGCCGGACCACCACCACAAGAAACGCTACCATCCCGTGATTGACCTGCTGGTCCGCATGATGATGAGGGATGGAAAGCTCAGTGTTGCACAAAGGGTACGCTCGTCCCCGGGACCGCTGCATCATCCAAGGGGGAGACGCCACTGGATTTTACTAACTGAACGTGCTAGCATCTGGCCACGGCCATGAACGTACTGCGGACATCGCCAGCGCCCATCTACAGCCCCAAGTTCCCGCTCCTCCCTGGCACGCCGCCCGCCTCGCACCTGCCGCTGAATCCCGTGCTGTACCTGACGGTGGCCGTCGACTCTGTGGCGCCGCTCCTGATCATCAAGCAGATCGCCGGCGGGGCCGGCGGTGGCCGGGCCCTCGAGGTCCCCCACCCGACATCGATCCGTCTGCGCAGGCGGCTAGCGTTCCAGTGGATCCTCAGCGCTGTCGAGAAGAAGCCGTCCAAGGGATCCGGGCGCAAGCAGTTTGGTCACCGGCTGGCCGAGGAGATTGTGGCCGTCGTGGAGGGCCGGTCGGCTGTGTGGGACAAGCGCAAGGCCGTGCACAAGCAGGGCACCATGGCGCGTGTCAACGTCGGGAGCTCGGGGAAGAATTTGCCCAATCGCAAGAAGTGAGTTTGGGGCATTGTCATCATCATCATCATCATCATCCCCAGGACGGCGTACGAGCCAGCCCTCTGTACTGTTTTGTATTATGTAAATGTACACAATTACGGCACCTTGGTTGTTGCTGCTGCATGGGAATAGAATCCATTCGTCTGCGTTTGACGGGGACTGTGGGAGCATGTGATGGGAGAACGTACAGCTGCGACCGCATGCTACAGGCGGACGCTGCCTGCAGGTTACGTAGCCGCCCTACTAACAATGCATCGGTTCACCTGCTGCAGACGCTGTGTAAGCTGTCAAAAGACCAGTCAGGAGCTGCCAAAGGGTGCGTGGCATGGACAGGCCTCAGGTAGTGGTTGCTGGCCGCAGTCCAGTACTCCGTGCGAGAGGTCGTATGGAATTTTTAAGGTCAAGAATAAGGTCAGAACCCGCTGCGGGGATGATGTGCGCCTCCAGCTGCGACAGGGTGCCGTTTTCAGTGCGGCCGCCCCACCATGGCCTGCTTGTCCGTCTGCCTGCCTGGGCTGAGCCTCCTCCACTCTTCCATCCATCCTCCAGGCCTCCCACCATGTGAAGCCTCCCCACTCTCTACAATACACCCGAGTGTCTGATCAGTCTCTTCCCGACCTTCCTCGTGCAATTCAAGGCCTGGTGAAACACCTGGAGCAGAGCTGCGCTTGTTCTAGAGCTATCCAAAGCTGCGTCTGGTGCCAATCGCCAGAAATAGTATTCCCGCTCAGGTACCGGCCGGATCTCGAACCGTCCCACCCTCCTCTACAAACGTCACACCGCGAACGAACGTGCCATCAATCGATCTATCCGCCAAGGTACACCACGAACCGAGTCGGAGCTCCTTGATCTGGGGGCTTGTCATATTTGTCACCGTCACCTCCGCTTCTGCAATCGAATACCACACAGACAAGCTCCAACTCTGAGCGAGAGCCGATCCCAGGTCGGCAAAGACAGCGCAATTCCATCCATCACCGGTGCGGGAGCGAGCTGTCTGACATCAACCTCCTCACTTCGCTTCGTCAAGTCTATCACTCCAGAAGAAAACGGCCAACATGAACCGAGGCAAGAGCTCGTCGAGGCCATCCTCCATGTCGCGCGACGCGCGGCCCATGAGCATCGACGCCATGCTCGACATGGAGCGCCAAGAAGTCCTCGCACTCCTCGAGAACCGGCCGCAGCCCCCTAGCTCGCCCGAGCTGGCCCGTCGCTCTGTGTCTCCATACCAGACTCCGAGGTCGCCCGTACGGAGCATGCTGGACATTGACGAGGAACCCAGCACATCGAGCCGGCCGACAAGCCCACAACGCCAGGGCCCCGTGCGGAGCATGCTCGACATTGACGAGGAACCCAGTACATCGAGTCGACCGACAAGCCCACACCACCAGGGCCCCGTGCGAAGCATGCTGGACACCACAACACCACTGCACAGCACCAGCAGCAACACGTCATCTCATTCACCTGGGCTGACAACCGACGCGGCTGGCAAGGCCAGGAGCCCGAGCCAGTCATCGTATCATCGAGGTAAGCTGGATACCGTGCACCCAAGGTGGCGATGCGAGGACTCACACACAGCAACAGTCAGTGCGGGCCACAACGAACCAGCGTCCGGGTATCAGTTCTCAGGCATTTACAACACTTTAGGAGGGTCGCATCAGCAGCAGATGCCCTTGCGCGCCGGTCAAGGCAGCGGGTTCGGACAGTCAAGATCTGGGTCGCTGGTGGAAGCCCTGCGCGGCGCCGATCTGAGCAGTCTGCAGCTCCCTGGCGAGCAAAGGCGCAGCTCGTCTCGCGGGGGCATGACGAGCCGGCTCGGGGGAGGTCGTCCCAACAAGTCAAACTCACCGAGCAACCGCCTCAGCAGCCGCTCCCGGTCGCCGGCCACGTTTAACCCTGCGTTGGGGCCGGGCAAGGCGTACCTGAACGACGGCCAAGTGATCGACATGAGCAATGCGTACCGGCGACTGTCCGACGCCAACCTTGTGCAATCCTCCGGCAGCTTGTCGCAGCTACCCATGCGGAAACGATCCGTGGCCCAAGGCGAAGGCCGGCTGGTGAAGGACTACCTCGGTCCCGACGGCGAACATCTCGGCTCTAGTGAGGAAGATGAGCCATCCTCGACCGACGACGAGACCCGTGGGCGGAAGAAGGAGCCGAGGGCGCTGAATCCGGATGCCAAGGGGGAGAAACATCTGAATCAGTCGCGCTCACGGTCCGGAGGGCGCAAGACGCTCAGCCTGTTGGCAGCGGCCGAGGAAGAACGTACGTCTCTCGCGAAATCCGCCTGGAAAGGTGTGCCGTCACTAACAGGGTCTCCAGGCACGCAGGTGGCTGGACAGTACCAGTACCGATCCTTGATCCCCGATCCCGAGATCAAGGTGACGAACGCGTCTGGTGTCACGGTCAAGCCTGGGAAGTACAGCATTCACCCACACACGAGTTTCGATCACACGCCAGGGTCAGGAACGGCATCAGTGATGGACTCTGACGAAGAAGCCGACTTTGACGAGATTCGAAGGGCGCAGAAGCTGTCCTTCACCATGACGAACATCATCTCCAACGCCGAGGCCCACCGGGCGGTCCGCATCATCTACCGTGGCGAGTATGCGCGAATCGCGCAGACGGCCGAAGAGGAGCACCGCCGGCTGCGAAAGTACATGGTGGCTACGGATCTGAGTGACGAGTCGACGCACGCCCTCGAGTGGGCCATTGGTACCGTGCTCCGCGACGGAGACACGCTCATCGCCATCTACTGTGTGGACGAGGAAACGGGCATTCCTGGGGGCGAGGGGACGCCCGACGAGTCCAAGACGACGCGAGAGCAGGCCGCTGCTGTGAACGCGATTCCCAGCTCCAAGTCGGCTCCTGGGGGACTGCTCTTCCGCGGCGAGTCGACAGCAAACACCCCGGGCGCGTCGCCGGCGCCCTCCGCGCGGGTCGAGAACAAGGCCGAAGAGGATCGTCACCGCGCCGTCAAGGACATTACGGACCGGGTGCTGCGGCTGTTGCGCAAGACGCAGCTGCAGGTGCGGGTGGTCGTGGAGGTGCTGCACTGCAAGAATCCCAAGCATCTCATCACGGAAGTCATCGACCTGGTCGAGCCTACGCTCGTGGTGATAGGGAGCCGCGGACGCAGCGCGCTCAAGGGGTATGTCCATGTCCATGTCCATTGTCCACGCGCTCATGGAAAGTTGCGTTTGGTTGCGTGTTTTTGCTAACGATTGCACAGCGTCATTCTCGGCTCGTTCTCCAACTATCTGGTGACCAAGAGCTCCGTGCCGGTCATGGTGGCGAGGAAGAGGCTTCGCAAGCAGAGCAAGTACAAGCGGACGGCCGTGCGGCAGGTGAACAACCTGCACAACCCGGCGGCGCGGAGTCTGGCGAATGCCAAGATTGACTGATGGATGGATCATGTTGGAGGGGATGTCGAGCGTCTCAATGGAAGCCTGGGGTTTCACGACAGCAGCGATGCCACATGTCAACAGAGATGGCACATGCTCTTCATCTTGCAGTCGGAATTCCGTCATCTGCGCGCCCTCCTTTGTAGGTGTCCTGCTGCGGGACAGGCTCCTGATAGAAAGAGAAGAGAGGCCCTACCATCCCTACCATCCCTGAGTGCGCATGAAAACAACCTGGAAGCATACTGCCGCACACCGCCCACTAGCTTAGAGTGAGTGCCAGTGCCGTGACATGGTCCAGGCGGGGGCGTCGAGGTCCCTGGAATCCGGGATCGTGCTGTGCCCCTCCTGCGAAAGGCCCTGAATCGCCGGGACTTGGGCCCCCGGCACTGCAGTGGAGGGGTCGTCGTCCAGGGCACTGACTCACTGTGTGCTGCACGCTCACCGTCCGCCTGCTGGCTGACGCGATGATTGGGGGCGCGAGGGGGCGTCGTCCAGCTCATGCGAATGGACGTGGATGCATGGATGCCAGTTCATCATGCCAGCAGGTCGCACCTTTCTTTCTGTGCCACTTGGGTCGGTTTCACGACGCTGCTGCAAGGCTACGTTCACTGATAAGATAGTCGTCGCCCAGTGATTCTGCTGTTCGAGTCAGAGTGAACAGCCAGGTGTCTCCCAGCCTCTGGTTTCCGTCGCCCAAAAGCGGCCCGTTGTCAAGGCCACCCTCACTCTCACGTTGATTCGCTCTCACAGCCTCCCCATCCAAACAAAGACTCGGGGGAGGCAAACACTTGCCCTTGCTCCTAATTATTGTTTTTTTCTCCTTCCCCGTGCTCCTACTGCGCCCCTCGAGCTCTCGAGCGCAGCGTCCTCGAGCAGGAGGAATGAATTCCTTCTTCACCGTCAACAACAACGTCTCGCTCTCCCTCATCAGTGTCACCGTCACACCAAGCACCTTTCTCGCCAGTCTCATCGTGGTCATCGTCGTCGTGGGGGCACTGTACATCCCCCGATCACTGCCAGGCATTCCCAGCTGGCTCCTGTCGTTCCCCCGGACACTTTGCTCGCTGGCGACTGCCCCGACATCTCCACCAACAGCAGCTGCTGCACTTTCATCGAGGGATAAGGCGTTGCCGGCGCCACCATATGAGCACCACCACACAGGCCGCGACAACGACTGCTATCACGACCAGGAGCCGTACTTTGACAGTCGACTCATCCTGCAGGACCAGTCGCTGGTCCTTGCGCGCCCGGACCTAGTCCACTACACCCTCAACCAGCAGGCAAAGTCCAAGAAGAAACAGAGCCTTGGAACGCGCTCGTCGTCCACGTCCACCTCGTCGCCCCAACGCCATCATGAGCCATCCGCGCGACGACATCGACTCACTGCGGGACTTGAGCCGTCGGTCCCCAAGCCCCTCCCACTCCCTCAGCGACCTCTCGAGCGACGGGCCCTTCGACGAAGAGAGGAGCCTCCGCCCGGCACAGCACCACCTGTCCGCCTCCGAGATCGAGTCGGCAGGTGGTTTCTCACCGCCAGCGTGGCGCCTGAACCACGACAGCGCCGCGCGCAGCAGCAACGAGCACTGGACAAGGCCAGGTGAGCAGCAACGCCCGCCCATGCTGCTCGATCTGTCCAATGGGTTCGAGCAGGATGATGCCGACCGTGCCTCGCGGGTGAGGCTGCCCATGGCAAGCCACAGTCCCGCGCGGTCTCGACAGGCGTCGCCGGAAGTGTTCAGGTCGGAGCAGCGAGCGGCGCCGGCACCGTCAAATTCGGACAGCCAAACCTGTCAGTTCCACCACCCTGCGCATGTCGCCGTGTGAACTCGGCAGCACTGGGACTAACACGTACATAGACATGCGCTTCGCCTGGAGGGCAGAGGTGACACAGCGCACTGGGCCCATCGATATGCTCATTAACATGGTCCAGACTCCATACCGTGCTGCGACGCGGACGAGGACGTCGACGGTGACGTCCATCCTCGTCGCCATCTTCAGCATCATCCTCCTCAAGATTGTCCTCTCCCCCGTCAAGCCCCGGCCTACCGGAGACCTTGTCAAGATTGCAGGCATCGCTCGCTCGTTTGAGCCTCTCATCTACTACTCGGAGCATGCTAATGTGCAGGCCCAAGGGTTACTGTCCACGAGCATGGCCGTCGTGGATCTCAGCGAGACCCTGCGGAGGAGCACCATGGACTATGCGCCCCAGTTGGTGAAAACGCTGGACAGCCTGAGCGAAGACCTCCGGCTGCTCGCCGTCGAGGTGACCCGGTTCCTGACCACGGTCGACAGTGACATGGACGGGTGAGTTTTCCATGGCGCGGCACCCACGCATGCATACAGGCGGACGCGCGCTGACAAGAAAATGCCACCCAGCATCCTGAGCGTCATGGACTGGTCCAAGATGCACCTCAGCCGCTTCCAGAGCAGCAAGCAGCAGGGCCTCATATCCTCGGCCTACGACAACATCTACGAAACCCTGTCGTCGGCGCATATCCTCGAGGACGACGCCGGCCACCAGACCTCGGCCGGTGCCCTCACAACGTACGTTTTCGGATTCCCCGAGGCCAAGCGCGAGCAACGCCTCATCCAGCACATGTTTGACGAGTTCATCGCCGTGCTCGACGAGTCCATCACGAGCGAGCTGGAGCAGTCCCTCGGCCTGTTCCAGCTCTACGACGCCGTCGACAAGAACATGGCCAACATTGGCCGCACCGTCGCCCAGGAGTCGAGCACGCAGGAACACCTCCACAACGACGCCCTCTCCGGCCTCTGGGCCCGCATCCTCGGCCCCAGCGCCGCCGACGTCTCCAAGTACGAGAAGAACCACCGCCTCCTGACCAACGTCCGCGCCAGCACCAACCAGAACCGCGCCCTCCTGGAGCACCACAAGACTCAGCTCCTCAGCCTCCAGCAGTCGCTCAACAGACTCCGCGGCCAGCTCGTGTCGCCCAAGATGAGGGGCGCCAACCAGACGGGCCTCACCCTGCAGGATCAGATCCAGGGCATCGACGATGTCAACAGGTACCTCACGGACATTCGGCTCAAGCAGAAGTCCAGGGTCATGGAGAACTTGTACGCCAGGCTGCCGAGCCAGGCGACGCATATGGGCTGGGACACGGTCGACACGGCGGGAGCTGGTTCCAACTGACGGGAAAGATCTTCGCAGCTCGCCGACCAAGTAGCGAAGACAGAGATGTTTGGATATGTAATCTGCAGAAACAAATGAGACAAGTAGCAAAAACTTCACAAGCAGTGCTCCTCTCGTCACCACACACGTGAACTAGAATAAGTGTCTCGTATTGACGCATAGCTCATAAAAATACCACTGAACCAGCTGCCTGGGAAATGCAAGGTCATTCGGGGGAAGGGGGGGGGGTATCGACCTGGTACAGGCAACGTCACAAAATCCATCTGCCCACAACGCCATCCGGGTGGTTTGATTCGCGCGTGTTTGGGTCACAATCGCGTCCACCAATGAACCATTCAACTTTTCCACCATCTTCCCTCTGAAGAAGAAAGTCGCAAACAAGCCTGCCCGAGCAACAAGACTTGTGACTCGAGCAAGTGAGCATCGGCAACAACCAGAGCCCACCACCGGCTCACAGTCGAGGACGAAACCATGGGAAGAGCGATAAATATTCTGCCCCGTAACTGTAACAAAGGGAATTTATATCATGTCGAGAGGAGATCTCATCACAAGGCTCATTTAGGCCTTGGTCTCCTCCTCCTTCTTGTTCTCATCAGAGGCACCCTGGGACTTGATGTACTCGTCGTACACGGCCAGAGCCTCGTCAACCTTGGCCTTGAGGGCAACCTCGTCCTCGGCACTGGAAAGTATTAGCAACATCCATGACAGACGGCATCGGTTCGACTTACAGGTTGATCAACTCGTTGTTGTCCATCTCCAAAAGCATACCGGTGATCTTGCCGGCAAGCTCGGCGTTGATGGCCGAGATCTTGGGGAACAGCATCTCACCCAGGATCTGCTTCTGCTGAGCGGGCTGGGCAGCGGCAAGCTGGGCCTGCAGAGCAGCAGTGGGGCTCATGTCGGCGCCGCGCCCAGCCTGCTGGCCGGGCTGGTTGGAGAAGTTACCGTTGCGACCGGCGTTGGCACCGCGGCCGGCACCACCCGGCTGGCGGTTGTTGGGAGGGAAGCCAGACATTCCAGGGCCGGGCATGCCAGCGGCTCCAGGAGGACCACCAGGCATGCCACGGCCGCCCTGAGGACCTCCGCGACCGCCAGCCATGGCAGCCTGCTGAGCCTGCATGGCGGCCATGAACTGAGGAGTGCCGGGCTGTCCGTACTGGGGAGGGAACTGGCCAGGCATGGGGTACATGTTGGGAGGCATCTGCTGGGGAACGCCACCACGACCACCCTGAGGGTAGCCAGGGAACTGCCCGGGGCGACCGCCCTGCTGAGGCATCATACCCGGCTGAGGGAAGGGCATACCGCGGCCGCCCTGCTGAGGCATGAAGCCGGGCTGCTGGCCAGGAGCGTAGAAGACTGGCGGCTGCATGTACTGGTTGGGCATGCCGGCAGCGGCAGCAGCGTGTTGCATGCGGAGCTGGTTACGAGCCTGGATACTAGCCTCAAGCTGGTTCTTGCGGACATCCTTGCGCTGAGCCAAAGCGACGTACAGCGGCTTGCCGTTGAACATGCGCTGGTTCATCTCGGCGACGGCCTTGGTGGCGTCGTCGGGGTTGCTGAAGCAGACGAAGCCGAAGCCCTTGCTCTTACCAAGCTTCTTGTCGCTCTTCTTCTCAGCCTTCTTGTCCTCCTTGGCGCTCTCCTCGGTCTCCTCGGTCTCCTTCTCGTCCTCCTTCTTGTCGTCCTCCTTCTTCTCACTGTCTTGCTCCTCCTTGGCCTTGTTTTCATCGTCAGCCCCCTCGCCTTCGGCAAAGGTCTCCCTCATGACCTTGGCAGAGGTGATGGGGCCGAAGTCGGAGAACATGGAGCGCAGCTTCTCGTCATCGACCTCGTCGTCGAGGTTCTTGATGTAGAGGTTGACGCCCTGGTACTTGCTAGCCTTCTCAAGGCGAGCAGCCTCGTAGGATTTGCGGAGCTCCTCCTCGCGCTCGTGCTTCTTCTGAGCGCGGCCGACGTAGAGGTCCTGGCCCTGGAAGTCCTTGCCGTTCAGCTCCTCGACGGCCTTATTGGCAGCCTCGTGGGTGGTGAAGTTGACAAAGCCAAACCCGCGGCTCTTGCCCTCAGAGTCACGAGCCAGGGATGAGGAAGTAACATCGCCGTACTTCTCGAACAGCTCACGGAACTGTTCTTCAGTAGCATCAGTGTTGATGTTCTTGACGTAGATGTTGGTAAAGTTGGCCTTCATTTCCTCAAACTTGGACTGACGGTCCTTCTTGGGGATGTGAGGGCCGACGAAGACCTTCTTCTCGTTGAGAAGCATGCCGTTAACGTGCTTGATAGCCTGCTGAGCGGCCTCATCGGTCTCGTAGTGCACGAAACCGTAGCCCTTGGAGTTGCCGTGCTCGTCCTGGGCAACCTTGCAGCTCAGAATGTTGCCAAAGGCGGCAAAGGTGTCGTGCAAAGCCTTGTTGTCAATAGCGACGTCGAGATTCTTGATAAACACATTGCCTTGGCCGGTCTTGCGCAGGGCAGGGTCACGCTGAGACCACATGATGCGGCAGGGACGGCCCTTGATCAGGGTGTAGTTGAGCTCCTCGAGAGCCTTTTCGCCATCAGCCGTCGAGTTGTAGTTGACGTAGGCGTAGCCGAGGGAGCGTCGGGTAACGGCATCGCGACACACACGGATAGAAGCGACAGCGCCGATCTGCGAGAACAGTTCGAAAAGCATGGCCTCGGTGACGGAGGGGTCGAGCTCGCCAACGTACAGCGAGGCGGAGTTCTGGGGGTGAGGGGCCGCCGAGCCGGGGGCAGGAGCAGATGCATCGTCAGTAGCAGAGACGTTGGTGTCAATGGCAGGAGCCTTGCCATCGCCGCTGCCGTTGAGCGAGGTGTTGTTGAGGTTCTCGGCAAGCTGATCAACAGCGCCGGAGGCAGTGTTTGCGGCCATCTTGTAGTTGTTTGGGGGAGTCGAGAAATGACTATGTGCTCATTAAATTCTGCTCTACAGCCTGGAAGGGGGGGAGGGGGGGTTGGCGGGGTGCTTTGCCAGGCGTACCAGTGTCAACAGTGTCGTCGAGGACGAGAAGTCTTTTCTTTCCAACGGAATGACAACGATGCGGTGTAGACCAGCCGGGGAGAGGCAACAATGACTTCGAAGACCGGTTTAAAGGTGGCTCGAAGTGCTGCTCTTTGTTGAGGTGGGTGGTGTCTTTGGTTGGTCAGTCCGGGACTGGGGTTTGGCAGACAAAGCCGGGACTTTTTTGTGATTTTCAAATTTTTTTGAGGTTTTCTGAAGAATCAAGTGAGCAACCAGGAGGGAGCAAATGCAAGGAATTGTCCCTCGAAATCAACTCGACTTATTTTTTTTTGTGGTTTTGACGTGCGGCGTTGATAAGAGTGGGTGGTGAGGGAGGAGAGAGCCTGGGCGGAGGAGAAATTTCGTTCTACATGGGCACATTTTTTCCTGAGCGGTGGCAGTTGTCGCTTCCCATTGGCAGCCCACCTTGACGGTCCCGCCGTGACGATTGACCACACGCAGGTGGGACTTGCCTCACCTCCCGCCGAAAAGCACACCTGGCAGGGTGGTTCGTGCCTGTGATTAGCTGCTCGCCGCGTAGCGTCCGGGGAAAGTGCGTTCACCGACGAGCAGGACCCCTCGATCAACTGGTGCGAACACGTCATTGGTTGTTTATTTCAGCTACCCACTGCAGATTTGACAGCGCGTCGATTGTGCGCGCTTGCCAGTCAATTATTACAGGGTCCAGGGACGTGCTGCTTAGATTATTCTAGATGCCACGGAAACTTTCAAAGCGTTTGACCAGGGGTCCTTTTGACATCTATCGCGAGGAATCCGAGTTGTAAGTTGTGCAGTATCACTCTTGTCACTACCTTAGGCTTCCATCTCTGTGCATGCATCATGGGAAACTGCAAATGCCCTGCGCCTCCACATTATTTTTATCACACATGCCACCTCAGTGTGGCACCCTGGCTGCGACCTCTCACTGGCAATGTGAGAACAAGAAACTGCCGCCAGCATTTGCCCTTGATATTTCTGCAATTTATGGAGACGCAGGATATTTGGTTCCGGATTCTCAGTGAAACAGCAGCAATGTCACCTCTGAGTGGCCAGCTCACCTACTCAATGTCGAATTACTTGCGCGTAGGCCCAAGCAACTGAGTCACGTGCCTACCCTGTAACTGAGAACTAGGCGCCGATTGTTTATCATTTCCCATCGCGCTCACATGTTTTCGCTAGTCACAGCTAATTACGTACTGTCCGCCTAAAGATGAGCGGGCTCTCGATTCCGAAGGTCAAGTGGGGTAGGTGAACGTGTGTCTGCAGGCTGTTATGTGATTTGTGTCTGGGAATAGTATGGCCTCGCTGAGACCCATGATAGCAAGTGCAGCTCACGTAAGCATTCCTAGCAAAAATCCGCAAGTCTCGTGTAGATCTCCTGGGATTCAGGAAATGAGCTTGGGAATGACTCTGATTTCCAAAGACCGGAGTTCTCTGCCGAGAGCGATTGTTTAAACGTGGACCCTGAAGCTTCGGCTTCAGGTACCTGGATTCTTATCTTATCGCGGTCCTGACCTCATAGCCCCACCAGACCAAGCGCCTGTGGTGTTGTCAACTGCCAGGCATCTAGACCAAGTTACGTAGAGTCTGGGCCTACGACGGATTATGGTCCAGCCTGTCTTATGCGCTGCGCGTTAGCACGCAGCATGTTCCAAAGTATTCTCCCCTCCATCACCTCTCCATACACCAGCAAATACCATTAAAATGTTCTCGACATTCACGGGAAATTCGCGTCGACCGCGCAACGTTAACCTGAGCGGTGCCGCCGGCAACCCGTTCACAAATACATCATGGACCCCTTCAGCGGCGTCCAACGCGACAAAGACCATAACGAACGCCCAAGCTGACCGTGAGAGACGACAAATGGAACGCCGCAGACTCAGAGCCGCAAAGGATATACAGCGTGTGTGGAAGGGCCATGTCACAAGATGTCAGCTCGCGGACAGTCGCAGAACAACTTTCGATGACATCTCTGTGTCTAACAAGACCGGTAGCGACGATCTCACCCACTTGACGATACTACTCCTTTCCTTCTTCAACGAGAAAAGACCGGATGATATCGACCGACTTTTCCTTCTGGCCAGCGGACTATACAAAGTTATCATCGATCAGGGTGGACAAGCTCCCAGTGACGCCCACCGGCAGCTTCGATTCCTGCGAATATTGCTTGCGGGCTTGAAGCAGAGCTGTCAGAGGCCGGCGAGCCAAGGAATCCCAAAGCTCGAAGAGTTGGTTTTGCTTTTGCGACTGGCGGCCCAGTTGTTCAGTTCGCTTCCCTTGGCTCCCACGAGTTTGTCGGACAACTATTACGATGCGCTTGCATCAATACTTCGCACACAACTGGGCGTTGACAAAACTCTGGATGCGCTACTAGAAGACATGATTGTCCTGCCGTTGAGAATCGCTGAATCCTCCATGGTTGGTGAGTGGCCGCTTCACCCCTCTAGGTCCCCTTGTCAACTTGAACTGTTCTAACTATTGTTTAGCCGATCATACCCCTGCTTATTCAAGCCTGGCATACAGACTCCTGGCTCAACCGAGCACTCCTGGGTTTCAGTCATCACTGGCGAAATTTGCCCTGTCTTTGAACATTGCGAGACTAGCCTCTACATTGTGCATCACCTACCGATCTGCTCCTATTTCTCAAGACGGACGCCTGTGGCTTTTGGCTCATATAATCGGACTCCTGGAGGGCACACGCGAAAATCGAGAACTCACGGTCCTCAGAGCTTTGCAGCTCCAGCTGTCGACGCTGTCCGAAACGATCAGGGAGTGCAAATTTCCGGATCCATTCATACATGAGCGCATCATTTCGTTGGTTGATCAAAGAGGAATTGACCAGCTGGTCAGAGACATATCGTATGAGGCCTCCGCTTCGTCCGGATCGCAGGGCATTGCCGCGCCATTTGCTGCCTATACCTTGACGCTGCTCTCGTGCTTCCCATCTCAGGCGGACGATATCCGCATGCGACTTTTGCTTTCCACGCCTGGCCAAAACGAAAGCGATCGTTCCTCATCTATCGTGAAATACTTTTGGGAAGAGGTCCGGGGAACACGACTTTTCACTGAGGTGCTTCACGGCGCGGAGACATCTCTGAAGGTCATGCACCAATTATCTCGGCAGGATCTGTCCACAGATGATCATCATAGCTGGACATCTCTGCTCATGTTTCTAGGACTCTATATATTTGTGCTACGGATCAGTGATGATGACGACTTCTTCAGTCAGATCCAAGCATCACCGTTCCAAGTGGCGCAGCCCTTGTCGCAGGTCAGAAGGAGCAGTTTGGGTTTGGACGACTTGCTTTCCCTAACCACTTTCCTGAAAAACACGAGCTTCGTATTGCATTACTACGCCCACAAATTGCAGATGGCCCGTCCTGACCAAGACCAGACTACACCACTGGCGACAGGGACGGTCGATATAGACGAGCTGAGGGCTCTAGTGACGACAGCTGTCAAGATGCTCTACGAGAGGGATTCTCGGAAGCAATTCTTGCCAGCGGGGCACTGGCTGATGCCCACACAGCTGCCTCCGGGGGAACTGAAGGCGGCCGTGATCATGGAAGACCAACGTCAGGCTGATGAAAATTCCAGCTCCGATGAGGATGCCGACTCTGCATTGGAACCAGATCTTGAAAGTCGCCATCTCTCCAATCCGTACGCACGCGCCGAACGATTACGTCTCGAAAGACGTCGAAAAGCCCGAGACCATCGCTTGGCGGAGTCGGCCCCCAAGCTGGAGGTTCTTCGACACATCCCGTTTGTCGTTCCATTTGACACCCGGGTTGAGATCTTTCGCGAATTCATCCGCAATGACATTGCTTCTAGACATCAAGTAGATGCTCGTGGGTTTGATATCGGAGGCTTTCAGGCTAAGCACAATGCCTCGATTCGACGTGGGAGCGTGTTCGATGATGCGTTTGAAAGTTTTTACCCTATTGGCGATGGTCTCAAGGATCTGATCCGCATCACATTTGTCGATCAATTTGGGGAGCCCGAGCCTGGCATTGATGGCGGTGGCGTTACGAAGGAGTTCCTGACCAGCGTGACCATGGAAGCTTTCGAGCGAGGCGACATGTTTGTTTCCAACGAAAAGGGGCTGCTGTATCCGGATCCCACAGCGATCGATGTGTTGCGTCACAGCATGAAGCAATACGACATACCCGCAGACTCTCAGGCTCAGCTGCTCAAGAGACGGCTACAACGATACGAGTTCCTGGGTCGGATCATTGGTAAATGTCTCTATGAGGGCATTCTTGTCGACATAATGTTTGCGGGTTTCTTCCTACTTCAATGGCCTTCGTCTGGGGAACGGAACACGTACAAAGGCAGCGTGAATGATTTGAAAGACATGGACGAGGAGCTGTACAGGGGCCTCATGCGTCTCAAGAATTATTCAGGCGACTTTTCCGAGCTCGAAACCAACTTCACCATTGAAGACCAGATATCAGCCAGAGGGGAGCCGACCCAGACGATCACGAGGAATCTGGTACCAAACGGAGATCAGGTCAGCGTCACTGTGGACAACCGGTTGTTGTACATCTCCTACGTGGCGCGCCATCGCCTTGTCGCCCAGGGTGCCGCGCAGACGGCCGCTTTTCTGCGCGGACTCCGCCAGATCATCAAGCCGCATTGGTTGTCCATGTTCAACCAAGTCGAGTTGCAGCGTCTTGTAGGCGGCGACTCCTCCGAGATTGATGTCGAGGATCTGCGTCGGAACACGTATTGTAGTGGCGTCTACGAAATCGGCGATGATGGGCTGGAGCATCCAACAGTTTCTCTTTTCTGGAAGGTCCTCAAGGAAGACTTCACGGACGCGCAACGGCGCGACGTGCTGAAGTATGTCACGTCAACGCCGAGAGCACCACTGCTGGGGTTTTCGCAGTTGGTGCCCCGATTCAGCATCAGAGACGCTGGTACGGATGAAACAAGACTGCCGAGCGCAAGTACTTGCGTGAACCTTCTAAAACTGCCTAGATACAGGACGAGAGAGGTACTGCGAGAGAAACTGTTGTACGCGGTATCTTCAGGGGCAGGATTTGATTTGAGCTAGGCATACCATGACCAGCGGCCCCTGCTACGCTGGCGGGCCAGGGAAACTATTCTCATATCAAGTTATCTCGTCACAAATCAATGACAGTCCTTGTTGCAAAGGCTGCGACGCGCTTCTAGTGATTCAATGCCGAAACCTTGTTCTCAAGTGCGCACTGTCCGAATTTGGAGCACCGATGACACGAGCTCGATCTTGTTTGCATCAGGAGTCGCGCGTAACATCGATGGTAGTCTACACATATCAGGGCACTGACTGCGGTTACCGTTGCAGCGTTGTAAATAGATCGAAACTTTTGCTCATTACACCGTTGTACCCCAGGTCAGCGAACTAGTTGGCCCCCCTTAGGATCATCATGATTGACGTCGACTCCAAATTGCCCCGCAGGTGACGATGCGCAATGCGACATTGTGGAACAGGGGTCCGTGAGCCGCCCTTGGTACAAGTATGGGGTTCTGGGGCTGAAACAGGGCCATTTCCGCGCCCTTTGCGAACATCGTCTCAGCGTCAACAAACGATCCAATGTCACCATGCTGTCGCTCGTCCTGTACGGTCTTCTCAGCCCGGTGATGGCTCGAGATTGCCCTAACTATGTCAACTATGCCGGTGCACGACACGAGCCCTTCTCGCATGGGGTCTACAAGTACCCCTACCAGAGACCCACGGAAGATTGCCGTACCTACAAGGTTGGCGAAGTGGAAGATATCATTGAGAAGCGTATGAGCGCTGCCATCGCCGACAAGGACCTTCACCGATTATTCGAGAACACGTGGCCGAACACGCTGGATACGACCGTCAAATGGACTGGCTTTGCCAAAGATGACGAGAGCGAAGAGGTGAGGGCCCCAGCCACCTGTGCATCCAAAACCTCACTGACCGACCCTGCAGCTCGCCTTTATCATCACTGGGGACATCAATGCCATGTGGATGCGTGATTCTTCTAATCAGCTCCAGTCTTACAAGTCACTGCTGCCGAATGAGCAGATCGCCAAGCTCTTCCGTGGTGCCATCAATCTCCAGGGTCGCTACATGCGGCAGAGCCCATATTGCAACGCGTTCCAGCCACCACCGGAATCTGGAATTGGTCCCACAAAGGACCACGCGGACGGTGATGGAGTGTCTCCCAAATACGACCCCAACGTCGTGTTTGAGTGTAAATATGAAATCGACTCGCTCGCTGCCTTCCTCCAGCTGAGCTGGGACTACTACGAAATGACCGGTGATGCAGAATTCTTGCGCAAGTTCAAATGGAAGGACGCAGTCCGGTCTATTCTGGATGTTGCCAACAATATGAAAAAGGGTACATACACGGACGATGGCCACGTCAACAAATCACCCTATACCTGGGGCCGCCGGGCAACGAGTGCCACGGAAACTGTGGCCAACCATGGCACAGGTTCGCCGGTCAAAGGCGGCATTGGCCTTGTGCGTAGCTTCTTCCGGCCGTCGGACGACGCTTGCACCTACCAGTACTTTGTACCGGGCAATATGATGTTTGCTCGATACATCAAAGCCACCGCTCAGATCATGGACACGATCGACGAAGGCATGAGTAAGGAGATGAGGGACATGGCGAAAGGCATAGAGGATGGTCTCGAGGAATACGCCATCGTGAACCATCGCGAGTTCGGCTACATATACGCGTACGAGATTGACGGTTTTGGTTCATACAATCTCATGGTGAGTGTTGACACCCCAAGGCCACAATGGGCGACGCTGACCACTGGCTAGGATGACGCCAACCTTCCGTCACTCCTCAGTATTCCTCACATTGGCTTCATGCCGATCGATGACCCCATTTACAAGAATACGCGCGCCTTTGTCCTCAGCAGACTGAACCCGTACTACGCATACGGTCCAGTCATCAACGCCACGGGTGGCCCGCACCTTGGGCCTGGCAACGGGTGGCCCATGGGTGTCATTACACAGATTCTCACCACCGATAACGACGATGAAATCTCAGCAGGGCTCAAAATGCTGATGGGGTCGACCAGTGCCTTGGGTCTGATGCACGAGACCGTGAACAGCCACAAGGACTCACAATGGACACGCCCATGGTTTGCTTGGGCGAACGGTTTTTTTGGGCAGATGATAATGGGGTTGGCACAAAGAAAGCCCGACTTGCTGGCGAAGAGCTATCAAGGGTGACTACCCCATGGATCGACAGTTCTAAGCGTTTCGTTATAGACTTGGTGTATCCACGGGGAGTGTTGGTTGACAATCGTAAGAATCTTGACTGCTTATCGACAAGTAAAGCTGATAACCTCGGCGTGCAGGGTAGGTGGACTGAGTGCACACGCCTCCGGTCAGCGACAGCAGCGACTGGATGCAGTCGAGGACAATTGACAATTGTTCCTGAAAAAGGGTGCGGCTAATCAATGCCTTGGCGGCAGAAACTGGACTGTGCCGGTCTCGCATCAGCAAACTTGCTGCCGCGAATGACCGTGCCGCAATCCATGGCGTGCAGCCGGCACTTGCCATACTTGACCACAATAACCAGAGTCCTCGTGCACTACATCCCTGCTAAACTCCACGACACTAGGGTGGGTAACATGGATGTAACCTCGACAACTTAATCACGTACACTTCTTGCTATACGTATTATTCAGAGTATCCCGTAACTCTGTTGTAGCCTGCTACGCACGGAGTTTCTCCTCCACAATTGAATTCCCTAATTACCCCGCAGGTGTCGTGACAGCATTGACATGTCGGTGGCGGCGTAAATCAATGGCACCGGGCGGCTTGAGTCGGCTATGGTGTCCCGGGGCAGGTGCAAGGCACATGAACGCAGAAATCCGAACTTCCGAAGCCGCAGCGAACCAATCATACTACGGACATTGGTCAAGCCGCATCCACCCAGCGTCGAACTTCAGTCCCAAGTCCTCTGTCGGGTCTTCACCTCCTCTCCCCCCGGGGCGAATACTCGCAAAGAATTGTTGACAGGTCTCTCAAGGCATCGACCATGTCGGCTCCCTCGCGATGCGTCCAGCGTACCAGTCGCACACTGCCTGTGCGCCTTGCGACAAAGCGTGCTGGTAGTGCAGTCACCCGATCTGCTACTGTCGCAACTTGCAGGCGGACTATACAGAGCGCCCGACCAATTTCCAGTGTCACGACACGCTTCCCTAGCCGAGCCTTCAGCACGACACGGACACTTCGCGATGATTCTTTCGATCCTGCCACCATTGAGCGCGAATCCGACGAGGTGGACGTTTGCATCGTTGGCGGCGGACCTGCTGGGCTCAGCGCTGCCATCCGGTTGAAGCAGCTGGCAAACGAAGCCGGCAACGAGGACTTTAGGGTACTTGTGCTAGAGAAGGCGGGCGACATTGGCGCACACATCCTCTCGGGCGCGGTGATCCAGCCCTCCAGCATCAACGAATTGATCCCGGACTGGCTGGACGAGAACAACCCGAACCGGTTCGAGCATGCGACACCGGCGGGATCCGACAAGATGCGATTCTTGACCAAGTCCTCCGCCATTCCCATCCCCTCGCCTCCCCAGATGAGCAACCACGGAAACTACATTGTGAGCCTGAACCAGTTTGTCAAGTGGCTCGGAGAGAGGGCGGAGGAGATTGGCGTTGAAGTGTACCCCGGTTTCGCAGCGGCTGAGGTTCTATACGACACGGACGGCTCCGTAAAGGGCGTGGCGACAAACGACCTGGGCATTGGGCGAGACGGCAAGCCCAAGGATGCTTTTGAGCGTGGCATGGAATTCCACGCCAGGGTCACCATGTTTGGCGAAGGTTGCCACGGCAGTCTGAGCAAGCAGGTCATCAAGAAGTTTGATCTACGGAGCGACAGCCAACACCAGACATACGGCCTGGGAATCAAGGAGGTCTGGGAGGTTGACCCTGCAAAGTTCGAAAAGGGCTCCATTGTCCACTCCATGGGGTATCCTCTTCCCAAAGACGTATATGGCGGCTCATGGATGTACCATTTTGGCGACAACTTGGTGTCGCTTGGTTTGGTCGTGTCGCTGGACTACCAAAACCCATGGCTGTCACCGTATCAAGAGTTTCAAAAGCTCAAGATGCACCCCCTGTTCCGCAATGTTCTGGAAGGCGGCAAGTGCATCTCGTACGGTGCTCGTGCTCTGATCGAGGGCGGTTTCCAGTCCATCCCGAAGGTGGCCTTCCCCGGCGGTGCCTTGATTGGTGACTCGGCTGGTTTCGTCAATGTGCCCAAGGTCAAGGGCACGCACAATGCCATGAAGTCTGGCATGTTGGCGGCTGAGGCAGCCTGGACGGCCATTGGCAAGAGCGAGGAGGGCACCGTCTTCCTCTATGACTACGAAGACAAGCTGCGCAAATCACCCATTTGGTCCGAGTTGAAGGAGGTCCGCAACATGCGCCCCTCGTTCCACAACCCGCTTGGCCTCTACGGTGGCATCTTGTACTCTGGACTCGAGGCGTACATCCTCAAGGGCAGGGTGCCGTGGACCTTGAAGCACAAGACTCCGGACCACGCTTCCACCAAGCCGGCCGATCAGTTCCCCAAGATCGAGTATGAGAAGCCTGATGGCAAAATTACTTTTGACATTCTGACGAGCGTCTCGCGGACTGGCACCAATCATGAAGAAGATCAGCCGGTGCATTTGCAAGTCAAGGACTGGGAGAAGCACAAGGACGAGACATATCCCCCTTATCAAGGAATGGAGAACCGTTTCTGCCCCGCCGGTGTTTATGAATACGTCGAGGATCCCTCCAAGAAGCATGGTGTTCGATTCCAGATCAACGCCCAGAAGTATGTTGCCAAGTTGTTTTCTGAGATGAATTCATGAGACTAATGAGCGAAACAGCTGTATTCACTGCAAGACATGCGACATCAAGGCGCCTCACCAGGACATCAACTGGCAGGTGCCCCAGGGTGGTGAGGGACCGAAATACTACATGACATAAAGGCCCAGACGCAAGTCAACCTGAATTTTTTGCTGTATAAAGGCCACAAGTGTTACGAGCCTGGATATGCGGTACATAGACTTGAATGAATGAGAGGAGAGGCTCTGCCTTGTTTCTTCACTCTGTACCCAAGTTTGCCTGTTTGCACGTTGGGTCACTGGAGCCAGAGTGAACAATAAAGCCCAGCCCAGGCGCAGGGCGAACAGTGAAGGGCATCTCACTCCATGTTCCTTGTGCTGCGGACTGTGCAATGTCTCACCTCGACAGCCGTAGGGTCCGGAACATGTGGAGGCCGTTCGAGGGGTCCGGTCTTTGTAATCATTCCTGCCCTGGAAGAACTTGCCCAACATCAAAACGGGCCCTGAGCAACCATGGCACAATGTACGATGGGCACTTGGCCGCGCCCAGCAGCCTGGTTGAGCGTCGCGCACAGTGCCAGCCGGCTCACGTGCTAGCGCCAACCATTTTAATTGTTAGTGCGGTACGTCGATAAGGAGTGACAGGTACGCGGGGAAGGGCGCGGCGGGGATCGCAACTGGCGATCTCACAGCCATCGAAAATTTACTTTTCCGCTGTCGTCCTACATATGAAAGCTTCAAATCTCTGCGTGCTACGCCTCGACAGTCATACGTAGTTTGCAGCGCTTACTCGGTTTGTCGATCAGTGCACGATGAAAATGCCTGTCGTTCATCTTTGATATGCCTGGAATGTCCTAGAACCAGCTTGCTGAAAAGAAAAGGTCCATGCACGCAGGCCTTTGTGCACTGCAGTTGCGGCGGTGGGCTGGCGGGGCCGGGGGCTCTTGATGGTGGGTCATGACGCGATACGTCGCAGCCACTCAGCGGCTGGAACAGGTCCAGCTTGGAGCCCACCACGAAATTACTCGTGCCGGTTGGCCACAGGGTCCATGACTCACACACGAATGGGGGTGTCAAGCTTTGTTGGTTCACTCGGCTCTGCGCCTGATCCGGCGCGTTTTGGACGCATGCGGACGCCTGCAACACCGCGAACATCAATGGCGATGGTCAGTCGTGCTTCGCGCTTGGTGGCACAAGAAAGGGTGATATCAGCAAACACGTCGTTGACCGGTCTTTGTGGCAAGGGGACGGATCCGGGCGGAGTGAGCTGAATGCGCGAGAGGAAATGAGATGGCAGGGAGGGCCTGCAGATCGCTTCGCGGCATCCCGCGCGACTCCAAAAATTGCACAAAGAACAAAGAGCGCGACAGAGGCGCCCTTGCGTTCGCAGAGTGCGAGGAATAAGGGTGACGCGAGGAAGAACCACAGGGTGCACAGGAGCGCGTCGATTGTGGTGTTTCAGGGCGCGACTTTGTTCGCGTCGTCCGTGTGTCGAAGTATGTGGCTGTGACAGCCTGTGAGACCACGTCCACACAAAGCAGGAAAAACGGTCAAAGACCAAACCCGGTGCGGGTCCATGCCAGCCAGCACTTGATCCATTCGCCCAGCCCTTTTTTCGCCTCAGCTCATTTTCCCTCCACAACTCTTTTTCAGCTCACCCTTTTCTTTCTCGCTGCGGTGCGCTTCTCACGACCAGACTGCCAGCTGTTGATCTTTGCGCACATTCTTCTTTTTTGCTTTGCCTTACCAACCTTGTCCTGGTTTTCTATCTTTGGGCCGCAGAAAAGCTCGGGCTGTGAAGGGCAACGTCTGCCTTGACCGACGTTGTCGACAGCCAAGCTGGCTCGACAGTGACCAGGCAGCTGGGGCTCTGAGCGAGCCCTCTTCTCTGGGACTCGGCGCGCTGCGATATGTTGCGTGGGTACTTGCTGCATTCGCTTGCGCTACTTCAGGGGCTCTAGTGGAGCCTGAATCGATGAGATTCGGCGTATATGTAATGTGATTGGTAGAAAAACTTTTAGCGCGGCTCGTAACACCCAGCGCCGCCTACCACACGCGGCGACCCGAGCTGTGTGGCTGCCTGGGGTGTATGCGTTGTCCCCTGTGTGTGCCGCGATTATAAAGAGTCGGCCTTCCCCCTCCGGAGCGCCGCACTGTCTTGGTCGCTCTGCCTGTTTACTCCGAATCGCCGTCCCGTACCTGCCCCCAACCAGGTCACTTTTCGGCACAACTTTATTCCCTCTCCACCTCCTCTACCTCACTCTTTCGCACCACCGCGAAACGTCATCCAACCCCACCGCCTTGGATCGACTTCTTTTCTCCCCACTGCCAATCGACTACCCAACTCATCACTCTTGCCTCATCGTCCACGTTTGGCATTTGTGTGCGATCGCTCCTTTGAGAAAAAAAAAGTGTCGACGCATTCTCCTATCGCGAAGCATCGGGTCGAGCGAACTGAAAAACGTTCCCTTTCCTCATTCGCACCTCTTGAACCGCAACCGATTTCGATCCGATCGGAAACACAAATCATCAAGATCAAATCGTTGCGCTGCGTAGTCGAACTCCATAAGAATACTGTGAAGTGAAGAGAAGGGCACCGGCGAAAAAGAAATTCAATCAGGTCCCAGGTCGTCGGATTTCTCCTGCGCGCGCAAAGTCTCACTTGCAAACACCGAGAATCCTACCCGTCCAACACCTGGCTGCACTTGTCGCCGCCTTCTTCTGTGTGCGTTGTGTTCTCCGTTCCGAACACGCCTCATCATCCACTACCTTGAGCATCACGCTGTAGGGGAGACATTGACTTGTTTATCTCCCACAACCTGGTAGGTTCTCTTCTTGCGCTCCATTTCACACGCCTCCCATACCCAACGTGCTCCGTGCTGTTGGGTCGACTGTATCCGCATCGGGCGCATCGTACTTTCATTTGTCGCGGCGAGCAACAGTTTCAGCACTCGTTCGGAATCTCGCCTTGCATCCCTCTCCTGGCAAGGCTTTCATCGCGGCGTTAGATTTGGCTGACAAGAAAACACAGATCTGCTCGGCTTTCGATACGCATACTTGTGCAGCGTATCTCAAGACGTCTACATCTTCATCATGGAAGGCATTCAGACGCACCCCTCGAACGCCGCACAGGCCAAGGCGTTCACGGCACCTGGCTCGCTCTCTTTCCCGGGAGGGTCGAACGAGATGGTGCCAAATGGCGATAACGGGTTGAAGCCCGCTCCCAATGGTCAGCAGGCCGCGAACGGAAATGGGGTGACTCCCGCCACTCCTGCCGCCACCCCTGCTGCCAACCAAGGCCCATCAGGCATCACGCCAACCTTGCAGTACGTATATCACTGAGTATCCTTGATCTGCTCAGTGAGGCTTATGACGCATTGAAGAAACATCGTTGCCACGGTCAACCTTGATTGCCGTTTGGACCTCAAGACGATTGCGCTGCACGCAAGGAATGCCGAGTACAACCCCAAGGTACTGTGTGCTGTGCATCTTCAAAGAGCAATGCTTGCTAACACACTGCAAAGCGTTTCGCCGCTGTTATCATGCGCATCCGCGAACCCAAGACCACGGCCCTGATCTTCGCCTCGGGCAAGATGGTTGTCACTGGTGCCAAGTCTGAGGACGACTCCAAGTTGGCGTCGCGGAAATATGCGCGTATCATTCAGAAGCTGGGCTTCAACGCCAAGTTCACAGACTTCAAGATCCAGAACATTGTCGGCTCTTGCGACATTAAGTTCCCGATTCGTCTGGAAGGATTGGCATCACGCCATCACAACTTCAGTTCTTACGAGCCCGAACTGTTCCCCGGTCTTATTTACCGCATGATCAAGCCGAAGATTGTGCTTCTCATTTTCGTCAGCGGCAAGATTGTGCTCACGGGTGCCAAAGTGCGCGAGGAAATTTACCAAGCGTTCGAAATGATTTACCCCGTGTTGCAAGGTATGTGGACAATCAGGCTCATGACCAGACTTTGGCTAACAAATGGTGCCAGACTTCCGCAAAGTCTAATAATAACGCAACTGGTCGCTTTCACCCGGCGACCCATGATGATATTGAGGCTGTCCTACGATGCCACGATTTCGATTCGACGCTGAATTCATCCATGGTGACACAACATGGAGATTTTTCTTCGTCTGTACAATTTTGCACTTCAATTTTTTTTTCCCCATTGGCATTGCAACGGCGTTTGGAGGGGGTGAGACAGTTCTTTCTTTCCGCAAGGGAATGGGCGGGGGTTGCACCAAGAATATTACTTCCACGACACAACATAGATTGCTGGACTGCACGTGCTGGTGAGCTACGTTCGCCAGCACTTGACAACCCATTTGACTACTTTCAGGAGGAAAGGTCGGGCGTGAGGATGATGAGAGAGAGTGATTGAGGACGGAGTGGCCAGGGCGGCTGCTTTACTCCAGAGGCATAAAAGGAGCGATGGAGGCAATGGCGTTGGACTTGGGGAGGATGGTGTTGTCGTCAGCCACCAGATGGATTGTAATATCGTCAAGACCCGCATCCACATGGCAGCACGGCAGCTTCATATACATCAAGTCAATCAATACGCTCAATACAGCGGATGCAGATGACAGAGATTCCTGAAAACCGTGACCATGATGACTTGTGGTGATGATGATTTCAAGGGGTTTCGCTCGGACGTCGGTCGGAGAGGTGGATTTGCGCTGTGAGAGCCAAGACTCTTCGCGTGTCCGTTATCGGGCCAGGACGGAATTGTTCCATGGGTAATCCACCCCCATCGCCAGTAACCTCGCCGTCCGCCGCATGTCGTGACCCTCCTGTGTCGTGCGCGGGGAAGCAAAAGCAGAGACCTGGTCCCTTGTTCAGCCCAAGATGCAGCAAACGCCCGACTCCATCCTCATCATAGGCTCAGGCCTGATGGGCTTGACGACGGCGTGGGAACTGACCAAACGTGCCCGCTTCGCCAACACCGCCATCACGATTGTCGATCACTCACGAGGGACGTCTTTCCCTCCAGAGGACGCAGCGAGCGTTGATACCTCGAGGATTATCCGTGCCGACTATGCAGACCCGGATTATGCAGCATTTGCCGCGGAAGCGCAAGCACAATGGCGCAAGACGGGCGACGAGCAAGTCGGCGGGCAAGGTCGGTACAGCGAGAGCGGCATGGTGGTCATGGCGGAGGACATTGATGGGCGCCCCAAGGACAAGAAGACGGGCATGGAGTATGTCAAGGCCTCGTGGGAGAATGTGGCCTCGATTGCCAAGCGCCAGGGCCTCAGTCACAAGGTGCGGGCGATTGAGGGACGGGAGAACCTGAAGAAGATTGTGGGGACGGACGGCAACCCGGGGACCTGGGGCTATGTCAACTGGATGAGCGGCTGGGCTGACAACGCCGCGGGCATGCGTTGGCTGTACGAGCAGGTCCGCAGGACAAACCGCGTCCACTTTGTCGACGCCGAGGTGAAGGAGCTGGTGACGGAGGGGAGGAAGGTTGTGGGCGCGAGGGTCCAGGACGGCCGCGTGCTCCGGGGGGGCATTGTCTTCCTCGCTGCGGGCGCGTGGACTGGCGCGCTGATCGACCTCCGGGGACGATGCGAGGCTACGGGCCATGTTCTGGGGTACATTGAGATCACGCAGGAGGAGCAGGACATTATGGACACGAAGCCGGTCATGATCAACTTTGCGACGGGCCATTTCGTGATCCCTGCCAAGAACCGGCTGCTCAAGGTCGCGCGACACGGCTTTGGGTACTTCAACCCCGTGGCCTGTCCGAACGCGTTGCCGCTGTCGCCAGAGGATGAGAGGAAGCCGATCGTTGTGTCCATCCCAAGGACGGCGCGGGATCACAAGGGCGCGGGGTTCCCTGCCGAAGCCGACGTCGATCTTCGCAAGGCATTGACAAACATGTGTCCCATCAAGGGGCTGGAGAAGCGGCCCTGGGCGAAGGAGAAGATCTGTTGGTACTCGGACACGCGCGACGCGGACTGGCTGGTGGATTGGCACCCCAACTGGGAGAACCTATTCGTCGCCACCGGCGACAGCGGCCATGGATTCAAGTTCATGCCCGTGCTCGGTGAGAAGCTGGTTGACGTGCTGGAGGGCAAGGGCGGCAACTTTGCACGCAAGTGGCGCTGGAAAGATATCGTGGATGATGGGTGCGGGCGAGTCGATGAGAATGGTGTGTATCAGGGGCTGTTGACGTGGGATGGGAGTCGTGGCGGCAAGCCAGGGATGATCTTGGAAGAGGAGTTCAAGAAGGGAGGTAGGGTGAAGCTGTAGACATGGTCGATTTTAGAAAAGACAAAGACGTATCGATAGGATACTTAGACAACAAGATGTCCAATGCGACGTTTCACATCCCGTTCGCCTTGGCTTGCACGATGTCGTTGAACCACAACGGTCGTATGCATATAACGAAGCTTATGCATTTATACATCACTCTCGAACCACAGCATTGGCTCTGAAGCTCAAGCTCAAACTGGGCCTTACTTCCTCCCACAGCAACCACTATGAAGCCCTCGTGACACTTGCCCAGCATGTCATTCGAAAGGGGCCCGAAAGAGTTCCCCGATGTCGCTGCTAAGCTCCAGAAACCCAGCAAGCAATCTGCATTCGACAAGCAGAAGGCCGAGGCCGAAGCCAAGCGACAACGCGAAGCCGCCGAGACCGAAGCTGTTTACAAAGATTTTATCAAGGCCTTTGATCGCGATGGAGACGATGATCCGGATTCAAATTCAGGGAGGGATTCGCGCCCGTTTGGGGCCGCCCCGGGTCCCCCCGGACGAGGGGCCAGAGGCGCTACCAAGCGACATTTCGGCGCCTCAGGCTTGAAGAGCGGACCGGGCAGCCTGGGCCCTGTTCCTGGAGGATTTGGAAAGAAGCGCTCGTTCCAAGACTTTTCGCGGGGTTCGAGGAAAGCCTTTGCTGGAAGCGACGACGAGGATGAAGAGGGAAGAGACGAGGAGAAGGCTATAGCGCGGCCGACGCTGCGTCTGACCAATCTGCCGCCGGGAACATCGCCTGCAGCCATCAAGGCGCTCGTGCAGAGCCACTTGAATGTGGAGGACGTGAAGATCCAGTCATCGCCGGGACAGGGCACTCTTGAAAGGAAAAGCGCAACGGCCATTGTGACGCTGTCGCAGGAGACGCCCGCGAACCAGATTGAGGGTGCCGTCAGCGCGCTGCAGAATCGATACATGGGCTACGGCCATTACTTGTCTCTGCATCGACATCTGTCGTCGGCGGTGGCAGGAATCGCTGCGGCCGGTGTGATACCAGGCTCCGACGCTCAGAGCAGACCATTTGGTGCAAAACCCGTGGAGCAACCCGCCAGCACGGACGACACGAGGCCGCAACCTGGCTTCTCCAGAAACTTTGCGCCACCGTCAAGTTATAACCAGCCCATGGGTGGTGTCAGCCGGGCTGGGATACTACATGTTCCTGTGAAACCACCGAACGATCTTCGGACATTGCAGCTCATCAACTTGGTGATAGAGCGGGTGCTCGAGCATGGGCCAGAATATGAAGCACTGCTCATGTCGCGGCCTGAAGTGCAAAGGAAGGAAAGATGGGCATGGCTGTGGGATGCGAGAAGTACTGGCGGAGTCTGGTATCGCTGGCGGCTGTGGGAGATTGTCACAGGCACCAACAGCCGACGCTCCCAAAGTCGCTTTGTGCCCCTTTTTGAGGGAAGCCATGCCTGGAAAACACCTGAGAAGCGATTGCCCTTTGAGTACACGACGCAGTTGGATGAAATCGTGTCCGATTCTGACTACAACTCGTCCGACGACGAGGACGCGGATGGCGAGGGACAGCAGGAAGTCGAGAAAACTTTTCTGAATCCCTTGGAGAAGGCCAAGCTAACTCACCTCCTGGCGCGACTTCCCACCAGTCTGACCAGATTACGCAAAGGGGACATTGCCCGCGTGGCAGCCTTTGCACTCCTGCATGCTAGTCGCGGCTGTGACGAAGTCGTGGACATGATTGTCTGCAACATTGAGAAACCATTTGCCCTGAGCGCAGCGAATCCAAACCGTCCGGGCAACCATGTCAAAGACAAGGCTGACGAGAGCGGTCCTGGCGAAGCGACAGACACCAGCGCTGCGCACCTTATTGGCCTCTACGTTGTGAGCGACATTCTGTCGGCTTCGTCTACGAGTGGCGTTCGCCACGCCTGGCGCTTCCGACAGCTCTTTGAGGCCGCGCTACGGGATCGAAACGTGTTTGAGCGGCTGGGCTGCATGGCAGAGAAGCACGGCTGGGGCCGCATGCGCGCTGACAAGTGGCAACGCAGCGTGAATCTGGTGCTGAACCTGTGGGAGGGCGCTTGCATGTTCCCCGCGGAAAGCCAAGAGCTATTTGTGAAGACCTTTGCGAAGCCGCCGAGTCTGCAGGTGGAGCAAAAGGTGGCGGACGACGAGACGGAGAGGAGGGGCAAGTGGAAGACGGTCAAGGTTCCTTCACAAAGCGAGCAGCAGCAGCGTACGGAGGAGCGCGCCACGAAGGAGGAGGACGGGGAGGACGACGTTGCTGGCGAGCCGATCGAAGACGACGATGTCGCTGGCGAACCCATGGATGAGGACGACATTGCTGGGGAGCCCATTGACGAAGACGACGTCGAAGGCGAGCCGATCGTTGACGAGGATGTCGAGGGCGAGCCCATCGGAGAGGACGAGGTCCTTGGTGGGCAGGAACTGCCACAGGAGCAACCATCGGGGGAAACAGGTGTGCGCAAGAAGCCTAGGATGCGGGCGGTGGACATGTTTGCCGACTCGGACGGGTCTGGGGGCGAGAATCCATGAGAGAGCGCCATCGAGAGGCGAACAATTCACGCATGGCTTCCACAAGAGGTGCATGAGTGTGGATGCGTGCAGCCCTCACAGCGGCTGAAAGGTCAGTTCGAGGGCACACAGCTGCTGCAGGCCTATACAGCAGTGTGTTCGAGGCACGCTGACCCCTCTGTATGCTTGTGGGGCAAGAACATGATTTTCCGCGAAGCCTCGAGACTCTTTATCGGTCGTGGGTCTTGCGATGGTCTTGGTGGTGGTGGTGTTGCGTCGGAATTCAGGGGCGTCGCGCCCTGCTCATCCACCGTTCAATCTGAACGAAAGCAGGACGCGACACAGATCATGGAGCAAGGTCATAATCTGTTAATGTGATTCCTTGTGAAGCAGAGTCAGCTCTTCACTTTCCCTCACACCGCTGACACTAGTGGACGCTGTGGCAGCTGTGGTCATGGCAGCAGGAGACAGATCAGGGGCCAAGGCAGGGTGCCCGTCACGGGCCAATAGAAACTTGCTCAACACCACTTCAGCCTGGTCAACGTCCCCAGGGCCTCGTCTTGTTTCTTCAGCAGGAGCCGCCTATGTGCTGGGATTCGGTACTCTGCGCGCTTGGACTGATGTTGGCTTGCTTACCGCAGTGGGATGGGTAAGGTAGGGTGATGAGTGCAAGTGCGATCGCCTCGTGACTCTTATCACTCGAACGCTGAAGGACTACGGATACGCACAGCAGGCGATGGCAGCCCCGTGATCGACATGAGTTTGGCGATGCTACGAAATGAACGCCTCGCACATGTCCACACGCGTAATACGGTGAAATTTTCCGGAGAATTGGTGCGGATATGGACGTGATTCCCAGCACGTAGGGCTCGGATGCTGCGAGATGGCTTTTGGTGGCCGTTGTGGCCTAAATTAAGTCTGAAGCCGTCCGGTCCGGAAGCGGAACTCAGGCTCCTCGTCTGAGCTGCTAGTACATTACCAGGGGCATATGACAAATGCACCTGCCCTTGTTAAGAGCCAAAACAGCCTCCCCCCACATGCAAGTACTGCCGCCTGTATCCGACCTCACCTGCGCCAACGTGGGGCAATTTTGCAAGGCATTGCACAGACACATCACATTCATCCTCGCGCCCGTCCGGCTCAGCTCTTTCACCATCCAAGCGTATCGGTACTCGCTTTGGTAACTGACCAAACGGGGCGGGCGCCTAGACACCGGGACTCCCAGCTACGCCGTCGCCCATCCTGAGGGACAAACCACGCGATCCGCCCACGCCGTTTCAGCCTATGGCGCGGGACTGACTCTGGTGAAATCTCCACTTGTGGTGGTGGTGGTCACGATTTCTTGCGCAATTCGACCAGTCGCCACTTCGTTGCTTTTCTGCGTACGGCAGTCATATGAGCGGGCCAACGTGAGGAAAATCTCACTGTATTCTTGAGTGAGAAGGGAAGAGAGGATTCGCAAAGGTGCTGGTACTGCTGTGCGCCTCCAAAGCGCTTACTCAACTCGGCGCCATCGTTGCGCCACCGTTGCGCCATCGGTCCTTCACCATGCCCCTCATCAATGGGCAAAAGATGGCCTGGTAAGTTTCATCTCTGCATTTTGCTCTTTTTTGCCGTTCGCCCATGCAATGCTGACTTTCATCTCTGCAGCGAGCCATGCATTCGCGGTCATCGTTCAACAAAGTGTACGCACGCCAACGAGCGGCTAATGGTGCCAGTCCGGAAACCCGGTCGCCCACTGTCGTCGTGCCCGCATCCAAGCTCAAAGACATGTGCGTGCAGCCAGGTCACGGCCGCCATTCCCAGGAAGCAGAAGTGTGGGTGTGGACAGGGTGGTGCTGGGACGACAACGACGACGACCGCCACGCCAGCGACACAGGTCAAGCTCGAGGACGAGAGCACATCGCCGAGCGGCAGCGCAAATGGTGGGGGCTACCGGATTTCCAAAACCAGACGAGCCAGTACCGCACTGAGAGCCTTTGACCCGAGCAGTATCGATAAGATGGATGCAGCCGGGCACCTCAACCTTGTCTCTGCACCAGGTTCGCAGCAGATGACTCCCCTGACCAGTGAGCCAGGGACGCCCCTCAGTGGGTTGCCTGTGCAGCAGTACTTTGACGTGTCAGAGCCGGAGATGAGCGGTTATACGACACCGTACGGTGTGCATCCTCACAGGATGATGACAGCACCAGCAAATGGCACATTGCCCGCCAACAGCGGCCCACCCACGTCAAGGCCGGCCCCAGCCAAAGGAGGCTGCTGTGGAGGGTCCAAGAACAAGGCGGCGGAGAATGGGAGTCCTGCACAGACGCCCTCGACGACAAGTTCATCGCCCCGGATCAAGACCAACGAGGACGCCAACGCCCGGCCCGTCAAGAGCTGCTGCTCCTCTAAAGCGACACCAGCGCAAGTGCCGGCTGCGGCGCCAATGGCGCAGACACCCATGGGTCATCCGGGCATGATGATGTCTTCTTTTCCGCAGGCGATGGGTATGCCAAACGGCATGTATCCGTTCTTTGCACACCCGGGCATCTTCACCTATCCACCTCAGTACGGCACTTTCGGACATCCGCTACAGCCTGAGCAGTGGCGTCAGATGATGGCGCATAGTTTCATGGCGCAGCCCATGGCGATGGACGGGTTCGCGTTGCCAGCCCAGCCTGGTACAGCGCCTGTCCCCTACGCCCCGGACGCTGGCGTCACCCACACGTACCAGCAAGATGCGGCATCAAATCTTCCGGGGACGTCGCACCATTGCTCCTGCGGCTCAGACTGTAGTTGCGTGGGCTGCGCCGCTCATCCATACAACGAGGCAACCCAGGAGTACGTCCGTTCCGCTTGGTCCACCATGCTCAACGAACAGCAGCAGCGGCAGCTAGAAGTGCAGTCCAACGGCCACACGCCCTATGCGGAGGCGAACTTGACCGAGGGAGACGGGACAGGTCCGCTCACACCCTCCGATGCCGCGTCCGTCTTGAGTGCTGAAGAACAGACGCTCTCCGCGGACGACTTCTTCTTCGTCAGTTATCCATTTGTAGACCCTAATGCGGGGGATGGCACGACCTGTGCCTGTCTCGAGGACTGCCAATGCAGGCCGCCCCTGCCTTGGTCGCCCATGGAGATGCCGCCGGCGACTCCTGAGCCTCCATCAGCATCATGAGGAGGCGGTCGGCTAGCAGGCAGATCTTGCAGCATACATTGCAGTGTTAGAATCGGTGGTGCTGATTTGGCGCCAAGAGCCAGGTGGCCTCGCGCGTTGGTACATAATGGACAATGACATATACAGCCCAACTCATAGTAGCATCAAGCGGCTAGAAAAGAGAATGATGCATGTCGATTCTACTACATCCCCGCACCCGGTTCGCTCCCTTTGTTGTCCCCTTGCAAGACAAGTGTTGAGAGCTTGGAAGCTGGTTGGCCTGCCTGAGCGCCACTGTGGCGCTGCTGCCTTAAAGTGCTTTCGTCGCGCGCCTGTGGGGTTAGGCAGCTCAAGGTTTCAGTACATCTCCAGCCTGGTTGAGACGGCCTGCTAGTGCGTACCTGTACTTTCCAATCACGTGCACCCGCGTTCTGACCCGCGTTCATCAACACGAGTGGGCATACACGACTCGACGCATGCTGTCGCCATCAAATGCTGGCGAGATACATGTATTTTGACAACTTTTGCTTCTTTTAAGATCGAACAGTACCGCCGCCCTCGTAGCGACTGAAAGTTCACATTTCCTATGCAACAATGGGTGAAGCACCCGAGCCCTTGTTCAGCGAGTGCGCCATCGCTTTCTACACCTGCTCTTCGCTACCACCGAGGCAGGCGTCAGAGGTGAGCAGCCAACGCTTTGGTGCGAGAAGGACGCTGACCATTGCCCCCAGCTCTCTGAGCCACTTCGCGAGAATGGCGCCACGGTCCTCGAGCCAGCCGCCGACGGCTCCCTGCCGCTGGCGCAGTGCACGCACATCGTCTCCAACACGGTCGACTTCCCACAGTTTGCGGAGTCCCAGGCGATGATGATCCCCGTCGTCACAACACAATGGATCGCGGCCTCCTTGGCACGACGAAAACAAGCGACCCCTCGGCCCTACTCGCCAGACCCGCGTATGATCTTCTCCGAGGTCATGATCACATGCGCCGATCTCCCCACCATGGACAAGGAAAGCCTGTGCGGCGCAACCATGGCGTTGGGCGGCCAGGAGAGTCAGGAGGCTACGCGGCTGACGACGCACATATGCTCCCTGTCCATGAACCACCCCAAAATTGCGGCGGCGCTGAAAAGGGGCTGGAAGGGCAAGATCGTCCTGCCACACTACTTTGACGATTGCTTCAAGCTGGGCAAGCGGATAGACGAGGGGCCATACACCCTCCCCGATCCCGAGATTCTCACAAAGTCCAAACACGACCATATTGATTTCCCCCAGACAGACAATCTCGACAATGCGGTCGAGGCGCATCCCACATACCTCCCACTGCCACCCGACTCGGACGTTGTTCGCAAATTGACTGTATTCAAAGACCGCAAGATTATGCTCGCAGGCGACCTCAACATCACGTCACGGTTGCTCAAGGCGGTGCACGACATTATCGGACTCGGAGGCGGCCAGGTCGTCGGCACTGTCAAGGATTGCGACTGGTATATTGGGCAGTACAGAGACGGCAAGGACTATGTGGAGGCGGCGCAGCAGTGCAAAGAAGTTGGCAGTCTGTCCTGGCTGTACTCGTTGATTGTGCGGAACGAGTACTCGTCGCCCATGCGGCGCCTGATGCACTACCCGATTCCACGGAACGGGATCGAAGGGTTCAGAGACCTCAAGATCACAATCTCCAACTACGGGGGGGAGGCCCGTCTGTACCTGGAGAACCTCATCAAAGCGTGCGGGGCCGAGTTCACCAAGACGATGAAGCAGGACAACACCCATCTGATCACGGCCCGAAACACCAGCGTCAAGTGCAAGGCCGCCCCAGAATGGGGCATCGACGTGGTGAACCATCTCTGGATCGAGGAGAGCTATGCCAAGTGCGCCAAGGCACCCATCAAAGTGCCCAAATACACCCACTTCCCGCCGCGGACAAATCTGGGCGAGATCATTGGGCAGACTCCCATCGACAAGCGTCGCCTACGGGAACTCTACTATCCTGGCGGAGAGGACAAACTGTCTCCGGGCGCCAAACGGAAGCGCAAGATCCTGGACGATGCCGCCGAGAACGGGCTTGGCTTGGCCGAGAGTCCCGCGGCTGGCAAGCCTGGCGAAGGCAGTGCTCGAAAAGTAACCAGGGCCTCCAAGCTTCCCCAGGATGTCGCGACGCCCGTGCGTAAGAAGCGGGCCACCTCGGCCTCGGAGAAGGAGAATGAGACGCCAGACTTGGCGTCTACGGGGGGTCGGAGCGCCAAGGCCAAAGCGCGGGACAAGCTGCAGACGATTGCGCCGGACATTGCGCTGTACGAGAAGGAGAGGAAGCGGGCTGGCAAGCAGGGCACGCCGTTTGGAGGGAAACGGGCCGCAGACCAGCTAGAGAAGTCTAGAGAGCTGGCGAAGCAGCAGCAGCGCTCATCACATGAGCCCGGAGAAGACGACGACGTGGACGAGGAAGGGGCGGAGCAGCGCAAGCGTTCTGCGAAAAAGGCTCGACCGTCGCTGCCCGAGGTGGAGATGCGCATAGTGCTCACGGGCTTCCAGCGGTGGGTGGGATCACAGATCAAAGAGGACCAGGACAGGGTGAGTTTTCAAAGTCGCTTCCAACTGTGGTGGCGGTTGTGGTAATGGTACTAATCGAATCCATGTGCAGCGTAAGCTCCGCGACATGGGCATACAGATTGTCCAGGAGAACCAGGCATGCGACTATCTGGCTGCGCCGCACGTGTTGCGCACGGTCAAGTTCCTCACGGCGCTCGCGCGGGGTCCGACGGTGATCAACAGCGCGTTCATCGAGGAGGCTCTCGAGACGGGGAGTGTACCTGATCCCAAGGACTTTGTTCTCAAGGACACCAAGTACGAGAAGGAGCACAAGCTCAAGATTACCGAGTCCGTGGCCCGGGCCAGAGTGAACAAGGGCCGGCTGCTTCGGGGGGTGCCGGTGTACTGCACTGACAGCATCAGCCACGGACCGGAGACGTACCAGACGATTGCGCAGGCCAACGGTGCGCAGTGGCTGCTGTACCGCGCGCGCAGTGGGACGACCATCAAGCCCACGACGGCCGAGGAGGACGGGGGTGCGCCTCCCGATCCGGTATACCTGCTGAGCACGGCCGGGCCGGCGGAGAGACAGCTGTGGCCACGGTTTCGGGAGATGGCAGAAAAGGGCAACATGGAACCGCGGATTGTGGCACCGCAGTGGCTGCTGGACGTGGCCATGGCGCAGGAGCGGCGGTTTGACAAGAAATTCCTGGTCGAGAACTACTACGCGAAGGAGCTCAAGTGAGCTGTCCGCCGCGCGCCAAGCCCTTGAAGGGGCTGTGGAGCAGCATGCCTCAGTATGTATATAGACATGTACACATGGATCTCGCCGGTAGCCATGAAACGCTGGTAGGCTCAAAAGAACTTGACGCCGAGCGAGTCGTCCTGGCCGAAGATTTGTGCGCGGCCGCGCTTGACGAGGTGGTTGAGGGCCTTGAGGAGGACATCGCCGTCCATGCCGTGAAACTCTGTGCCCCTGGTGGCCTCGCCCTCTGTGATCTCGTAGAGGGTGAGGACGTGACCCTTTTGGGCGGTGTCCTCCACCCACTTTTCGAGCTCGCGTGCCCAGTCCTCTGGCCTGCGCCAGTAGACAAAGACCTCTGAGGAGGCGGGGATAGGCTCGACGCGGGCGTCCTTGCGCATGTGGTCGAGGAGCTCGCGGGCGTCCTTTTCGGCGAAGCGGCGGTCGAGCTTCTCGTTGTGGAAGACGGGGTGGGTGGGCGCGAGGCGGAAGAGGCGGTGGTGGCGGGCGTAGGCGAGGACGAGGGCGGACCACTTTTCGAGCTGGGCGTGGTGGGTTTGGAGGTTGGGCTGGCGGGTGAAGAAGGCGGGGAAGAAGTAGTCCTTGGGGAAGGGGAACGTCTCTGCGGCGGCGTCTGTCGAGGCGGTGGTGGCCATTGTGGATGGAGGTGGTTGGTCGGTTAGTATTTTGGGTGAAGGTGTAGATGGAAACGTAGATGTGCCCAGTGCAAGTGCCAGTGAAGATGACGTGGGGTTGGCTGACTGAGGGGTTCCGTGTATTTGGCTACCCTAAAGTTTCCTAAGGACAAGTCACTTTTCGCCCGTCTTCATCTCGTTTCTCTCCTTCTCTTGCTCCCGCACACCTCACTTGTCACATCCCTAAACGATTCCCATGTTGCCAGAAATGCAGTCTCTCAAGCTGACGAGCACTCTGGTGCTATCGGAGCAACCTCTGCCAGAGCGGACAAATGATCTGCGACCGGAATTGACGCCACAGCCGCCGCGAATCCGCTCCTCATGATTCGCCCGCCTCTTCCCAACCTTATCACCACCATCTATCATACGGCGGATACTGTATCTGTCATCGCCAGCGGGCGCGATAACCCGTGTCTGGGGCCCACCGTCCCTGCGCATGCTTTCTCCGCGGCCTGGCGCAGCGCTCCCATTGGCGGGCGTGTAAGTCTAGAGGGCCCTTATCGAGGCGCGTCTCACGCTCAACCCACGGAAATGCTGTGACGATGCAGCGTCTGATGGAAGATAGGAGATGCATGGTTTGGGCTGCCCAGTTCGAGGGAGTTTGTATCAAGGAGTCGCCATGGACGCCAGCACGTGTGAGGGATGCTTGTCTCATTTTTCTCCTCCTCTTCGCAGGACTTTGTGCGAGAAACCATATTCCATAGTTGCAGACTTGCAAACACAAGCAAGAGAGCATCATGGCTGTGCAACGAAAACGAGTTGTCGTCGTGGGGCTGGGCATGGTGGGCATGGCCTTTATGTACGTCTTTTGCCTGATGGCTCGGATCATCCGTGACTTGCCTGAACGCAACTGACCCGGTGCTACAGAGAGAAGCTTCTCAAATACGACACAAGGACACGCGAGTACGACATCACAGTGCTAGGCGAGGAATCACATCTGGCGTACAACCGCGTAGGCCTCACGACGTTCTTCGAACACCGCAAGGTGGAAAACCTCTATCTCAACCCGCCAGAGTGGTACGCCCAAGTGCCCGAAGGCGCGCTCGGCTACCACATCAACTCCAAGGTCATCGACATTGACGCCGCCGCGAAAAAGGTGACGTGCGAGAATGGCAACGTCGTCCCGTACGACATACTCGTCCTGGCGACGGGCTCCGACGCCATCCTCCCCCGCCACACGCCGGGACACGACGCCCACGGCGTCTTTGTCTACCGCACAATCGACGATCTGCAGCGCTTGATTGAGTTTGCCGCCTCGCGGAAAGAGTCGGTGGGCGCGGTCGTGGGCGGCGGCCTGCTGGGTCTCGAGGCGGCCAAGGCCATGATGGACCTCGAGTGCTACAGCAAGGTGCGGCTCATTGAGCGCAACAAGTGGGTGCTCAGCCGCCAGCTCGACAACGACGCGGGCACCATGGTCGTCCAGCAGATCCGGGCCCTGGGCCTCGACGTACTCCTCAGCAAGAGGGTCGCGCGCATCAAGACGGACGCGTCCCACAGCGTGACGGGCGTCGTCTTTGAGGACGGCGACGAGATGGACTGCTCGACCGTCTGCTTCGCCATTGGCGTGCGCGCCCGGGACGAGCTCGCCGTCCGCGCGGGCATCGCCTGCGCCGAACGCGGGGGCGGCATCCTCGTCCAGGACGACCTGAGCACGAGCGTCCCGGGCATCTACGCCATTGGCGAGTGCGCCAGCTGGCAGGACCAGACCTTTGGCCTCATCGCCCCGGGCGTGGAGATGGCCGACGTCCTCGCGTTCAACCTGACGCAGGCCCGCCTCCACTCGCCCCGGGTCTTCAAGCGTCCCGACCTCAGCACCAAGCTCAAGCTGCTGGGCGTCGACGTGGCCAGCTTTGGCGACTACTTTGCGGACCGCGACGGGCCCAAGTACCTCCCGGCCAAGTACACACGCGCTCGCCAGGCGGGGACCAAGGCGACGACGGCTGGCGCCACCCCCGGCGACCTGGTCAAGTCGCTGACGTACAAGGACCCCTTTCAGAACGTGTACAAAAAGTACATTTTCACCACGGACGGCAAACACCTCCTGGGCGGCATGATGATTGGCGACACGAGCGACTACGTCAAGCTCGTGCCCCTAGTCAAGAACCAAAAGGAGCTCGAGGTGCCGCCCGGCGAGCTCATTGTCGGGGCGCGGCGGGAGGGCGACGGGGACGAGGACCTCGACGACGACACGCAGATCTGCTCGTGCCACAACGTGACAAAGGGCGACGTGGTCAACGCCGTCAAGGACGGGACATGCACGGATTTGGCGGGCGTCAAGTCGTGCACCCGCGCGGGCACGGGCTGCGCAGGGTGCATGCCGCTGGTGACCAAGATCTTCCAGACGACCATGGTGTCCATGGGCGCCGAGGTCAAGAACTACCTGTGCGCGCACTTTGACTACTCGCGCGCGGACCTGTACAACATCATCATGGTCAAGCGCCTGACGACGTTCCAGCAGGTGATGCGCGAGGCGGGCAAGGACGGCGCCAGCCTGGGCTGCGAGCTGTGCAAGCCGACGGTGGGCAGCATGTTTGCGTCGCTCTGGAACCGGCACGTCATGGACAAGCCGACGCACGGCCTGCAGGACACCAACGACCGCTTCCTGGGCAACATTCAGCGCAACGGGACCTACTCGGTGGTGCCGCGCGTGTCCGGGGGCGAGATCACGCCCGACAAGCTCGTGGCGATTGGCGCCGTGGCGAAGCGGTACAACCTCTACACCAAGATCACGGGCGGCCAGCGCATCGACATGTTTGGCGCGCGCAAGCAGGACCTGCCCGCCATCTGGGGCGAGCTCGTCGCGGCCGGCATGGAGTCGGGCCACGCGTACGCAAAGTCGCTGCGCACGGTCAAGAGCTGCGTGGGGACGACGTGGTGCCGCTTCGGCATCGGCGACAGCGTGGGCATGGCCGTGCGCCTCGAGGAGCGCTACAAGAGCGTCCGCGCGCCGCACAAGATCAAGGGCGGCGTCAGCGGCTGCGTGCGCGAGTGCGCCGAGGCCCAGAGCAAGGACTTTGGCCTCATCGCCACCGACAAGGGCTTCAACGTCTTCGTCGGGGGCAACGGCGGCGCGCGGCCCCGGCACGCCGAGCTGCTGGCCAAGGACGTGGCGCCGTCCGAGGTCGTGCCCATCCTCGACCGCTACCTCATGTTCTACATCCGCACGGCCGACAAGCTGCAGCGCACGGCGGGCTGGCTCGAGTCGCTGCCGGGCGGCATCGAGTACCTGCGCGCCGTCGTGCTCGAGGACAAGCTGGGCATCAACGCGGCGCTCGAGGCGCAGATGCAGGAGCTCGTCGACAGCTTCTTTGACGAGTGGGCCGAGGCCATCCGGACGCCCGCCATGGCCGCCCAGTTCCGCCAGTTCCAGAACACGCCCGAGACGGTCGACACGATGGAGCTCGAGGAGGACCGCGGCCAGGCGCGGCCCGTCTTCTGGGCCCAGGACGCCGCCACCGACGACTTTCGCGGCCTGCGCGGCCGCTGGTCGTCGACCGCCTGGGAGCCCGTCCTCGCGGCGTCCCACTTTGACGGCGCTGACGAGAGCCCCAACGGCATCTCGGCCACCATCAAGCGCGGCGACACGCAGCTCGCCCTGTGGCGCTTCCGCGGCCGGTACTATGCCACCCAGCAAATGTGCCCCCACAAGCGCGCCTTTGTCCTGTCGGACGGCCTGCTGGGCCAGGAGCCGTGCGAGGGCAAGGGAGAGGGCAAGGAGGCGGCCCAGCAGCCCTCGTCGTCTTCCTCACCCTGGGTGTCGTGCCCGCACCACAAGCGCAACTTTGACCTGTCGAGCGGCGCGTGCAAGACGGACGAGACGCTGTCGATTGCCACGTTTGACGTGCAGGTGCGCGAGGACGGCATGGTGTACCTCGACCTGCCCCCCGTCGAGGAGCTCGACGCGGCGCTGGGCACCAAGAAGTGGATGGTCAAGAAGGGGGAGGCGGGCGCGTCGCCGTTTGCGCAGCTCGACCGCAAGATCCAGTTCAAGGGCCTCCGAGGCAGGAAGCCGTCCGCCATGCCGCATGCCGCCGCCAGCATGCAGCGGCCGGCTGCACTCCTGGCGGGCGGCAGCGGTGGTGGCTGCGGGAGCGCGCCAGACTGGTAGGGTGACTGATGATACCTTGGAAGATGGTGCGGATAGCACAAGTAGTACACGAAGATTCTGGACAAAGCACGGGCACAATGGACTAGCGTTGCATTTCTTCCACACGGCCGTCGTGTTCTCCTCCCATGGCTGCAACGTGCTACTGCGTGGTGACATGTTTCACATATTACAAACTGTCACATTGTGTGACATGAGAGAGTCTCGTCGCACGGCCTGCCAGACCAACGAGGCACGCGGACAGGTCTCGTGCCAGGACGTTCAAGGCGGGCCGCAGGGCGTGACACATGCTGTGCTGCCAGCGAACGCATACGCCTGTGTTCCCCTGAGGTAGAGCATGTTCCTCTGGGCCTATGTGTCGTCCCGGAGCTTGGTCGGTCATCTGCTTGCAGAGGACAGACTAGTAGGTCGAGCTGGGTGAATGGAAGGATAGGTTCCCGCACGCAGGCACACTCACACTCACACTCACACTCACGGCAGAATCGCGTTGCGAGGGCCTGGAGCAGGTATCAAGAGGGAGAAGTGCACCAGGGCCGGGTCCCAATCAGCCCCTTTTTTTCTCACAGACATCACGAGGACCGATACATGCGACGGTAGAGCCATACAAGCTGGCGGTAATCTCCCCGTCGGCGGAGATACCGTCTTGCAAAACCGAACGAGTGAACACTGCCAAGGAATCTGTTGCCTTCACGAGCCGCGTTGGGCTGGAATAATGGAGTGTTGGACCACGGGCGGCTCTGGCCTGGGAGAGGCGCACGAGAGGGGAAAGCAAAGTTTTGCTCGATCTAGATCCCCTAGAGTCCATCGTCGTGGGGTCGTGGGCGCATCGTGAGATGGAGCTGGTTTCAGGGGATAGATGTCGGGGTTCCTTTCCGGAGCCTATGCACGTGCAGGGAGTCATTTCGAGCCGGCCTATGCGAAAAAGTCGAGTGGATAGTCGGCAGGTAGTCCATCCGGACAGATTGCCGCAGATTAGGTACTGCATGTGAATGTCGATCCGGGGGAGTGTGAGTCTGGCTGGTTCTCCATGTCAGCCCAACCCGATCTTGGATAAGGCATCAACAAGTTCCCCCGAGGGGCCACCAGCCAGTCGTATCCGAGCACGGGGCGTGTCGTGGCGGGCGTTGCGTCCCGCAGATCATATTCCAGATACCTGGATCCGAGCGATTTCAGTGTCTGTCTGTCTGTCTGTCTACGGAGTATGCCCCTGCGAGTCGCTCATGGCGGCCGCGTTGCGGCGACGCCGTCTGGTTCCGTCGTCTCCTCGCGTGGTACATGTGCTCACAGTGCCTCGAGGCGATGCGCATACGGACGCGCCCACGAGGCGAGAGAGGACGGGCACGACGAAAAGGATACCATTCTTGGAGTAGCTGGGTGTATATGGGAAGAGCCTCACGTTGGGCATGGATCTGATCTGATCTGAGGAGCCTCCAGTAGAGCCTCAGGTAGAGCCTCAACTGATCGGATGTGGCTACCCGGCAGCCTCCTCCGCGATCTCGACGCTACGCACCAACAAACCCTATCTGCGCAAACGAGACCACTTTGCAAGTTACGTGTCACGTCGTGCACATTGTCTGTGCCAGCAGTTTCGCCTTTACTGATCGCCAGGCCAACCGGCAGTTGGTAGTACAGCCGTGGTCATGGGGCATCGTACCCATATATCGCACTGCATATGCAGCTGCATGTGCGCACATACCTCAAGAGACAGACATGCTGACTTGACACCATAGCACATTCTACGCGACCATCACTGACGACGAAGAGTATATTCCACCTGTGGCGGCGTTCGCGAGAAATGCTTGACTCGCTGTCGCAACGCGCGAGGCGCAGGCGTATGTGACTACACTGCCAGTGAACAGCACGATGACAAGCCAATGGCCGACGTCAAATCGTAGCAGCACTGAGAATCTTTGTGCTGTACCGCCATGACTCGCGCACACAGCAGCAGCAACATGTGAGACATACAGACTGTCACTTTTTGGCAGTCCCGTGAACGTCGATCAGTACCATAAACGGACATGCTGTGATAGTTACACAACGTGTCAAAGGGAAGGCGTGACGGCCTCTGCACTCGCGCAGTGCACCCTCGTAGCTAGCTGACGCTGGCATCAGCCTGCAATTATTACTGTAATACTGCAGCTCGGGGCGAGTCGCCTTCTCGTCCTGGTCATTTCATGTTCACTTGGCCTGCGATCCGCCACTCCACACGCAATCTCCGTCTGCCTCGTCCTTGGCACCACATGGGCGCCTGCCCGTGCGTGCGTGCAGACTGCAGATGCGTGACTCGTTCATCAACAAGCAACTGGCATGGCGGCATTGTGATGGCACGCAGGGCGAGACGCAGAAAGGGTCGTCCGGCATTCGCAAGGCCCACCTCGTCACCCGTGTCCGCAGAGCTTGCGTTTTCTTCTGTGCTTGCTGCGTATCATCCATGATGGGCTGCCAATTCTACGTCGTACCGTGCAGGATGCTCAGCCATGTCCCCTCGGAGCGCATGGCAAATTTGCGCTGCCCAGCTGACCGAGCCCACTGACGGAGGGTAATTAACCATGACCTACCCATGTCGTCAAACCGAATCAGTACTACATTACGTCGTCGCGCTCCATGCCCGTAATTTTAGGGCGAGACAGACCACTGTCGCAGCAGACGGCAAACGCTGTCGAGACGAGCACGAGGGGTCCAAAACGACCGGGGCTTCGCGTGCTACTGGCGCCCGCTGCCGCGCTGCGCACGCGGGGACAGGGGGGGCCCCTATCCTTCCGCCACGTACCTACAGTAGTGTGCTCGCAGCACCAGCCAGCACCAGCACCAGCACCAGCACCAGCACCAGCACCAGCACCAGCCAGCACCAGCCCCAGCTGAGATGCACAGCGGCCTCCCAGCGCTCTTTCGCTGCTTGTCTTGAGTGGCCCAGGTGGCCTAGGCGGCGACCCGAACCCAAGGTGTCGGGTGCCGCACCTGTAAACTGTGCCGTGCTGTACGTACCTACAGCACCTCACGCACCTTGATGGACAGACAGGCCCTGCCGGCGCCCGCTGGCAAGCCACTGGCGAACCGCTATTCGCGCCTGGCTGATTCCTTCGACTCGCCATCCCTGCTCGCTGCGCCGAGCCTGCCAATCAGTCGAGGCAGCCGTCCGTACCAAGCAAACGCATGGCTTGGGGCGGCCGCGCGGGCGCAATTGGTATTGCAGACAGCCATACTGTCGGAGAGCAACCGTAAAAATTGGCAAATACAGCACCGTACTCTAGAACTGTGCCTACGTACACGCCAATAATTGAGCTTCGATTCAAACCGGCCTTGTCACATGACAAGCCACGATCGTGGTGGGGAATCAAGTAGTGTGGCGGCTGAGCCAGCTCCCAGGTACGTGGATAGAAAGGCTGAAAGCCTATGCCCGGAGCATATGGAACGATCAACGGCGCCCTGCCGCACCATGCATGTGGACTGGCACATTGGCAGCAGAGAGCAGTATGCATTATGTGCTAGGGAAAACCCATTATACATCCCACTTGGGTGTGAGTAATTACTTGGTAATACTGGGCTGAGACGCCCTGCTGCATCGTCACCACTCCAGGCAAGACCTTGACACCTGCCATGGGACACTCCATGGCATCTACGCATTACGACACAGTACGTACTGCACCTTACTGTACTCCGTGGGCATGCCCGCCATGTCCATATATCCAGGCACTGACGTAACCATGAAGTGTGCTGGGCCACGCTGCCATGCTCACGGACCTTGAATATCATCATCATTTGCCAGAAATCGGGGTCTAGCGTTGCTCCAGCCATGGCTGAGGATATCGCCAGACCCCTACGTATGTATCCATCAGAGACCAGCGGCGCTGGCGCGGTCGGGATGCAATTAGAGTTCAAACGGTGGCCACGGAACGGTGCGTTTCTCTGGAGTGCGGGCCGACAAGTACCTTACTTGGAGAAAAGGCCACGCCAGCTGGCCGTCCATGAAAAAGAGGCCACCCGTTTTTCTTTTTTGGTTCTAGTCGTGCCTTCGAACTTGCCGCCTTGGGCGCACACAACTTCGCGGCATGTCCGGTCAGGCACGGCAAGGCAAGGGAAGGCAAGCGCAAGGAGACCATCTGTTTCGGTCGTGTGGCGTCAATCACGAGGCCGGCCTTGGATCGTCGCTGGCGGGAGCGAGCGACCACGCTCAGAGGTGCCGTGTGTCGTGTCGGGTGCGCGCGTGGTTGGGTGGGTGGCGCTACCCATCCCTCAAATAATCACCGATTGGAGGGGGCAGAAAGATGAAACGACGCGCAGCCAGGTTGGGCGTGCAATGTGTGTTCGTGCGGGATATTTCGAATTTTCGACTGGCGCGTGTCGATGATCAGCTCGGAGGACCTTTCGCGAATCGCTCAGACGCCACGAGATGATAGATTACGCCCTCGACAGATCGCCAATGGCGGCGGCGGTGAGCCATCGCAACGTGTTCAGTTCCTGTAGTGAGTAACGCACTGCAGACCGCTCGCTCATGCAGCGAGTGGGCCGCTTGCCTTGATCACGCGTTGCGCTAGGGCGCCCTCGCCGAGCATAGACCCGTAGCAAGACGCGGCCTGTTGATGCGCGGCGATGTCGTGCCCGACGAGCCTCTACTGCTGCTGCTGTCTTGCCCCATTGTTGCTCCATGATGATGGCCCGAGCGAGAAGCACGCGCAAGCGACCAACAACTACACTTTGTTTCCTTCAACGCAGCAATGAGACACATGCTGAATAGCTCACGTGACCGTAGATGCCTGATCGTCGCCTGCCCAAATCAGCAAGCGCGACGCATTTCATCAGTCAATCAACCATCAATCACGCCCAGAGTCACATTCATGATCATGATCAGCAACGCTTTCCCCCACTCGCTGCCCGCCGTCTTGATCGGATGCAAATTTTGCCCGGAGGCAGCAAGCTTGAGTTGTGCTCCGGCAAAACGAGACCCCGAGACATGGACATGGCGATCAACTCCTCCTCCTCCCGATGAACCTCTGACGGTACTAATCACCACGCCCAGACCTTTCGTGCACCTTTTCCACCCCCGCTCGCGCATCGGTCCGTCAGGTGCTCGCTCTCGCTCAGCTGGTGGCCGTCCGTCAACAAATCTTGGCTTTGCGCGACTCGCGCAGGGGTTGGTAGCCAGGGCGGGGGCGCTCCTGTCCCATGGGCCCCATTGTGGCATTGTCCTCCAAACACCATCCCTGCATCAAGCCTTCGCGCGTGGCCTGCCTGCCAGCCAGCCAGCCAGATCGCAGACTTTGTGCACTCGTCGTTGCTTGGTCCTCCAGCCACCGGCCGCCGCTATTGCGCCCCAGCATCTCCGCCCCAGGGCGACTACTCCACCCCGTTGTCTAGGGCGAGCGCTCCATTCAGCCCTCTCTTGTCTTGACCGTCTTTTTAAGTCCGGCCCCGACATTTCCCTTCATCACGCCTTGCCATTGGCCCAGCTGTTTCCAGAAGGCCGTACCAGCGACGTGCACCCGCTGTAAAAGATACATGGACAAATGGTGGCAGGACAGCAGCATTGCGCGGGATTCCTGCAGGCATCTACCCGCCCGTCCTTCTGCCCATCCGTCCCCGTCAAAAGTACCTACGTACTGTACTTGATCACAAGCACTATACACTGTACATTCATATCCACGGAGGCCCGTTGCAAGTCTCGAATCCGGAAATCCTAACGTTAGCTCGCCAGTCCTGGTGCACGCACCAGTAATCAAAGTGGTGGTACCGGTGTATGTACGTGGGCGCGCACGGACAGCAGCGTTGGGTGCCCCACTGTGGGTGCTCTCTCGGTCGCGCGCGCCCGTGTGGGCAACCAGACGCTGCCGCGGTGCTTGCCACTGCTCGTCCCTTCCTGCCCGACTGCGGGCTTGCTTCCCCATCGCAAAGGACTTCACTTGCAGACGTAGCGGCTCATTTCGCAAGCGGCACGAGCCACGCCTTGCCTCTGTGATAGAAAGAGAGAGAGAGAGAGAGAGAGAGAGACAGACAGACAGACAGAGAGGCGTAAGGGAGCGGCCAGCGACATCTACGTCGTCTGTACCAGCAACCAAGCTCAGCTTCAAGAGGATCGCGCATCATCAGCGCGAACAGACTCTTGGCAGCCGAGCGCGACCGCGCTATCTGTCAGACGAACGCTCCATCTATCCACCCAGCCATCCTACCATCCACCATCCACCATCCACTCGTCGGGGTCCTCCTCAGCGACCACTCTCGTCTCAGGCACAGATCGACCTCCCAGCTTCTTTTTTTGCTGGACCTCAAAAATCTGTCAACCCGACTGCCCACAACCCACTCCCCCCCCCCTGGGGCCCAATGTCATCATAGCCTCGTCTTGCTCCGACATCAGCCCCGAGTCGTGGCTGACCCTTGCCTGGAGGGTCCGTCTATCACACTCACTCACACTTCCTGGAATTTTGCCCGTTGACTCTAGCACAGCAGGCCGACGCCTTTCCTCACTGTGCCGGCTTGTACCTGCCAGAGCGAGCCTCACGCCCACCATCGCGGAACCTCTCATGGCCACCGCCTCCCTGTGGATCCCGTCTTGTCTTCCACCAAGCCGACCATCTTCTCGTTTTCATCCCGCTATGACTCCGTGCTCAGTGCTTGTACATATATAGTGCCAAGTACTGTGCTGGCGCGTCGCGCACCATGGACCCTAGACCTCCCGACTCAAAGCGACAGCGCATCGGCCCATGGTCATCTGCCTCGCATCAAGGCAACGTTCTACCTCGACCTCACAGTACCACCAACGCGCTCCCTCCTGTCCGAACCGCGAGTCACCATCATCCGAGCCCGGCCTACCCGCCCTACTCCCCTCACCGTCCCGCCGACCATCATCATCAGCAACAACAACAGCAGCAGCAGCAGCAGCAGCCGCCGCCACGGCCGCCGTCGCAAGCGCCGCCACCACCACCACCACTACAGCCTCACTCTTCAGGGCCGCCCACACCCCATCACCATTCTTCTACAACCGCGCCGCCCTCGCACCACGAATCTACAGAGCGGCGCAAACATGATCAAGAGCCTTATGCTCCAATGAATGAACACTATCCACCACCACCGCAACAACAACATCCACCGCACCATGCACATCAACAACATCAGTCGCATCATCCTCCTGCCTCCCCGGCGCACAACAACTCCTACCATGCCTACCCGTCCCGTGAACCCTCGGGCGTGAAGCGCGAGCCTCCCGCCGAGGACCCTCACCGGCCAAACTCGACTGGCCATGCGCCTGAAGGCACATTGCACCCGGCCTCGCATCCTGGGTCGGCTCACCACCCTTCCCTACCTCCGCCTGGCAGCTACCCGGAGCCGCAACCGCGACACCTGAGCTACGACAATGGCTCGTCGATGCCTCCCACGCCTGGCGGGTACCGGCCCCAGCCTCCCCAGTCGTCCTACGGACCACCGAGCGCGACCCCCATCCCCACGCAGGGAAGCTATGAACCCTCGAACCAATACCAGTACGAATCCGCCGTCTACAATGTCGCATACTCGGTTCCTTCGAAAAAGAAGAACACGCGAGCGTCACAGGCGTGCGACCAGTGCCGAACACTCAAGGCCAAGTGCGATGAGACAAAGCCATGCAAGACATGCAGGGACAAGGGCCTGGAGTGCAAGTACCGAGACCCACTGCCCAAGGCGTAAGTATCACCCACCCAGTGGCATTCTGGGAAACGAAGGACGAGGTTGACCGGGAACAGGACCGACAAGGCCCAGGCCGACATATTAGAAGGGATGAACGCAATCAACAACACACTCACGGCGCTCATCGACCGGTTGACCAAGGTGGAGAGCAAAGTCGACATGAATTTCACCCAAGGCGCACCGCCACCGCACTTCAAGGACCCGTCTCCGGTGGATGAACCCATCAAGACCCGACCTCCCTCACCAGCCCTACCCAACGGAGCCCCCGAGGGCAACATCTACTATCCACCGGAATACCCCAGCAACGGGGCTATCCCGCCCGACCCGGCCGCTCTGAGGTTGATGGCAGAAGATGTGGGCGAGACTGAACCAGGGCCTCCTGTGCCACCGGGCGAGCCTGCCATCCCCATCAATCACACAACACTAGCGGGCCTCTTACTTGAGTGGCCGTCCATCCGGGATCTGACCAAGCCCCATGTCGAGAGGGAAGGCATTAAGTATGTCAGCGAATACCCAATCGCGCTGGAGCAGCAGCGAGGTCCTTTGATTGTCTACGGCCGCGGAGAAGACTCCCACGTGCAACGGTACAGCCGGGAGCCCACCGAGAGTGGTGCTGCGGACATTCCCGACGACGCGTCAGACGCAGCGTCTCCATCGGACTCGGCCGACTTTGGCTACCTTGGAGGCTTGCAGTCTCCGGAGCCGGTGGAATACAGGGGGGGCGTGCTCCGGCCTGATGGCAATCCAGACTTCTCGGAAGCCAAGGTTTGGTCATACGTTGCCAGCTTCAAAGCAAACATTCTCAACATGCATCCTATCCTGGATCTGGATATGGTAGACCACAAGGTTTACCAATTTCTGGCGTCGTTACCGCTCACCCAGCCGCGGACAGCGAAGCCGCCTCACGCCGCGAAACCGTCGTTTGCGATATCCGCACAGCCGCAGACTCCTGCTGAGGTCACCGGGGCCAAGAGGAAACGGACACCAGAGCCGGAAGGGCTAGAGGAGCCGCCAACTCCGGCATCGGGGCGTTCTGGGAGGCCCAAGAGGTCCATTCAGAGCGCGTTAGTCCTGACTATGCTGGCTCTGGGCAAGATTTGCCAACATCGAGATTCCATTCCCGATGCTGTGCTCCACCCGAGCGCGGAAGGGACGTCCGCTAGCCCCATGGTCCGAAATGGTATCCCCCAGTCCCCGACCTTCTCGTCGCCCCCAGGCTACGCCTCGCAGCCCCATTCCTCCACCAGGCCCTCACCGCGAGACCACATCGACCGGACGACCCACAGCAGGCGCGGTTCCTTCCACGGCGGCAATGCGATTCCTCGGTCGACCGGTTACAGCCTCAAGAAGAACTATGACGTGATCCCAGGCTTGGAGTACTTTGCCTATGCGTCCGATATTTTGGGAAACTTCAACGGTGCTTATAACAGCATGGATGAGGTGTATGCCAGTATCTTTGCCGGACTCTACTATGGGCAGCTGAACCGGCCATTGGAAAGCTTTTCCTTCATCCACCGCGCTGGGCACAAGCTGCAAGTGATCATGCGCCCGTAAGTGACAGTGGCACCGTTAGGCCAACAGGATGGAACTGACATGATTGCAGGAGTTTCGACAAGCTGCGCGGTTTCAAGCAACGCAGCGAACTGATCACCCAGTCCCGATACAACCGCCTCGCACTGGCGTTCTGGACGTGCTTGCAGCTGGAGGCCGACCTCATCGCAGAGCTTCCTCTGCCGCCCTCTGGACTGCTTTCGTACGAGGAAGACATGCCCCATCCGAACATGAGCCTTGTCAGAGGGTACGACCAGTATGTCCTCGACAGCTACTTGGGGCAACTGTATCTGCGGACACACCTCAACACCATCCATCGCATGTTCTACGCACCCGAGGATCCTCAAAAGCCCACGCAGGATAAGTTCAAGAAGGTGTCAATGGTCGCAGAAGCGGTGTCTAGCATGCACTGGGTTGCACCAAGTTTCGCGTTCAGCGAAGATGACCCTCCAGCAACTGACATCCTCGCGGCGCGTCTCCGGGCTAAGTATTGGGGCGCCCGAATGATCACCTATCGACCCTTCATTCGCCAGATTCTGCACTTCACACACGCACTTCGGCAGCACCCGTCGAGTCCTAATCCGTCCATGTTTCCCCAAGACTTCCAGGGAATCTCTGTCCCAGCCATCGACCCTGAAGCCAAGTCTGTCAGCGATATCGACCCTGCCTTGATCGAGCTGGCCAGCAAGTGCATCAAGGCTTTGGTGGAGAGTACGCGCGCGTTCCACAATCTGGAGGGCGGCCGTCCTATCATCACCAACGTGTTTGGGACGGCACACGCGCAGTGGGGTAACCTGCTGGTCCTCTCTGCTGCATTCAAAGAGCCGGTCTTGTCGCAATTCATCAGCGAGGACCTGCTCAAGTTCCTGTTTGAGCGCACGATAGCCTTCTTGAGGCAGTCCGCCACAAATTCGAGCTCCCTGCGCACCGACCTGCACATCCTGGAAGGCCTGCACCGGGAACTCTTCCTCACATCCGACCCACGCGCGAACTCGAGCTTTTCCTCCAGCCATGCAAGCCTACCCACGCCCACTATGCCGAACGTACCCTACGCAGTACCCTATGGGCCACCAAGGGGCTAGGCCGACGCACTAGGATTGACGCGGGGCGGCGCGTCGTGTTCACTGCCTTGATTTACACTCGTCATGATTCGACCTCATTTTTCCCTACATCACGTCCGCTGTTTGCCATCTGGGCACAGAAAAACAATATTCCTACCTTTGGGTGACTTACTGGTTTCAGTGGGGTTATCCATTCACACACACTATCTATATCTGTTGGAATTTGGAATCGCGGAGGAGATACCACATTGGCGGCAGCAGGGTTGGGGGCGGGCAGTGTGTGCACGCACGACTGCACCGGGGCTTCCCCCCCTGATTTTTCCTTGTCTCTGGATCACATTTGCATTAGCGAGGCTTTGTCTTGGATATGTGCATGCAATGGTCTTCTTCCGTGCAGCATAACTGTAGATACATGATACTGCTGGGACACGCGGTCGAGCAGCACACGTGCTTTGCAGCAATGATCAGCACCATTTGCTCAGCTTTTTTCATGAAGCCGTTATCATTTGCTAGGGTTTTCAGTAATAATCTTTTTAATGAGAAGGCGGGAGAACTCGGGGAGAATAGCAGGAGCCCCCCGTACATGAGCCAGGTTGAGGTACAAGCCCCGAGCCGAAGAAGACAATTTCAATTTTTATATCACTCTTGCATTCATCTATGTTCTACTTGACATGTCTCGTCAGTATAATGCCGCAATGCCATGTGCCAAAGAAACAATGGCAGATGCACTCAGAAACAAAAGAAAATGCTTTCTTGCGAAATCAAGCCCAGGTCTTCTTGAACTTTGTGTCAAACTCCTCCCTCAACTTGCCAAAGGCCTGCAAGACCTTGATCAGGCCGCCGCCCTCCTGCTGCCAGGCAGGGCGATCCTGGTTCCTACGCTCGGCGTCGAGGCCGGTGGCGTCCGTCGCAGCATCCGTGTTGTCCTCGTCGTCCTCCAGGTCATCGTCCCAGTCGTTCTGAAGCTTGGCCTTGATCTTCTTCACCTGCACGTTCTTCTGGCTCTTCTCGCGGTCGTCCTCCATCTGCAGCTGCTTCGTCTCGTCAATGGTCTCACCCACCTGCTGGAGATCGATCATGTCCTCGCCCGTGTCTTCGCCACGGATGATACCCTCCAAGCTCTTGATGATGGCGGCAAGCGTGAAGGTGAAGTCCTTGAGGTGGTACCAGACTTCGCTACGCTTGATGTGGTTCTCCTCAATTAGGAGCTCCATGCTGCCGTGTTTGAAAAAGTCGTACAGGTAGGCATTGAGCTTGAGGGGCGTGTCGTGCGGCCAAATGGGCAGATACGGAATGACTGATTTCTCGAGGAACACGTCTCCCCGAGCAGTTGCGCAGAGCTCAGGGATAGAGTTGATCTCATCGTCGTGGCCCGAGAGCGCGATGAATGGCGATCGAATCGCCGGCTTTGCGCCGCCAAAGACGTTCCCAACAGATGACTTCTCCTCTCCGACAGGTGTCTTGGTGAAGGGGAGGATCCTGTCGGGCTTGTCCTGTAGTTGATGGCTGATGTACGACCGAACGTAGTCCTTGTAGGTCTCGAGTGTCTCCGCATTGTGGTCCATGAGGAGCTTCTCCGCCTCCTCGGGGAGACGAGGCAGGAAGATGAGGGAAGACGACTTGCTGTGGATGGCAGAGAAGTCCTCCGTCTTCCTGACTTGCAGGCGGTTGAAGATGTGGCTGAGGACCAGCATCATCTCCAGCATCACCTTGTCCGGGTTCTTGTCAATATTGGCGCATAGGCGATGGAAGTAACCGCCCTTGAGCAGCGCGTGGAAAGCGAATGCTGCGTGCTCGGTGAAGTGGAGGTGACCAATCATGTTGGCAAAGTTGAGAGGAGCACCAGTCTCGGACAGGAGCTTCTGTCGACGGAGGTACTCGATTGAGAAGCGGAGGTGATGCTTCAAGGACTCCTCGGCCTCGGGTCCACCGAGATACAAATGCGTCTGGGACAGCAAGGACTTGACAGCGTCAATGGCATAATCAGAGTTCTTGGTTCCATCGAGCAGTGTGCAGAGTCGCAGAATCAATGAAGTAGTGACTGGCAGCTGGCCCTTGAGGGCAGGCAAGCGGGATGACATGATCTCGTACACGCGCTCTCTCGGGATGCCATTGAAGACGACGTTACCCAACAGATCGAAGCCACGACGACCAGCACGACCGGAAGCTTGGCGGTAGTTTTGCGCAGTGAGGGCGGTCGAATCGCCTGTGAAGATGACGGTCTTACAGGGCATGTTGATACCAAGGGCAAGGGTGCCCGTGGCGATGGTCAATCGCAAGAAGCCTTTTCGGAAGAGAATTTCGACACTGGGAACGACGTCAGCTTGGGGGACAATTCAACGGACCACTGCAAGAACTTACGTCTGACGGTATCTCCTGTTGAGACCATCGTGGTGAATGCCGATACCGCGATGCAGGGCGTCGGTTAACCAAGGGCTCAACTTTTCCCACTCAAGCTTCCTGATCATCTCGTCAAACTCGGAACGCTGCAGCCTCGAGTGATCCGCAAAGCTGTACTGTTCCAAAGGCGCGTTGGGATCAAAGCTTTCCCATTTGCTGACCTCGGCGTTGGCCTCGTTTTTGATGATGGCAAGCTTGTCCATGCGGTTGGCATCGCCTTCTTCTCCCTTGACGCGCTTTGCAGGGACTTCGTCTTTGCCCTTGGTCGCGTCCTTGGCTTTCTCTTTGTTCTTCAACCATTCGTCGTACTTCCTCATTGTGTTTTTCCACTCACTACTCGTCTCCTTGTACGCAGTCTCCTTTGCCAAGAGCTCCTTCAGCACCTGTTCACCAGCCCTTTCACAGGTGCCACGGTCGTAGTTGAAGGCCAAGGCAGGCAGAGCATTTTGCTGATGCAGGTCGTACGCCAGGGAGAAGAGACTATCGATGTGGGAGGTGATTTTCTTGCCGTCCGGCTTGCCAGTGTCGAACTTGCTCCGCAGCTTTTCAAAGTCAAGAACGCCTTCCTCCATGCCCTTGCGAAGTACTGCCTTTAATTGGGCTTCCCACTTGATCACGTCGGATTTGGCAATCACATCTGGGAAAGCCTCCTTGGGGCTCTTAATATCCAGAGCCTTCAGCGTCTTGGAGGGCAGGATAGCCTTCAGCTGGTTGTAAAGAGTGAAGCAATCACGCGACTCGAAGCTCATATCGTCCAAAGCCGCACGGTTACGGTCGTTGAGAGCGACAAGGGGATGCAAGAAGCGCAGGTCCTCAGACTTGGTATTGCCTTCATCCAGACCCGGCACAGGCAGTCTCTGAGACCTCTTGAGTCCCTTGAATTCAACCTCGTCATTGGAAGGCTCGTAGATGAATTTTCGCAATTCGGAGTATCGGACGTTGTGGACGACCAAGTCCATCTTGTATCCTTTCTTAGACTGAGACAGCGCGAGCCAGTCGCGGAATTCTTCAGGATTGCCGACGGTAGCGGAGAGGGCGATGATAGGGCAAGGGGCCTGGAGGAGCAGCTGCTCCCAAATCACACCGTCTTCGGCTTGCCCAATACTGTGGACTTCATCAAAGATGATACGCTTGACTCTCTTTGACCACGCATTGGCGCCCATGGCGTTGTTGGGGTTAAGCAACATGATTTGAAGAATCTCAGGCACCGTCACCAGAATCTGACATCCGGTCGGGTTGTGCACCCGCGCATCCTTGGTGTAGATTGCCCATACAGATTTGGCACCCTTGGCATCGTACTTCTTTGAGAACTGGGCGTTGATCTCAGCAGCAATCTGATTGACCAGTGCTTTTGTTGGCGCAACATAGACAATGACACCATCATCACTTTCCTCTAGAACCTGTTTCATCGCGTAGAACGAAATGAATGTTTTACCGGCCGAGGTTGGGGCGATGACAAGAAGGGACCGGTTGGCGTCGATGGAATCCAGAACCTTGCGTTGCCAGGCATCAGGGTCGAAGCGCACACGATCGTCAGGCTGGGGGTCGAAGCGACGGTCCATATACGGTCCGCCAAACTCAAGTTGAAGCGCCTGATAGTCTTGGACTATCTCACTGACAGGTTTAAAGGCCTTGAAGTCGAATTTGAAAGAGAGGTCCTGCGGCTGTGAGCCCATGTTAAGGGGCAGCTTGGGCATGCCAATGATGTCAATGAGCTTGGTAATGTGAGCATTGACGGCCGGGGTGGAAGGGCGCTTGGTACATTGCTGGAGCCAGTTGAAGATCATGGCCATCAGGTAGAAGCCCTTTGGTCCGTCGCTTATGCGAACACGGATATCGCGCCATATCTTGCCCAAAATGTTGCACAGGTAGAGCTCAATCTCCGAGCCAAGGGCCGCGGCATCGTCCTTGGATGACTTGTCGTAAGCGAATTTATCAGCCTTGAGGTATCTGCTGATCAGGTCTGGGTCGTTCTCGAACTCAGCACACATCTCAGACCAATGATGGACGACGGTATTCGTCCTGGCCTCCGCCTTTCGCTTCTGAACATCTTGCACGGCAGCAAGTGCGGCCGCCCTGCCACCTTTCTGAGGAGGACCACCCTTCTTGCCACCTTTCTTGCCGCCGCCCTTTGGCCCATTCTGGGCACCATTGGTCTTTGGCTTGTCTTGCTTGCCCGCAGGTGTTGCCTTCTTGGTGTTGGTGACGATGGTCTCTGGGTCAATGAGCTTTCCACGTGAATTAGTCAGACTTGCTGAGTATGCAACCATGTCACGCTCCATCCTCTGGTTTCGCCGCATTGCCTTGGGATCAATCTTAGCAGGCTCCCTCTTCGTCACGATTGGGATACGCTTGATATTATGCCACGACGCAAGGTCTTCGAAGACAGTCCTGGCAGTGTCGTCAGGTTGCTCAGGTGCCACTTCGAGACTGATACCCTTGAGAAAGGGGTCAAAAACAGGGTTGCTGAATGGAGTCGCGGCTGGTGCATCAATCTGGAGAGTCGAGAGATCCAAGGGCTCGGATGTGGCAGGCGCGGCACCTGCACTGTCTCCTAGGGCAGCCTTGATCAGAACCATGCCTAGCTCCACGACCTTGGGAGGGAAGGACTCGGCGTTGCGAAGACGCTGGATGAAGTTGTGAAAGATGCGACCATCGACCAAATCGAACATGTCCCAGTCCAGGTCCTCATCTTCATCGTCATCGTCAGCTCCAGGAATCAAGTCGTGCTCTTCCTCAATCATCAGGTGAGCAGCCTCGCCGAATTCCCGTAGGAACCCTCTGTCCTCCTTTTCCTGCGTGGTAGTCGGCGCCTTGGGCTCAGGACAGAGGCGGTCCTGGAGACTGCTCGTCTCGAGCATAGCAGTATGAAGCAAGAGGGCTTTAATGCGCTCATCAACCTCGGCCCGGTCTTCATCCTCTGTCGACTCTCGGATAGCCTGGCAAATGGCAACGGAGACGCTTGCACGAAGTGATGTTGTGGCCTCCTCCAGAGGAGAGGAATCAAACTCCTCCTCTATGTTGTCGAAAGACACCTGTCCAGCCTCTGAAATTTGGAACAGATCGGGCACGTCTGGGTCATATTCAAAATCACTTAACCCGCCGTCGGTGCCACTGATGAGAGGGGCGAAGATCTTTGAGCTCTTCCATTCGATGGCGTTTATGATGGCGACATTTTTGTTCCGGGAGATGAACTCATGAATGAAATGTCGTAGCAGCGACGCGTTGGCTTCGGAAGCATCCTCGCCATCGTGGCAAAGGATGAAGTGAATAGCTCGGGTGCGGAGATATTCGAGAAATTTTGGGTCTTCAAAATCCTCAAACTCCAAGATCGAAGGCCGGATACTATCCGATGCCTCTGGTGACGACCGCGAAAGATGACGGATGAGGATGCTTCGGGTGAGTTGATACTTCCAGGCATTGGCAGGAGAACAGCCCTCCGGCACGCAGAGGTGGTTGTACTCGCTGAAGAAGAGGATATCAAAGTTGCAACCACGCTTTGAGAGGTTGCTGAGAAACTGTTCCACAGCAAAGATGGCATGGAGGAGCTGGAAGCCATCTACATATGTCAGCTTGCTCTATGTCCGTGGGGAACTGGTGCTTTTTTCACATACTGTTGTAGTCGACCTTGGAGTCTGTCAGGCAGTGCCTGATGAGAGACTCTCCGTGAACAACGAAGAGCTCACGTCCAGCAAACTCTCCAACAATGTCGAGTGTATCAGGTCGCAGATTAGCGTACCAGTTCAAAAGCTGCTGGCGCTCCTGGGTGTCTGAGGAAGCCATGATGGCGGCGTTGAGTCGGGATAGCACTGGCGTTTTGTCTCAGCGCCAGATGCTATTGTGTCTCGGATAAAACTTTGAGCTCAGAATGTGGGAGGAGGACCGATGTGTCATTCAGCGGCATTAGGCAGTGAGGGGCGTGCACAGGTCGAAGTGTTGCGACTCGAGCAAACCTGTCAAAGCTTGAAAGGTTGCAAAGAGACAGTAGCGCAGGGCACAGAGTCTTGAGCCGCGAGACCAGGGAAGATATCAAGCTTGAGCTGAACCGCGTGATTGCCACACACAGCCCAGTTTATACAAAGTTGCTTGTGTGTCAAGCAGCTCCACGACAATGGGCCTTCGCTTCAGCAGGGGGCGAAAACGTTAGTCGAATGCGTGCTCCCACAGGGGCTCTCTAGGAATCGATAAACGAAGGCAGAAGGCCGGTCCAGCGAGCTTCGGGAAGTTAATTTGGGTGCCTCTGTGAGATTGACTCGGAGGGGATGAGAGATGGAAATGTCACCAACATGCAGAAAAAAAAAGTAGCTCGAAAGTTTTCGTGTTGCTCTGTCTCGAGTGTTTGCGCCGCTTAAGGCGGGCCTAGATTTGGAAGGGACTCTGGCTTATTGGCCAGAAGACTTGAGAATTTGGTGAGTCAGTGGGTAACATCCAACGTCTACAGGCGACGGAAGCGCTGTACGTCAGTCAATCTTAGCGTGGCAGAAGCGATGTAATCAATGGAGGATGTGACGCATAGATGCATGTGATGCTGGAGGGCAGCCCAGATCCTGTCGGAACATCGCCACCCTTTTCGGCGTACCAGCAAAGTCTATGGGTCCTTGCGAGAAGGTCGTGTATGATCCCGAGGGCCATTTCATGGGCCAGCAATTTTACGACATGATTCACGACCGTAAGCTTGGGCTGATGCCAAATTATTTTCTCTACTGCCGCAGCGGGCATGGCATGGTGGGGTGGCAACCCTGGGGGGCAGGCATGGAGGGGGAGGGGTAGCAACGGGAGCGTGAGTGCCCAATCTAAAGTGGGACCCAGCCTCATTTTCAAGCACCACGAGCTTCTGAGAGTATGAGAAGTAATGAGTGATTGTATTTTCTTTGTTCATCGGGATGAGCTTATCCATCTTGTTGGACCACTAAATAGAAAATGGAATTGCCGACCTCAAGAAAGCTAGCTGACCAGACACTGCGACCAGCCAGGCATGAGGACAAACGGCAGCCCGCCCCCCCCCTTCGGTATCAAACTCAAGGCAACCGGAACGCCAACGCAATGCAGAATACCCATCCAACTTTCACTGAGTCCTTGCCCGTTCACAGCGCACCAACAGTAAGGCTTTCCAACATGCCGTTCGTCTGGCAAGCAATTTGTGCAGTCTCCACCTCCTTCTTTACCCGGCGATGCAGTGTTCGGAAGGACTCGTGTAGCTCTGTCGACCCACCCACGAACTCGGCATACAGATCAAGCAAATGCAGGCCAACTTCGACGCACACACTGACATAGCGTGGGTCGCAGATGTGGCCGCACACCCATTTGAGGACAGGCTCGACGCTCTGCTCGTCCCGGTTCTCCAATGCACTTTTGACGGCACTCCGGTGACGCAGCGCAAGCAGTAAGGTCAGAACATTGAGGGGCGCGTAGTCTGCAGCTTGCCTGTCCAGCACCTGGTCCAAAGCGAGCGCGTACCGGCCGTGGCGAAGGTCGTTCTGCCAAGGACGCTCCTTCTTCTTATGAGCACGTGGCTCGTTCGCAATGACAACATCGGCCCCCTCGCCAACGAGGTCAAGCCGGTTCGCCGCCGCAACCCGCCTCTTGCGCTTGGCATTCTTGGCATCGTGAGTGTCGATGGATCCGGCGATGAGTGCAGCCATCTCTTTCTCGCGTTCACGATCCTTGGCCGCCTCGGCGCCTGTTTTGCGAGTCCTGACACTGAGGACTCCGGATTGCATGCCCACCGCCAGATGGCGATCATCCGAATCAGACGAGTCGGTCGTAGGAATCACGTTGACCGAAAGAACGGGAGATTGATACTTGGTACTGTACACCACGTTCCAGCCTGTCGTCTCAAACACCTTGACGTGTCCCTCCAGGCCACCGGTCACGAGCCTACGCCCACCTGACGCAAGGCTCAAAGCCGTAACGGTCTTTTGGTGGTTGGCGATCTGGTGAAGAGGCCGGGCAGCGACAATGTCCAGGACACTGACGGTGTTCTCGGCCGCAGCGAGCACGGTCGTGCCAGATGGCATCGAGATGACATCCTCCACGGGCGCAGCGTGCTTGAATGTCATCACAGCGTTGTTGTTCCCTGTCCTAGGGTCCCATAATTTGACGGTCGAATCGTAACTTCCAGATATGATCATGTTGGACATTGTGCCAGGCATGAAATTGGCACATCGAACGTAGTCGCTGTGACCAACAAAAGTCGTTGTGGGATCACTGCTGGGGAGGTCCCAGAGTCGAACGGTACGGTCGTCGCTTGCACTCAACAACGTCGTGGGATTTGTAGGCGAGAACTTTGTCGACCAAGTGGGTTGCTTGTGCTGCGCCCACGTCCTCAAGATGGCACGCGAGTTGATGTCGAACACCTGGATCTTGCCTGTATCGTCACCCGCTACCATCACTCGACCATCTTTTCTGAGCTCTCCGCTGTGCGCGACATCGCTGAATCTTGTAATCGTCTTGAGAAGCTTGCGCGTCTTGTTCGAGAAGAGCTGGACTCGGGTCCCCGTGGTGACGGCGAAACAATCGCTGTTATAGGAGATGTGCGTGACCGGGTAGCTCGTGGGGGATGGCACGAGGAGCTGGTTCTTGAAAGTCTTCCAATAGCGCTGCTCCGCCGTCATGGGCGTCGGCCCAGAGGGCAGCTTGACTTGGGCCAGAGGCCCTACCTGTGCTGCCATTGTCTTTGGAGAAGGAAATAATGATTCGCGACGTACTGGTATGCGACGTTGGTAGTGGTGATGTCGTCTCACAAACTTGGAGAAACTTTTCCACAATCGCGATAAGATAACATATCGCGCCATATCGTATCTGTCCTAGTCTAAGGTAAGGTACCTTATCTTCAGGCCCCTTGCCCTTCAGGTACAGCAACCCCACTACGTCTGGGACGCTCCAGTCGCTGTCCGCTTCGAGTCAAGCAACTTCTTCCACCTCGCCAAAAGAAAGCTATCATCGTTCCAAGGACGATGACCACCACCTGCTCGGGTAACATTTCTGGGTCTATCTACCCAAGACGTCAGCCTACTCGGCCAAGGTTACCGAAGTGTGAACTGTGATGTCTACTGCATGTTGGCGTGCACAGGTGAATGAGCCTGGAGCGAGATAAGAATGAGAAAGGTCCAACAGCCCACCAGATGCTCATGCCACCTGAAGCCAGAATGCAGTGGGATTGGGCGGGACATGAGACATCAGAAGCTGCGGTAGCACGGAGAGTCCTGATGCCCACCTTTTCCTGGCTCGTCCTCATTTGTGGGGTTTCAGCGAGGCTAATTCAGGCTGTAGATTGCCAAGGCCCCTGGTGCTGAGGCGCTGGCGACGGAGGAACTGAAGAACAGAGTGTGCCAGAGATCCGTTGGCGAAGCCGTCGGATACGTGTCGGAGACCCAGCAGAGCGCAGCGCGCTGCTTCTTTCAACCTCACTTCTCAATGAGCCGACTGGGCGAAGCCACCATGGACTCAGCCACTGTCCTTTGTAACACATTTGGAACCGTAGCGCTAATCAGTTGGACCTGGACTGCATACAATTACCAGGAATCCTGAATCGTGAGGGGACGCTGTGTATTTGTGCTGACCGGAGCCCAGCCTCTATAGGGTAGGCCTACAATGGTTGCACCTGTATCCGGAACATTGCAACGTGCCCGTCTCTCCTGCCAAGTCGCAATCAGCATAGGACCGGAGCTTCAACGTCGTCTCTCCGTGGGGCTGTCCTTGATCGCCAGCCGACTAGACTCTACGCGCTGAAGCCTGGTGCAGGAATAACCGCGATCCGCTCACTTTGGAACAAACCGTGTCTCGAGACGAGAAGCGGTCCATCATCCTAACCACACATGTTCCGATCATTAGCTGAAACGTCAGCCCTGGTCGCACACAACAGACCATCATGGGCTTCAAGGTCGAAAGCTCGCTATGCAGCCCTCTACTGCGTGGGGACTTCGAGCGTATCATATCCACAATGAAGCCTTCCAGACTTTTAAGCCTCACCGCTGTCAATGACTTCGCTGAGTTATTCCGTGGAGGATCCACACAGCTGACCGTCGTCTTTCGATCACTGCACGACTCATGCTCCAGGCACTACGGCCTAGTCTGGATGCGGCACCGTACGCTGACCGCGCATGAAATTCCCGAGACGTTAGCAGCCCTTGGCTGCATGTCGCAAGTACAGACTCTCTTTGGGTTTTCACCCCTTCGATGCTGTATGTCGCGCTGGGCACACGTTGGTGATCATCCACCATGCCACGGGGTGGTCAACGTCTACCCAGGCTCCTCCGGAAGGGCTGGTCTGCCAACTGGCAGGCCATGCCACAAGACTCAAGCTTTCCTCGCCTCTCACTTTCCAATGAGAAGATTTCAGGGTCCCTGAAAACGCGATTGAGCCAAAAGCAGACCGTTCTTCAAAATTAACCAGCCAAGGCGGGATCCAACACCTGCCAACGTTACATGTAGCTAACCTGCGGCAGTCAGGGATCAGCTGCAGCAGACCATCGGCATCTGGACCCTTCTGAGGCATCGCCATGATCGGCGTCCTGGGGTTTCCAGCGGACTCCGCTTACATAATGCTGCGTTTCGGGATGTGATTGGCGGTTTGAGTCGTTGGGCCACTCTGCTTCCACGTCCGTGTCCTGGCTTTCCAACAAGACGCTCAGAACGTAATCTCGATTGCTGAAACCCCCGTCATTCCTCATTATTCTCACAGCAGTGATGCGCTGTCTCGACAGCCACACGGTAGGCGATTGATCCGGTGATGGGAGGGCATCGTGTCATGACACTTTTATCGTGTGGACACCAGCCTCCAACATGAACCAGGGCATCCTTGTCGCGTGTCCCTGGTCACAGGGACTCCATTTACCCTGCGAGTACGGAGTAATTAATGCGCTCAACGACACTTGCGACACTCGTCACCATTGTGGCTTCGAAACGGTAGCCAATCGGAAGTTAAATCAGATTCTCACCGGCATGTTGTGTTACACGACGTGGACGCCTCTGGGGTTTGCAATACTTTCCGCGTCGCCATGTTGCCGGCACAGCTGTCACCGCAATGACCATGACAAGCCGAGGATCGCGAATGTCACGGCAGCTTGGATGCCGAAGCCATGTTGATTCTGGCTCAATTCCATTCTATCCTCAACTGTGGCCGATCATGATGGGGTTGTGGAGCGACCACACGACACACCGTCGCGGGCGTCTGCATCAGTCGCCCCGTTCGCCCCCAATTCATTGGGGAGCTCGACGAAACTCGACTCGGGAGTGGGTGTTGTTATTTTTGCATTCTCTCTAGCCTCTGTGATCATCGCTCGCGATAGGGCGTAGTCTGCACGGATGGGTTTCAACACTGACCTGGTCCGAGTCGTTGTCTCCAGTCGCTGTTTCTTGTCCCCTTGTCCTATCCGTCGTCTCTATGTAGTTACATAGCGCCGCTCAGGGTGAAGCACAGCGGACAATTATAGCAACAACACTTACCCATCCTTTGCCTTGAAACGCCTTGATTAGCGGCGCACCGCAAGTGGACTGACCTTTGAGCACTGGTGCTGGACGAACTAGGTCGCAAACTGTTTTATATACTTATTTGCTGCTTTCATCCTTCGTCCTCCAGCAGGATTCATTCCGTCTCAAATTAGTTTGAGAGCAAACATCCCAAACTCAATAATACTGCTGGCAGAACCACACACCCGCAAGACCTTCGCCGCTGTTACTGACAGTCTTTCTCCCTGGTAATCGAATCTGAGAGCGGGACTCTAATCGACTTGATCAGAGCTGCCGAGCTTTGGATCTCTCCTCTTCTGAGCCACAACTACATCGGTTGTGGTATTGCGGGGCCAAAGCTTTCGGTCACGCAGGAGGACCAAGTCTTTGCATTCGAACCAAGAATTTCTCTCGAATCGACAAGGATGGACGTGTCATTGCTGCTCAATGCATCGGATCCCGACTCGCCGAAGCCGGGCAACGCTTCTCGGAGCTCCTCAACTTGTGACGGGCCGGACCACGACACGCAATCTTTGCATCAACATCATGAGTTCCGATGGCGCAGGTCGCCTTCGAAACCGAGTGGCTGTGCCGCGCTGCCCATGATGCAGCTGAAGGAACTCGATCTGAACCATCGCACAAGCCCTCGTGGCGAAGAGGATGGGAATCATCCTACCCGATTCTATCATAGTCAGCATCGGGTCACAGACAGTGTGAGCAGCCTGGCCTCATACGACTCTTACCAGATGAGCACGCATTCGCGCCACTCGTCCGTGACGACCGTTGGCGACGAGTGTCATGCTCCGACGTCCTCGGAGGCTTCGGTCGACCTAAAACTCGCAACGGTCAATGAGGAACGGTTCGCTTCTCGACGCACCTTGCCGCCAGTGTCATGGTCGAGAGGGCTTCATATGCGGAATGTGAGCGGACATGGTGACCACGAGTCTCCACAAGCATGGTGCAGGCATAGGAGGCAACGATCAGAGGCTCACACTGCCGATATCGCCAAGTCAATGAGGTTCCCGATGATGGCGATGCAACAGAGACGCGAAATTCACGAAAGGTACGTACGTGTATGTGAAGACAGCTGTGGGGCTATCTGATCTTTTGGTGGTTTTGGTTGACGGCCCCTTTCCTCTGCCGCTACACTGTTTACTGCTGCCTCTCCCCCAAACCTCTGCATCACGCGCGCGCACGTCTTGAAATCTCTCCCCCCCCAACCATACGCACTTTGCATCAGCACAAGTCAAATTCTGCATACTTTTGACGTTCTTGTTCGCTTGTTGCGCGTTATTCTGCAAGGCAAAGCGTGCACTTGCTCGCGGTGAGTCCATGCTTGATTTGTTCGAGGGAGCATCGGATGCATGGCTATGTTCATGCTCTTCACCACTTGAACACCAAGAAACACCTCGGATTCACAAGTGTGAGTGACTCGAGAACATTTTTGGCAAGCTGGGGCTGCTGAACTTGGGCTCAATTCTTTTGGTTGGGGGCTGCCTCTGCTGCCCAAGGCGACAGACAGCAAAGCTCATCTCGAGGTGAAAACTCTCGGATAACTGCTCCGGCCACTGCGCGTGGATCAGTTGAAATCTGATCGTGCAAGCCCAAACCCGCCTTTGAAGGTGTTCTCACATTATTCGCAACTCTTGCAGCGGCATCCAGCACTTCTATTCATTCTGTTTCTCTTTCCGTTCGGGCAGCACGTTTGCTTCAAGTTGGCACCACGGTCTATCTAGTTTGAACCCCGTCTCTGCTTCACTCTGCAAGTCCTCCCAGTATCGTCAGATCTACCATCAACCGTCGAAACTTGCAGCCATCTGATTCATCAGCACAACAAAGCCCCAACGTTGCTGACCTTGACATAGCACAAGCGACTCGAGGTTGACACGTCCACCTCATCATAGGACACTCTCAGCGCCTTATATACCCATTTTGACACGTAGTACATTGTTTGCGAATCGTTACGCTCCGTACGAAGTGCAACAGAAATCGCCCGATATGCCAATCAGCACCCGCGCACGCTGTAAGTGAAATTCGCTCACCGCAATGCCTCGGAGAGGCGGATAGCTAACGACTGGAATCCAGGCCATTCAGGACAGGCGAAAGTATCTCGCTCACCCTCAACCCCCAACACGCCTCCGATCAAGTCCCCAGCAACGCCCTCCAGTCCTCCATTCCCTTCATCTACCGCAGCTGGGAACGAGTCGGAATGGGAGGAAGAGTCAGAAAACGAGGTGGAGGACGACAAGCAAGAAGACCAAATGGATGCTGAAGAGGATTCTGATGCTCCTGCCGGAAAGAAGGCAGTCAAGACTCGCCAAAACCAACGCAAGCGTGAGAAAGGGTCCTGTTACTTTGTAGCAGATTGCCAAGAAGACGTGCAGATGCGCAAATGCGTCTCGCACTACTTCGGACGCAACAAGAGATGCACGCGTATGCTGCCGCATCACGAGTGGCTGCTTGCGTGCCGCCGTCATTACCAGCGTACACGCTACCGCCAAGCTTCGTCGTACCCCCTGATGCAGGCGGAGATCCTGCAACAACAGATTACACGTTTCCACGACTGGTCCGAAACCAACCGAGCCTCGGGTCGTGGCCTCGTCATCACAGGGTGGACTCTTGCGCTGCAGAAGAAGGAGCAGGATATGGTGGAGAATCAATCTCCTGAATCCATGGTGCCCCAATGGATCGCAGAGCGTCGCGGCAGTGGTCTCAGTACAAATGACTTGTTCGAGATTATCGCCCGGGTCACGCAGGAACTTCGTGACCGTGTGTACGAACACATTCCTCTTTTTGAATTTCTACCCGAGTACGATGAGAGCAAGGCTCGGCCAGGCGAGATTCCGACCAACGCCCGTGACAAGAAGCGCAGCAACCCTCAATCCCACCAGAAGAAGCGCGAGAACTTGAAGCGTGCCTACGAGACGAGGATCGGTGATGGCACGTTCCCGACACCAGGTTTGCCTGATCAACTGACTCTGAATCCAATTACCTACGAAGCCCATCAACAACAGCAGCAATACGCCCACCCTGCCCTGCCCACCGCTCACGGGTTCAATCCCTACCGGCAAAATCACCCCTCTCGCCCCAATGACCGATTCGCCGAGCAGCGACGCATCGACTCGAGCGTGCATGCGTCACATGACGGCCAGGCGGAAAGCTATGGGTCACCTACTTTGCCACGTCAAGGGCTGCACCGGCCATTCCATGATGGGCAGTATGGGACTGAGGCTCCTGATTCCTACGAATCCCACCACGGATCTCTGTATAACAAGTACGAACGTCCGGAACACTCAACGCCTCACTTGGGCTCCCGTCCCCAAGCTGCTCGCAGCTTCAGCTTCCAGGGCTACTCGAATGCTGGTTTCTACCACGTGAAGCGTGAGCCCGAGGAGCCGGACTCGAGTTTCTACAACACCATCCCCGATGTCGATGTTCGCCGCCAGCAAATCGCTTACACGAACCCAATCACTCCTCATTTGGCGCATCACGGCATGCCCGGCCACATTGTCTCGTCGTAGAGCGACGTACAGCGTTGCCCCGAAAGCGATGCCATCGTTTCTCGTCCACCCAACACCCACATCAATACCTCTGACTACGCGGTTCAGACCCAAGACACCCACGAGACATGGCTAGATGCTGCACCCGCACCGTCACCAGCTCGTCAGCCCGAGTCGTACGCGTCGTTTCAGGACATGTTAGAGGACGGAATGGAAGAGGGAGACGCAAGCCGCAGCATGTCCTCTTGCTACCAGCCCGGCATGGGCGGCGGCTATATTGATCACTCTGGCCAGAGCTCGCAGTATCACGTTGAGAACAGCTCAATCTCCTCACATAGCGATGGTCTAGACCCGGCTGCTGGGGACAAGGAGCGATCATACGGGCAACCTCCCACCATTTCCTATGGAGGATACGTCGGTTCCCAAGAGCCGGCCTCGACCCACAACCACTATGGTTTCCTCTACTTTTCCAGCAATGGCGCTTCCGAGTACCACACTGCCATGCCGAATGAAGCTGAGCTCAGCCATGCCCAACTCGGTCCACGGGAGGTGGACTACAACCAACGAGACATCGCTCGTCCGTACCAGGTGAGACGCGCCGAATGGTCCGGCCGTGACCCTTTCGTCATGTCTCCCAGCCAGCAGCGCAGCAACAACGCCCATCTACCAACATTAGCTGACATGGTCCACCGCCGCGGAGACACCAAGGGAGAGGCTGTTGTAGACGAGGAAGCGAATCAGCACACCCACCAGTACGGAACTGGACCCTTTCAGCAGAAGGAGCCACTCCCCTAAGGTCTCAGGCGCAGCCGGGTTGGCCGTCACGGCGTGCGCTTGGACGCGCAATTTCCGATGCCAGGTTGCAAGGTCGTGGCAGAAGAGGTGTCTATCTCCGAAACTCGCCAATATTTCGCTGCGACCAAGATCTCAACCATATTTTTTGTATCATTAGGTGCAAAAGCAAGTCTCTTCTCTTCTTTTTCTTCGCGATATTTGCGTCGATTCATCGATATTTCAGATGACATCTATCTGGGGCATGAAGATCTGCAAGCAAACGACTGCAGATTAGAAAGCCCACTCGCGCAGCAAAGAGCACCGCATAGATCGGTATTCACGACTTTTTTGTTTCATTTTTTTTTGGCAAAGCAGCGCAGCAAGGGTCCGGGAATGGCGTTTAGCGGCATGCAGTACGTCTGAGAAAAGGTGAACAAAAAAAGCCTCCTTTTGGGTTCGGCAGGGCGAATGGTTACGTGGAGAGGCAAGCAGGGACATGATGGAGTTTCTGCAAAGATCCTGTGCCTTGGCCACAGAGCTGGGCATGACTTGGGATCATTGAAGGGTTCTGTCCTGCCGGTTTATTTCTCGGTGGATGGAAATTGGAAACTAGGCTTAGATTTCTTCTATTTAACACCATTTGCCACGAGCTGCGCACGTTGTACAATCTATATGCGAGAGCAGGGAGCTCTTTGAAGTCTCAGTCGTCGTTCCTGAACATGATCGCGCCACCTGACCAACTTTGCATTTCGCCAACGTTGGCCCTCCCCACTTCATGGAATCCATGCTTCTTGTAGTACTCTTCCACGGTGCCGAGTGCAACGAGCCACGATGCTTCTCCAGCTTGATCTACTCTTTCCAGGCCGTCCCTGAGCAGTATAGTGCCCAAGCCCTTGCTCTGCACGCCTGGGTCAACGGCAAGTGTCGAGAGATACCACGCCTTCTCGCGGCGCGGGGTGTTGAGGAGAGCAGGTTCCACTTTGGCAAAGGTGCGGATAAGTACGTCGCTGGCATATTCATCCAGGTCCCTGATGGGGAAAAGCCAGTCCCTGATGGAGAGACAAGTGGAAATCAGGGGGGCGATCCAGGCATCTGTCAACGATGGTCAGCAAGGCGACAGACGCAGACGAGCTATGAGCACTCGGGCTTACAGGGTGACAGCCACCGCTCCCAGAAGGACATTGCTGCCTTTGGCTTCTTCCACCATGTGAATCCCACGATTCGACCATCCTGGCTGCCTGCCATCACATGAAGATGGTAGTTGAGGGACCAGTACCGAGACTGGAAGAGTCGATTTATCTTGGCGCGCATGACGTGAGGCTGCGTGTGGCGGTTCGGGTACAAAAAGTCCAACAGATCATCGTTGCGAAAAGCCGATATGAAGACATCCACCGCATACGGCAAGTCGGCGCGACGACCTGGCCGTATGCTGTACGTTTGCGTGGTGGCCATGGCTGCGTTTGGTCTGTGTGAGATGCTGTCGTCTGGCCCACGAAGTACTTTCTTCCCGAGGCAGACTGACCCAAGCGCTAACCTAGAAGCTCGGGAGTTATGTCCAAAAGGCAGTCTCTCTGTGTATTGGTATTGCAGTGAAGCAAGTGGTCGGAGATGGCACTACCAAGTATTACCAAGTGTAGCCTCACCTATGTAAGCGGTCTCCGAGTCGGTGGATGACTCTTCTCCGTTGGTGGTGGGATTTGGTCAAAGCCGCATAGGGAGCAGACTGCAACTGCCAAGATCTTCCTCTCGAAGTCGGAGCCGGCGCTGTGGATGGATCACTGGGCACTGCATGGGACATATGCGGGGTTATTTTTGCGGATTTTTGCTGGGTTGACTTGGCGGCTGTGGTTCCTGGACTCTGGTGCTAGCGAGGTTGCGCTCGCCACGCTCTATGGCCTTGTCGTTGTCGCTGGTGCCATTGGCAGCCATCGTGTAGAGGTGCAGAAAAAGGTCCGGTTCCCTGCGCGGCAGACGGCAGCTAGTCGTCGAAGCAAAGGTTGGGTCTGGACGTGGTGTGCTGGTGACCATGCTGAAGCCTTGGCCAGGGGTGATTGGGGATGGGACAGAACAGCGTCTGGAGCTTGCCTGTAACTGCGCCCTGCATCAGAATGCATGGGCCGTTACATGTTCGTGGAGGGGGCCCTCGGGCAGCCGTAATGGCCATGGCACATGCTCCAAGTTGTCTGCGATTTGTGGCAGCAGCAGGCACTCGGGGTATTATGCAGCCAGGTGAGGCACAATTCGCGGTTTGCTCGGTGTTTGGTGTGCTGCGCTGCCCGGTAGGCCACGGATTCTGAAGCTCCTGCTCTCCCTCCCGCTCCCGTCCAGCGCCTTCCCTCCAAGCGTGTCACAGCCTGGACCGCCACGGAGCCCTAACAATTAATCAAAGGCACCCGACCTAGGGTGCCGCGCTGCCCCTCCATCCGATCTTATCAGCCAAGAAAACAGACAACACAAATACAAAACTTAAGCTCGACAGTTGCAGAACGCGCTGGTTGTGGTATGTGCTTTCGAGGATGGCAGTTGTCGTGCGAGACCCGCATTGTCGCAATGGTACCTCATGCCCGCATGGCAAATGGAAATGCTGACAAGGCCAGTGCCATTGCAACTCTGCTTGCCATCTTTGCTGGTCGTTGTTCCCAGCCTCTCACATGGTCCCGTCGTCATCGACCGCACTGCATCTGGACGACACGAGGCTATCTAGGCCGCCAGGAAGCTGTGTCTGTGACTGTCCTGTCCTTCTCCAGAAGTCGAACATGTGAGTGCCGTGGACCCTGCTTCTGCATCGCTACTCGTGGCTTGTGCTTCCTCTGCATCCTCTCATCCTCGCACGAACCCGACCCACATCTCGACCACATGCTCTCGAGCTGCCCCCAGGTTCAAGGACATCAGATCGAGACTGATCTCATACCGAGGAGCGGCCACGCTCACAGCACTCTGCGATGACAACTGAAACGCTACGTACACCTTGGACAAAGGCTGATCTTGTGCGCGCGTGTTTCAGCAATCCTCCAGTCGCTCCAAGGCCCAAAGCAGGTTGCACCAGCACCAGCACCAACAGCAACAGCAACTGCCTCGGAGCTCTCGCTCTAGGCTGGTTGTTGAGTCTGGGAGGTTCTCTTTAAATGGGGGCGTCTGCCCGAACGCAACCTGATCCAGGGCGAACACGCCCGCTGTCGAGATGTTGACTACGCCTCAGGTGAGCCCAGGAACGTCATCCAAGTCGCCCATGGAAAGACCGCCGGAGCGCGCTCATCGAGCTTGCGAAAAGTGCACGCGCACCAAGAAGAAATGCGACAAGGCTCTCCCGGAATGCAGCCGCTGCCAAAGGCTGGCCTCGGAATGCAGTTACGACTACGTGTTCACTGCGCCCACCACGGCCATTGTCGACCACGGCAGTCATGGCTCGGCAGGGAGCCCCAACGACCACTTGGGAGGCATGGCTCGTTTCAACATCTTTGACACGGAACTGGAGCTGCCATCTTCCATGATCATGAACATATTCAACGCCAAGGGCCTCTCGTGGCAGGAGGCGGTAGCGCTTTACTTCCGGACGACCAACATGTGGTTGTCGGCTGTTCATGAGCAGCGCTTCCGCCAGAAGCTGGAAAGGCTCGATCGAAACGGGTTTCCTCGGGAGCCCGAGACGGCGCTCCTTGTTGTCTGTATGCACATTGTGACACAGCACGCGGACTCGGGTCGCCCAGTCATGCCAGACGGCAAAGAAATGCTGAGTTTGCCAGCCTACGTGGTAGCCAAGCGGGTATTTGGCATAATTCGTGGTATCGGCGCTCCCAGTATCGAAATTGTGCAGTGTGCTACCCTGCTGTGTCTCTACGAGTTTGGCCACGGCGACTTTCCGAGAGCCTATGTCACCATAGGAGATGCATACACGACGGCTGCATCCATGGGAATTCGACCAGGTAAATATCGAGAAGAGCAAAAAGACTGGCCGGTGCAGATGGAGGAGGAGGAGAGGTGGGACCTGTATTGGGCCATGCTCATTGTTGATCGGTGAGTGGGCACGAGCACGGATCTTGTATGGCGGCCCGATCGCTGACGAGAAACAGCTTGATACGTTTCGAGAGGCGGTTGATGTGGAAGGAGTTCCATGTCCCCTCTCCCGTCGAGGATGACCTCCTACCGACGACGAATTACGTTTGGAACGAACAGACGCGAAGTCCAGTCCGGGTCGTCCGGCGCCACCCCGCTGGCATATCTCCGTCCGTGCCCTTGGGTGCATTCCAGCGCAACTGTCAATGTGCGATACTGTCCACGCGGGCGCTTGTCTGGCAAAGAGATATGTACGAGTCGGGGAAACCACCGAGCGTCGCATCCTTTGCGGAGCTGGACGTCGCCACCCGATCGCTCGTGGAAGCCATGGTCCTGCAAGCTTCTACCTGGGGCGAATATTACGAGTGCTTCGCTACGTGTACATGGTAAGCTGCGAGGCGAGCTATTCGCGTAATGGTCAGTTGCTGATTCCCGAGTAGCCTACTGCTCCTTCTATACTGCAGCTACTTGTGTACCATCAGTCCAAGCGAGATCCACACAAACACGAGCAACGTGGAGGTTCTCAAGGCCATCACGGGCATCAACTTTACCATCCGCATCATAGCCGACACCACCAGGGATCTCAACCAACACCTCGCCCGCCAGCCCGAACTGCTGGCCACGTGCTCTCCCATCACGCCCTTCTCGGCGTACCACAGTCTTGTTGCGCTAAGCAATTTCGACTATGTCATCTGGGAGGCGGACTCGAGATTCCATGATATATACAGCACCCTCCACTTCTTTGCAAAGAGGTGGGGCGTAGCAGGTGCGCGAAGACCCGTTCCCCCTTTTCTTGGAAGACACCATCTGACAGACCCACAGGACAGCTGGTGATACGCATTGAGGAGTTCCTGGCGCGGAAAGATGAGGAGGGTGGGGCCATGTTGGATTTTTCGTTCCTGTCCAGGAACTGATCGCGCTGGACTGTGGCCACGATGGGGATCCAGAAAGTATACCACACATCTATCTGTCTGCCAAGCAAAAAAATTCACCATGGCAGGCGTGCTGAACTGCTGTCACGATGTAGCGTGTCCATCATGTCTTTTGACAAATCTTCAAGATTTCTGTCACTCTACTAGAAGTAGGCTACTCTCGGGGTATCGACTGTGAAGTCCCTCATATACATTCTGAACGCCAGGTCCCATGCTGTTGTGATCGCCAAGAGTCGCAGGCATACGGCCCAGTCTCAAGGCGTCAGGTATCTCATCTGCATTCCAGTATCCATCTGTCCCAACGCGGCACGACGTGATATATACCATCCGTATCGACAACACTCTCTAAACAGAACAACGCAGAGAGCGTCAAGGGGAATTGCCGACGACTAAAACCAGAAGCATGCCGTTGAGGAGGCAGGCGGCGATGAACGTGCTCCAGATCATGATGCGATACGGCATGGCGAGGGGGTCACGCCGGTAGATGGTGGCAGCGAGGCCAGAGCACGCGCTGAGGAGGCTGCAGGCGACGCCGACGGTGACGGCCGCGTCGACCTCGACGCGTAGCTTGTGTCGGCCCGTGAGAATCAACACGCCGGATATGGCGAGTAGCAAGAAGGATCCGATGAAGCAGCCCAAGGTTGTCCAGAAGAGGATGTTTTCCCTATACCGCACAATCTTCTGATCACCAATGCTCGGGAAGGAGTAGTGTGCTGCGTAGCCTTGGCTGGGGAAGTCTCCGGAGCTGGCGTATCCCTCCTCATCCGACGAGTACCCTTGCCCAGCCGTAGCGGAGTGAGCGGATGATTCGCCCAACAGAGGTTGCCGTTCGCCTCCGTGCTTGATGTGAAACCATTGCCTTATTTTGGTGAATGGCATGGCCAGAATACTCTGCACATAGCCGAGCCCTGCGAAGGATGTGTCTTCGTCCGGGTTGATGTAGATGGCATAGTCGTTTTCCGGTCCCTCGCACTCGCTCCCGTCATCGTACTCGTTCCAATACGAGACAGGTGGGCGGGAACGTGCCTGTGCCTCGTGGGCAGCTTCCGGCAGGAGCCTAAAATCGCGTGGCTGCGCACTCGTCGTCGGTCGACTGGCGGTATTCTCGGAGGATGTCGATGGTGAACTCGGTTCGCTGAGCGCAGGCGTCGAGTGGCGCAGCCTGGTAAGGATGTCATCCAGGCGCGTCTGCAAGGGCTCGAAGTTGCGGCGGGTGAAGCTGTCCTGTTGGCTGCCTAGGTATTCGTTAAAGCGAGCGGAAAGCGTTGTCGATCGAGTCCACTTCTAATATGCTGTGAGCACGGAAACCTCGCCTTCTGAATGTGCAAATGACCCACCTTGTACTTCTTGATGATCTTGCGGAAGGCGATAATCTGGGCATTGGCGAACCGAGAGAGGGCTGCTATCTCGTCGCTCAACTCGAAGAGGCGTCGCTCGTACTTGATGACGGTTCTTTGCTGCTTTGATATGGTGCTTTCGGTTGGGTTCTCGGGGCATTTGCCGATCCACTTGTCGATCTTACGCGAGAGCATGTCTGTAACACTGGTTAGCTGGCTCTGGCTCGGGAGTGTCGCGAAAGTGACATGACGTGGCGACATACCCAACCTCCGAGTCACCTCGCCGGCTTTGCTCTTGACGAACAGATCCACCCGGTCGTGTTGTCTACATAGCTCGAGAAACAGCCCATCTTCAAAGGCGCGCAGTGACTTGTCGGTTTGCCCAGGTATCGCGATGGCGGTGGCTTGGTCTCGCGTCGTGTGAACTTTGATTGCGCGCTTCAGGGAGTTGTAGTCAAGATTGTCTGCTGCATGTCAGCAACGGCGCAACGACGCACGAACGAGACACAGTCGCCAATGGGGACGTGGGGGTGATTTCTTACACATGCTCCATTTGGGCACAGACTCCTTCTCCAGCTGCTCCCCGAACTTCATCGTGGCGGCTGAGCCAGCGACAAGGCGCGAGGGTACTGACAAATGATGTGGCGGCCCAATGCTCGTGGTTCGACTTTAGTACAACCAATAAACCAGGGCGCCGACGCGCGTGGAAAGTCAGCCGCCGTCGAATTCGTTGCCTCTCCTGCTCAGCTGAACAAGCGGACGTGGTCGTGCAGTGCAGCCGACCTGCGATCGACAGAATTGGAGGTTGGTGGTTGGTGGCGGGGCAGACGAGCACGAGCGTCAGGACTCGAATTGAAATTAGACGGATGCCAGCGTAATCCGGTACGTCAAGTACGTGTAGTAAGCGGTCTTGACTGACGGAAGCCGGGGAAGCTGAGCAGCTAGGATGGATTGACTTGGTTTGAGTAATAAGGTTCAACGCTGCCAAGTGTTCGAGACGGCCCAGACCTAAAAGTGAGTGGCAGGCTGGGTCGCTGCGAAGATGACGTCTTGTTTTGGCTGAGTCCGGGGGCCGGTGCTCGGCGGGAGAAGGGCACTGCACGGCTTGATATTGTGTGCAGCGCAAGTTCGTGCAGGCCAACAGGTATGTGATACTGCGATTGGGCGAGAATATTATATATCATGCACTGTACCATGCAGGTGATCAATGGTGAACGACCACTCGTCTTCGCCTGCACCGGAGCAGCGTGGCTCGCTATCGGCGCAGGTCGCAAGGGAACGAACGTCCCAGAGGAGCGGGATCCCCACTGGGCCGGCGTTATCGCTGGGGGAACTGGAGAGCAGTCGGGACTCGGGTGTGGCCAACAACGCCGCAGATGGAGAACTGACGACGTGGCGTGTTTGCGGGTGATGCCGCTTTGAAGGATGTGCAATGGGTGAAATTGGTGAGGATGACAGCAAGGAAAACAACAAGTGAATGAAATATCAGTTGATAATGAGTGTGTTCTCGACTGCAGCAGCCAAGACCTTGCCGGCCAGCGGCACGTTGGACAAGGGGAAAAAAGAAAACTGCAAAAGCCCCGATAAGTGGTGACCCTTCTGTCTGGTCTGCAGCGTGCTGTTGCAGAGTGGAGGATGATGGCCTGCTGCGGCGTGGTGGAGTAGCTGAGGCTAACGTTCGAGGCGCAGCAGGGCCCTATGGACCCTGAAAGTCGAGCTACAGCAGCTACTCGGACAGACAGGCGCTGGACAAATGAAATGGGCAGGATAACCCAATGCAGTGGTGACGAGGCGGGCTATCGCGCCCAAGGGAGACGAGCCTCCATGCCTTTGGGACTGCTGTCGGTGAGGTGGACACAAGTTGTTGGAGAGGCCTGCCTGCAAGCCGGATGGATGGTGCTGCTGGGAAGCGTGTCGCAGCGTCAGGGATTAACCACGTTGATGCGGTTCGTTTGCCGTCCGTACGAGGGCGCTCGCACCTATCAAAGCACCTTGGTGCCCTGAATAGGGCCGGCGGCTGCAAGAGAGCCTGGTGCCTAATCAAGTTGAAGTGCTGGATCTTTGGCGGGACGGTCGCCGTGGGTCTTGTTCGCCGTAAACTTGTGTGTAACCGACAGGCGGGTGCGCTGTGGTTCGTCCCGCAATGGGTGCAGGTGGACTGATGGGGGGGGGGGGGGGGGGGGGGGCGGGGGCCCGGGGGGCAGCGAGCGGGCTCGGGAAGGCGGGGGGGGCGGGGACGGCGACAGAGAAAAAGAAGGGTGCGGGTCCGGAACGGGGCAGTGCCGTTGGGGGTAAAAGGAAAGAGTAAAACACCCCCCCCCCACAAAAATAAACGGGCCA